>JASFAT010003394.1:0-144086 GCA_031353405.1 Baronia brevicornis | reverse complement strand
AGTCCGAATAGGATAATGTTAGCCGATATGGCGATCGAAAGACTCGCGAACGCCATTGAAAACATCTCGACGCGCAGACTGCCAACTCAACAGGAACTAGAGTTGCCGATTTTCAGTGGGGCACCATCCGAATGGTTGCCATTCAAAGCCGCGATGCGCGAGTCCACGAATTCGTATGGCTTTTCCCCAGCAGAAAACCTAGCTAGGCTCAGAACGTGTCTACGGGGGAGGCCAAAGAGGCCGTGGCTGCGCTTTTGTATACCGCCGCGAATCCGTTAACTATAATGCAGACTTTAGAACAAAGTTATGGTAGGCCGGAGATTATAGTAGACAAAGCCATGGCGGACATTCGCAGATTGCCGCGAGTAGGGTCGTCCGCCACGGAACTAAATTCATTCGCGGTAAAAATACAAAATATTGTGTGCGTGTTGACGAATATAGATCGGAAAGGATATTTATACAATCCGATGTTAACAAGAGAGGTGTTAGATAAGATTAGCCCACATCTACTTTCGCGATGGTGTGATTATGCCCATGAAAATCAAACTGACGAGCCAGAGATAGTGACTCTGTCAAAATTCTTGATGCGAGAAGCCGATAGAGCGTTACGCTTCACGTACACGCCCACTCCTACTATGCCAGTGCGAAACATTTTAAATAGTGATAGAAGTAACCTGTCAAAGCCGCGACGTAGTACTGCCGTTGTGTGTGTGGCGACTGAACAGAATATAGTTCAAGCTTGTTTGTGTTGCAACAACGGTGGGCACGGTGTAAAACAGTGTTTTAAATTTAAAAGTTTGGGCGTAGAGGATAGATGGAAGTGGGTAAAAGAGGCACGTGTATGTTTTAAGTGTTTTAGTCGCAAACACAGGCGTAACAGGTGCTCGGCAAAGCCATGTAATAAGTGTGATCGAGGGCATCACTCTTTATTACACGACGATGATGAAAGTAAACGAAAAGGAACGTCTTCGTCATCAACGAGATCGGAAACCGAGGAAGTGGTCATGTCGGCCACCGCGGTTCTTAACGCACAGAACGTGTTATTAAAGGTGCGTCCGGTTACGTTGACGGGGCCCAGCGGTAGCGTCGATGTGTATGCGCTATTGGACGAGGGGTCGACCGTAACGTTACTGGACGACAGCGTCGCGAGCGCAATAGGTTTAGTAGGGCCAGTGTCAGCCTTACGCATACGGGGTGTCGGTTCGAGTCCGTATGAAACGAATAGCAGAATCGCTAATGTGCGTGTTCGCGGAAAAGGTTGCGATAGAGCGCACGATATTCAGGTGCGAACCGTATCCGAGCTTGCGCTCGCACCACAGGCGCTAAATATAAATTATATGAGATACAAACATTTGCGCAATCTCCCGAAGGAGGATTTGTGTATGACAGAGGTCAAGCCGCAGATGTTAGTAGGGTCCGATAACTGGGAATTGATAGTGACCCGCAAACTGCTAGTAGGCAAACGAGGTGAACCGGCTGCGTCGCTAACGCGACTAGGGTGGACTGTGCATGGCACCGTACCACGTGTCATAGAGTCCAATGCAGACGAAATCGTGTTGCATATTAGAGCGCAGGAGCAAATGAGCGTGGTTACGTCGTCGAATACTGTAAGGGAACTTACACATGTTAATGAACAGCCGTGTTTGACCCTAACTGGATGGAGTTGTAGTCGAGCGCGCGTAATCGATCATGTTCCCATCGACTTACGTGCGTATCAACCTACGGAACTAGGAGGGAAAGACAGTTGTGTAGGAAAAACACTGGGGCTTATTTGGACAGCAGAGACCGACGTTTTGGGTTTCAACACGTCGTTGAGTAGAGTTCCTCGGGAGGTAAAGGAATTTAATCGACTGCCCACAAAGAGAAAAGCACTCAGCGCTATTCTGTCTATATTTGATCCGTTAGGTTTAGTCAGCCCATTTACCATCACGGGAAAAATGTTGATGCAGACCCTGTGCAGGAGACAACTCGATTGGGATGAAGAGCTCTCCTACGATGATGTTGAGCACTTCCACAAGTGGTTGCAGAGCATGCGGGATATAGCGGCTCTGCGACTGTCCAGGTGTTATGATAAAACGGGGGGAGTCACAGACAGGGAACTGCACATTTTTAGGGTCGTGAGTGAGTTAGCGTATCCAGCGTTCCTCAATGGAGTCGAGGACACATGGTCGGTGGAGTGCGATACACCAAGTGAGGATACGGAAATAGTGTATTGCGCAACCACAGTATTGAACTGGCTACCCAATGCATTAAGGTTATCGACACACGACCGACTTGTGAGAATTATCGCGCGCGTTTTAGTTTTCATTAATAAGTGTAAAAAGAGAGCTAAGCACTTAACTGCCGAACACCTGGTACGCGCGGATAACATTCTAGCGAGACAAATACGAACCGACGCTTTCGCCGAGGAATTACGTAGGCTAGAAAAATGTTTGCCATTACGTAGGGATGGTAGGCTACGAGAAGTAAGCGCGGTGGAGATACCTACCTCAGCGAAACAGCCTATTTTATTGAACGAACGACATAGCATAATACGGTTGTTATTAGTACGGTATAAGTATGCGAATAAGGAACGCGTCGTCAACGATAGTAGGCAATGTTTTAGGATAGTTAGGTTGAGGTCGATGGTATGCAGTGTGACTTTAGGATGTACTTGGTGCACGGTGCGCCGAGCGAGACCGAGCCAGTCTCACTTTGGTGACTCAGCCAACGGGCGGTTGGAGCTCTACGTGCGACCCCTTTCACACTGTGGTGTGGACTACTTTGGCCTCATGGTAGTCACTGTGAGGCGACGACGAGAGAAGCGGTGGGGCTCGTTATTCACATGCCTCGCCACTCAGCGGTACCGAACCGAGTGGAGGTTTAACGCGTCGGGCGCTCTGCACCAAGGAGGTGTATGGGAGCGCCTGGTGCGCTCCGTGAAGAACACTCCGAAGGCAACGTTAGAAAGTCAGCAGCCCAGGGAAGAGGTTCTGCTGATGGTACTTTTCGAGGCCGAGTTAACGATAAATGCAAGACCACTGACCTATGTTCCGGTCAGGCTAGAGCATCCCGAAGCACTTACTCCAAACCATTTCCTACTTAGCTCGTCAACGGCCTTGCCTTACACGGGGCCGTGCGAGGCAGCCACGAAGAAAACGTGGCGCGCAGTTCAAGGTCTAGCGGAGCAATTTTGGAAGCGGTGTGTCAAGGAATACCTGCCTACCTTGCTCCCACGAGATGCCAGATCTAGAAACTGTCCAGACTTACGACCTGGACAGCTTGTAGTTGTGATTGACCTACAGATGCCTTGGAACGTATGGCCTAAGGGCGAGAATTTGAGAACGTATCCGGATCCCACAGTGTGGTCCACACCGTTGACATCAAGACTAAGGGAGGAGTCTTTAGAAGATCGGCGACGCGGCTGGCGTTGTTGGAGATGGAAGAGGCTCGCAGTGCTACGCCGGGGGGAGACTGTTGAGGACGCAATCCGCGTCGACATAAGGGTCGTGGTGAGTGACGACGGTTGTTCGTCTCAGCCCCGCTTCGTAACCTGCGGTTCCCACGGCTGCGTGGAATGCGCGACACAATTTAGTGGAGACCACTTAACGTCGACTGTTGAGGACGTAATTCACGTCGACATAATGGTTCGTGGTGAGTGACGATGGTTGCCCGTCTCAGCCCCCGCTTCGTTGCACCTGCGGTTCCCATGGCCGCATGGAATCAGCGAGAACAGTTTGGTCGAGACACTCATCGAGACGAGTACACTCGACGTTAAGATTTAGTTAACAAGAGAAAGTAATTAATAGCGGGAGTGTGGTACTTCCCGGCCGGCAAGCCGGTCCATTCATGCTGCAGACAAATAATATGCCATTCTTTACAAAGTATCCTGTGTTTGTTAATAAGTGTATAGAGAATTACTAATAAGAATAACTAAAAAACTAAAATTTGTGTTCGCATATCTTAGCAAATTAAGTTTGAAATACTATCTTTAGTCATAACATCAAGTGGCCTAGGCAAGTCGGGCTAAAACGGGTTTTCAGGGAATGTGTTAATATTATTTTCAAATGCATTGGTTTTTAGTCATTCAGAAATCTCACTACTCTCGGTACATTAATATTAGTAGAACTTAAACTGAAAAAAAAAACACAGTCGCACGTATATATGTGGGTGTGTGTGGTATTTGTGTATATATTTTAAATACATTTTGCATGCGAAATGTCATATAATTAATTTTTCGTCTATGGAAAACTTCCATCGCTTATCGAACTTCATTTGAATTCCGCCCTATTGGAACTAAGCCTGCGTTGTAAATCGACGCGGCAGATTTCCATCGAATAAATTCCCTCTTGAAGATATCGTAATACAGGAGCCAAGCTAGCAATTTGCTATATTATCCCCTTCCGCGTCGCGTGAAACGTGCCTACTAAAGCCGTTGTCACCCTATTTCGTGTTTTATTTATACGACTTAGGCGCAAGCCACACCACGAATAAATTGAAACCTTTTTTTAATATATAGAAGAGCAGTTAAGAAAACATGTGGATCACCTGGTGGTAAGTGATCACCGTACATAATAGACAGCCACAATATGATAAACAGTCTCAGTCAAGGTCCTTTAGGTTCGCTCATGTAGCTAGCTATCTATATTTTATGATATATGCTCTCAAAATGTGGTGCAGCAGGTGCATGTTGAGAATATATTGGTCAGAATTCGGGACAAATCAGTCCATTCTAAAATAACTCAGCATCAAGCAGTGTTTGTCCTCTATCGTTCAAGCTCGCATCCTTACTTCTTTTGAGCACGTGTCGTGACTCAATGAAGCCTCTCTGGGACGCTTCGTAGTGCAGGACAACAAAGAAGAGAAGAGACTGTTAGGTAGAACTCCGTCTTGTACCGACCAAGTGAAGGATGCACTCAATGGTCCGATAAATGTGTGCATGAGGAGGACGTCAGTGCGCGAAGAATGGTGACGGAGCATAAAGCGTGCAAATAACTGAAAAGAATTACTGGTGTAGTTTCGCTTATCTATCATAGTCGGCCACTTGAGCAAAGCTAAGCAAACTTTGCTTAGCTCCGTTTCGCTCCCGGTGTGACTGCGCTTTAAGAACGACGTAGATTTTATCGCATTGTTTAATTTGCTTAGTTAAGTAAGCTATCTAGTTGATACGTCAGCAGATATAAAAACGGTTCGAGTCGAGACAAAACAAACTGGGTAATTTCCTTGTTTTAGTGCTTTTTTCTCTGATGTTTTAACGATTGCGCAATAGAAATTTTCCACTTCAGGACAACAGGACTCTTCCCTTATGGAATATATAAAAAAATATAATAATATATCTTTATTTTGAAAATGTTTACATATGTTACAGGACACTAGATCCCACATTAGGATTCCATTTATTGTGGGAAATTAGGCTCTTCCCTTCGTAAATAATACAAAAATGTTATCACAAACATATCAAAACAGAAGAGAAAAAATAAAAATAATTAAATTAGTTTGAATTATATACTAGTGCTAATAAAAATGGATTAAGTAAGATAATAAATTATAAAAGATACGATCTGTATGTGTGCAGATGTATGTGTTTGTGTGTGTGTGTGTGTGTGTGTGTGTGTGTGTGTGTGTGTGTGTATATGTCTGTAAGGATTCTGTGGTATAATGTGTAAATTCTGTGGTATATATATGTAAAATAAGGTTTACAATAATTGTACAACATAATCGCCTCAATCTCATAAAAATCATCTACAATCCCCTTAGTATTATGTGGAGAGTCAAAAGTTTTTACTTAGCTAAGATCCGCGACGAACAAACAATAACAGTAAATTAATAATATGTGTTTTCCTGCTGGATGAAGTGGATTTATTTGGAACTCAAACCAAAAACTTACCGAAAAACGGCCAGGTATAGTATAGTAGACTCTACGGAAGGCAACCGAAAAATGACCACTTTTCGGTTGTCTCCTGAAGATGCCTCGTGTTGGGGCGAAACACGTGTCGTTTACAAGGTGGAAAAGTGGCCGTTTTTCGGTAAGTTTTTGGTTTGAGTTCCAAATAAATCCACTTAGTCCAGCATGAAAACACACATTATTAATTTTCTGTTATTGTTTGCTTGTCGCGGATCTTAGCTAAGTAAAACTTTTGACTGGCCACATAGTGATGGATTTCCGCAAAGTAACGCCTGACTCCATTAATCACCCTTAGTATTGTAAATATCGATGGACGGTGGCGATTATTTACTAAAAGGTGAGCCACTTGCTTGATCGCCTAAGTCTTCCATAGAAAAAAATAAAAAATGTTATAGATTTTTCTTATAATTTTAGCGCGTGTCTACGTGTCTTCTTTAACCACGATCTTCGTCCACGATTAACAATATGAAACAAAAAGAAAAAGGTAAAGAAACTGAGAGGAGACAGTGGTCGCTGTTTCAATTGTCGCATTGAAATAGATAGATATACATATGTATGTATTATAATAAATAAACAAAAACATATCCTCACATTTATACATACAAATATGAGGATATTTTTTTGTTTATTTACTTTAATTCGCAACAATTAAAAGCTTAGTAATATGTTATGCTTACTACTGAATCAAGCTGCTATGACTGCAAGTAGACCATAGTACACAAATTTTTGCATCAACAGCAAACGCTCAGAATCGATTGCATAATTACTTAGTCATTCAACATTCACTGTCATCACAATGGACGTTGTAATTACGCATAATTATCTTGATCTAACTCCCGAATTAATTATTAACGGGCTTGATGAATGTGACGTCGTTGGTTTGGTTGAAGAGATACTTAGTATGTTTAATAATTCAAATTTTATAATGACAACAACACCAAATATGAGACTTGCTTTCAACTTCAGTTAGCCCGTGTGTATTTGCGGCAGGTTTGCTCTTCAATTGAGCTATTTGGGTCTCAGGATGTTTATCACCAACAATGATCCACTGCTAGACAACAATTCTCCCCCAAGACGCGTCACTAAGCCTAAGATCGGGTCTTAGGCTTCACGCATCCAGTTTATGTTAGCCGTCCTGCGTAGAGCATCGCACCATCTAACCGGGGGGGGGGGTGCATATAAGCGGCAGTAATTGTTTAGTAGCATGCGTGTAATAGATTCATATTAAATATAATTAAGCAAATATATTTATTAAAATGTAAGAATATTGTTAGGGAGAAGTACACAACGTGGGGTGTTTTGGAAGAACGAGTGGCAACAGTACGACAGGCCGTAATGTTTACGAATAAAAAAATATGAAAGCACCGAGCCGGCAAGAATCGGTCTTTTTCGCTGGTCGACGTTCGAAAAGGCGGACTGTTGTCCTGCTTCTAGACTACTGATGGACCACTGGATTGCGGGTGCCGCTGCCAAATCGCGAATAGACAGGAGTTTTGGACCTCGTGAACTCAGCCGCTCACCGTACGAAGCGCAGTAGCTAAGCTACTACTCATACGCTGGTTTTCTGCGGAAGTGTGGTACTTCGCCGGGCGAACCGGCCCATTCATTACACACCGGCACTACAGACAAATATTATGCAATTCTTGACGAAGTATTCGTCTGCAGCGTGGCTCTACCACTATAAGGCTTATATTATCATACTATTCTGCACGTCCCAATAAAAAAGTCTATTTATAAGAATTTAAACTTTTTTTAAGCGTTTTTCAGCTTTGAAAACGGCAAAGAGTGCTAAGAATTTAAATTTTAATTATGCAAACTGTCCGCCGCCTTGGATAGAATTTACATACCCGATATAATTTCCTCTACGAACAAGCATTACGTAAATTACCCATCGTTATCTTACGATTTAGGCACTTAAGTATTTTGCTGCTAGACTATGGCAGTTAAACTCTGTACCTTAGTATGAAATCATAGTGATGTCACGACCAATATCGATAGACGATGATAACCATTGAAAATGTCGATCAATATAAAATCCTTTCCTTTTGCAGCCGCTTTAATAGAATTTTTTATTATACTCTCTCTTACTTAATAACAAATGGTATGTAAATGAGAAGCAGTTTTTAAGACAGATGATATCTGCTAATCCTGAACAGAGTGGAATACTTTTACACTGTTTTCTTATTAATTTGAATATATCTTCATGTTAGGTAATAATTTGTTCTTCAATAGAATGAAAATATATGTAATACTTACCTACATGTCGGATTTCTTAACAACCCATCCTATTTCTAGAGAAATGGACAATAACCCAACAAGCTTATCCAAGACGAAATGTTGTAATGATTAGACTCGGAATAAATACCTCTAGGTCATAAATAAATATATATTTATATTGATACAATCTGGGGATCGGGATCGGAAAAATGAAATCGGCCACTAGTTTCACCTCTCTTTACATTCCTTCCACTTCTTCTCTTCTATTATTTTCTTCTGTATTAAACTTTTAAACTCTCCTTTCGACGCACCTTAATCCATTTATAAAGGTAAAATGATCGAAAGTTCTAGCATTCCAAAACTCGAAAATGTTTCAACAATGTATGTAGTCTTTAATAGACATCGTCCTGTCTCTTTTCGCACAGCTATTTTCTATTATCTGTTTTTGTCACGCATTGTAGGACGTCTTGTCAATTTATTTTTAAAAAGTTGTAACGGCTTGCTTGACCATAATTTTGAGATTTCAAAATGAGATTTCATTCGTTTTATAAAAAAAATATGATTTTCATATGTGTTTGGCAACAATATATATATTTATTATATATAACCGATGCGAGAAATTTACTGGCGACTATTGATTTAAAAAGCGGTAACATCGCCACTGAACCAACTATTTATTGGTTTATCAGCAGGAGGAGTTTTCTTTAAATAATTATGCTTCTTCTGAAGAAGTAAAAAGTTTACTTTATCATATAATAAATATTTATATCATTATATTTATATTCTTAATATAATTTTTTGTATAAAAGTGTAAAAACAAAGTATAAGAAACTATTACAAGATTCTTATAATTTGTTTTTACACATAATTTATTTTTATATCCTTATACTATACTATACTTTCATTTGCAAATAATTTGTAAATTTAATTAATAAGGAATTTTGTTTTTTTGACTTCTTTTTGCGTGAGTTACTCTTTGTGTATTATATTTTTTTAAGCCTTTAAGTATGTTATGTATAATGCTAGATTAATTATAATACATTAAACATTTTTGTTAAAATTTGTATTTACGTATGATGTTGGAGTCCTATTAAATAAATAAAAAAATACATATAATTGAATGTCATACATACACTTCACCATCTTTAACCACAAGCGTGGCGCTTGAATTACATTACTGGTCGGTAATAGCGAGGAATGTCGATATTCTTACATTCGATTATGAATCGACTCGAACGACAACTGTATCGGCTTTCGTTGATATAGAATGGAAACATTCGTTATATAGACTCTTGCGGTCAATGTAGTTGTATTTATTACTGGAATGAACACTGCCGCATTCGTATCCCAGTAATTTGCTTTCTTCCTCTTCCTTTGTCCGTTACCTCCTTTATTTTGAAGTTTTTGATTCCTCAAATGACGCAGAAAGGGAGCGTTCGCTTTCTGAAACAATGATCATAGATTGGATTGCTATACATACATACGATCACGTCTGTTTCCCGTAGAGGTAGGCTGAGACCACAGACCTCCATCTGCTACGATACCGGCACGCTTTTTTTTGCTTCATCCACCACACTCATCAGTCTCTTCATATAAGCTCGTCGGTTAAGAGTCTTTATGACCTGGCCTTGAGAACTTTAGCGATTTGGTCAAAATATGTTCTTTTTGGTCTTCCCACATACACAGGCCACTCTTCCATCTACATAGACATAATTTATGTTAAATTCCCGCATCGGCACAAATATTTCTAAAGCCTACGGGTTGGCTGTAGTTGTTTTTAATACTGAATTAGACGCTACTATTTTTCCTTGGCTTCCAAAGTTGACGCTACGCGTGACATCTACGGAAAAGAATAGCATGGCCCTATTCCATGCAGGAATCGGACAGCAAACTTTGATTTTTATATAACAATTCATACAAAGTGAGACAATTGGATTGCTCAACAAGTAACATATTTCGGAATAATGTAATGCCATGTCGCAAATTAAATTGATTAATATGCTATATTAGTGACGGCGATCAACAATCAAAATCTTTTTTTTTATTGTCGTATCATGGTTGCAATAGATATATATATAAAATTCGTTTATTTAACATATTTTGCCTAAAAATAATATAGTCTTTTTAATTACAAAAAGGCTCATGTCTCGCGCAAAGAATGGGCTAAGCAATTCATCGACAGAGTATTCTTGGCACCATTCCACGAAGTCAAAGTTTTATGATAAATTATATTAATAAATTAATATTCTCTACAATATAATAAATAATAACGAGAAATTATCCCTTGTAAATATTATTGTATATATATTATAAAATAATGGTGTGCAACTGTTGACACATTGATTTTTTTTTGTCATAGGAAGGCAAACGAGCAGGCGTGTAACCTGATGGAAAGCAATCAATGCCGCCCATAGACTTCCGCAGCGCCATAGGCAGTGCGGAAGCGTTGCCGACCTTTAAGGAAAGTGTTATTATGGGAGTGGGAACGGGAGGGAGAGAGGTAAAGGGAGGGGGAGGGTGTACGGCTCCAGAACTTGGCTGCTCACCGTACGAAGCGCGGTAGGTAAGCTACAACTCAGACGCCGGTTATCTGCGGGAGTGTGGTACTTCCCCGGGCGAGCCGGCCCATTCATGCTACAGACAAATAATATGCCATTCTTGACAAAGTATTCGTCTGCAACATGGCTCTACCACTATGGAGATCCCATTTCTTCCTAGAAGGTGTCGTACGAGACGAAAATGAGATAAGACCTAGTGTCCCGAATGTCTATGGACGGTTTTAATTACTTTGATCAGCCCATTGCCTGTGGAATGGGCTTCCGGAGCCTTTTATTCGTATGAAATTATATCCACCAGAAATTCTTCGAGTATAATCCTCTTCATTGCGCTCTGAGTGACTTTAAATATGTCATTATTACATAAACCTGCATTACTATTCACTGACGTACTGATAGCTTCTTGGAGAAACTGAAAGAGATGGGATTAAGTTTGTTAGGAGAAAACGTTCGGATGGGGCTCGAGGCAGAGGTATCATATCCAAACCTTGAGGATCTGAAAACGATAAAGAATTGCTTGACAGCCCGCCCAAACCGCTACACCTACGGGGTCACTCTTAAACCAAAAATGGTCAAATGTGCAAATCATTACGTGGGGGGGGAGAATCTGGGAGGGGAACAAGATAGCTGTCATACAAAGTGAATATTGCCATTTATGGGTCGACTTCTCTGAAATTTAGCATAAGCCCGTGTCAAAATGTTTCCCGAAAGCTAGTATATGTATAAGTCGAAATATATATATAACGCGATCCCTTAAGCCAATACCTATATAACTTTTATCTCAACGGTAAATCTTATTTGATCAGAGTAATTATTGTTAATACCACCACTTTGGATGTCTGGTGGTACTGGATACTAATTTATAGTTTCCTCTATTAGTTTCCTATTGCCAGACGCTATTATTAAGCAGTGAGTCTTTCTATTCCTTTTGCAGCTTATTAATAACTAGCCTTTGCCCGCGGCTTCGCTCGCGTGGAATTTGGTCTGCCACATTAAGTTTCGTGACAGATAACTTTAAATAAATATATATATTTTTTTACTTAATTTATGGTTCACAATCTTGGTCATAGTGGCTTCCACATAAAACTGTCGCGGACTTTTATTTAGAACTATTCAAGACAAACAATCCAACGGTACATCATCTTTATGTAACTCAAATGGTTAAGGCAGCGTACGCCAAGATAGCTCTCAGAGGTCAGATTTTTTTCCGACTTAATTGACATGTATCGTTATATTACGACCCAAAAAATTACATAAAATCATTGCAAAATATAGCCTATATGTTATTCCGATGTATAACCTATATTACTGTAAAGTTTCATCCAAATCCGTCCAGTAGATTTTTCGTGAAGGAGTAACAAACATACATACTCACAAACTTTCGCATTTATAATATTAGTAGGAAGTAGGAAGTAGGATTGATAGCTAGGATGTAGTTTTAATTTGGGTCTTAAGAATACATAGAACTGTTAATTAGTACATATCGAAGGTATAGTTATTTTAAAAAAGAAAATAAAATATGTATCCCGAGTCTGATTATTTTTCCTTATCATTCGTGTATTGTAATAATACCTTCCTACGAAAACTGTATCTTGGGTTTCATTACAATATCACATTAAAGAGTGAGCTTTATGTTTATTATATTCCCTACGCAAAATGTGGCGTTTGTAATTTATTTAATCTACTATTGTACATTATATTTAATTAAAATTCTTTCTGTTATGATATAACTTATTATATTGCATCGTGGATCCTCGGTAGCCCACTACTGGACATAGACTTTTTCAAAGCGCTTCATCTAGCTCGATCTTCGGCTATTGTCATCTAGATTATTAATGGAGTCAGGCGTTACTTTGCGGAAATCCATCACTATATGGACAGTCAAAAGTTTTACTTAGCTAAGATCCGCGACAAGCAAAACAATAACAGAAAATTAATAATGTGTCTTCTTCCGTTGGGTTTAGTGGATTTATTTGGAACTTAAACCAAAAACTTACCGAAAATCGGCCATCAACGACACGTGTTTCGCCCCAACACGAGGCATCTTCAGGTATAGTAGACTCTACGGAAGACAAGCGAAAAGTGACCTTGAAAACCTTTCCTTCTTCTCGCTTCTTCTATGATAGTCAGAAAGCGTCCTAACTGCACTTCTTGTCTACTTCAACAGTTGTTGGTTCTCTGAAAAACACGACCATTACTATTTCAGATTACTAACGCAAAGGGCAATATCGGAGATGGAAACGTCAATCTGTTAAAAATGAAGCAACTACTTTCTTTATCTTTTCGCATTGAGATACACCTGAATGGAGAAGTAACGGCAAAACAAACTCTGCAGGTATTTTTTTACGGGATAGGAAGGCAAACAAGTAGGCGCGTCACCTGATAAAGAGCAATCAACGCCACCTATAAACATTTGTAACACCATAGACATTTTAGAAGCGTTGTCGACAATCGAAATATCTGCAAGCTTGTTTTTTAGTGTTCCGATAATATATCTATTCAGAAATACCGCTAAAGATAGCTGATCAAGGTAGTAACGCCACCCATAGACATCCGCAGGGCCACGGGCATTGCAGTAACGTTGCCGGCCGTATCGGTTAGTGGTGCGTGGAAAGAAGTTTCGGAAGAAACGCACCGTACTGGATCGCCATTCATCCAAATGGTGGGGATAAAACTTTCGAAAACGAATAAAGTAATCAGAATCCCAAATTTCTACTTTGACGGATAGAAGTAATAAAATTCATTTGGTTGAATCAAAAAGTTACGAATCAAAACAAAAAAAAAGTCGTAATTACTTGTTCGAAACACGTAGTCGCCCAGCGGAGATCGTTACTTTTACTGGCAACGATTGCAATTTGACATTAATTGTCGCATTAAGGCTAGCAATACTGGTATCACAAACACGGTCAGCCATTTTGTGCACGGGGTGAATTCATAAAATGGCGACTATAATACAAAAAGCCGCAAATACAACCGTAGAACTGCTATTCTTTTAAATCATTTTTATTTTCTCTTAGTTTAGTCGGGTATTTTGATTGGTTTTTAAAAATAACTCGTTTAGTAGTAGAGTTTTCAAGCACATCTACATCATTATTAGTGTATTTATCCGCAGATACTATTTATTATAATTAAATTATTAAATCTTTGAAAATTCACTTTATTTTTTATGGGATAGGAGGGCAAACGAGCAAGCGTATCGCCTGATGGAAAGCAATCAACGCCGCCCATGGACAACCGCGACACCGCAGGAGTCGCGGAAGCGAATAGACGATATTCGAATAGACGAATAGCGAATTCACTACAAATAGACGCTAGTTCTATTCCATATAGATCTCTTGATTTTCCAACTTCAATCTTAATCTAAATTTTCTCACAAAAACGAGCGGTATCTTAAGATTTGAGCCCTAGATCACAGCAACCGGCTTCATTTGCATTGAAACAAAGTCATTTTGTGCTAAAACTTTAAGTCCCTTCTAAGTGAAGGGTAAATTCTTATGGGCCGTGCATTTCATTGTGTTGCCTTTGATACGTCTACGGCTTAGATGTTGAATATGTTTGTAATCTTACTAGTTAGACCTTGAAACAACATTTTTTAATTACTATATTTTTTTAACAGCCTATATACGTCTCACTGTTGAGCACGGGCCTCTCCATTTCTGGAGGAACGGACGTTAACCCACCACGCTTGTCCAATGCGGATTGACGGGTTAACCAGACTCGGAATAAATATTTGTAATCCTTACATCTATTCCGATGCGGGGATCGAACCCGCGACCATTGACTCTCCGAATTACTATATAATCATACGTATATACACACCCAAACTGTTTTTACGGTCGTCTTTCATAGAGTCTGCTACATCTGAAAATGCTCCGAGGCGAGGCGAAACGCGTTGGTAGTGGTGAAAAATGGTATTGTGTGTTTGAAGTTATTAACGTTAGTGACCATGGCGATGTTGGAGGATTTGCTAACGGCCATTTCTTGGTAAGTAATTCTCTGTACATTTTTTCGCAAACACAAAATAACATTTTTATATACACAAAATAATATATCTATATTCCCTTATAATGGTTTTCCGCAAAGTAACGCCTGACTCCCTTAATTATTACGTACATACTCATTAGAACTATCTACACCCTATACAGATATAACTTTATTTTTATGAGATAGGTAGGCAAACGAGCGAGCGTGGCGCCTGATGGAAAGCAATCAACGCCACCCATTGGCATTGCAAATGCGATAGCAGCCTTTGAAATAAGGGTAAGCTGGGTTTTTGAAGGTTCCAATGTCATATCGGTTCAGAAATACCGCTGAAGATGATTGGTTCCTTAGAGTGGTGCGTGGAATAAAGTTTCGGGGAAACCTTAGTAATGTAATACATGTAATAAATGTAACGAGGTGAAATTCATCAGGTTGACGTGGCCTGAAGTGAAGCTCGTCGCTCAAGCCCGATCCGCCCCAACTCCGGGACATAGGGCTATAAGAAGTAGAAGATGAGATGAACGTGATATGAGTGTTATAATGTAAGGAGTTGAGACTCCGGATCCGTGCACTCGCTATACGAAACGCGGTAGAACACAAAAAAATACTTCTATTGTGTTATTTTATTGTGTCTACGCTTCTATTGTGTTATGTTCGGTTCTTCACGGTCGAACCGTACCATTTTGGGACTTTTTTTAATAGACCATATATGTCCCACTGCTAAGCACGGGCCTCTCTCTCCATTTCTGGAAGAACGGATGTTAACCCACCACGCTAGTACAATGCGAATTGGTGGGGTTACCTGGAATAAATATTTTTAATCCATACATATATTTATTCTGGTGCGGGGACCGCCACTGAACCAATTAGACCTCATTCTTGAATTGCTCTATCATTATTAAATGTATTCTTTGTAAAATTGTGTATCAATACTTCCACTAATAGATACATATATATCACGCTTGTTTCGAGGCAGATCTTCATCGCTCATTACTCTCTTCACACAAGCTCCCCGGTTAAGGATACTTTTGACTTGGCCTTTCACTTTCACTAAAATATTATTTATTTATAATATTAATGCAAAAATAACGATGCAAAGGCGGACTTATTGCTGTAAGACATTCTATCAGTCAATCTTTGTGTAAATTGGAATATTGTGAATACTGTATAAAAACAACTGTTTATGAACTTTTATGTATTAAAAGAATTTAAAAAAATATAGTAAACCCCTTATTAACCTTCGGTTTATTATGGACATTGTTAATTTTTTTATATTTTTATATAAAGAACAAACTACAATAACTGGCTTCAAATACTACCGTTATGTTACTTAATTTAAATGTAATAAAAAAATCTCTGTGGATAATATATGAAAAAAATTCTAATTTCGAACGCTCACGTTGATAGTACGGTGCTTCCACCTTGTTTTTGAAACTCTGCAGTGCCGTGTGAGTGAGACGGGAATATATAGATTTCGTTTATGTGAGCGGCGTGGAAATATTATTGCACCGGTAGTAAGGAGTGAAAGAGATCAATAATGAGAAGCACGAGGAGTTGAAAAGGGATTTCAGATTAAGGTCGTTGTCGAGTCAAAGATTATGTTATTGTGGAAATTATTACAGTATTTTCTTAAATAGAAGCATAAATTACTTTCTACAGTGGTTACGGGCTTGCAAAAAATATCCAAAAAATAAATTTTGAACAATAACATCCTTTGAATTATTTATATAATATCAGATATTTACTTTAATTAACAATGGTTTTGACATGGCATGGAAATAGTTAATACCTGAATAAATAGGAAGGAAAAGATGATGTAGGGTTGAAAACGATGATGATTTTAATTCATATTGAGAATAATATCTATGTGTAAGGTAAAAATTGGATTATTATTTATAGATAACTTTAATGTCTGAGTGGCAAAATTACCGCCAACTAAGACAGTAGTAGCAAGTTCGATTCTCGCAATGCGTATTAATATATACATATATCTCACCTACGGGCCGATACCATTTATGGTATTCTGAGTCTAGGTGGCCACTAATTCGCTGTAGACAAGTGTTATTCGCAAACCTCCCCCAAGTCCTATAGCGGGACATATACGAACTATAAAACGGATGTAGAATTAGCTGAGAAAGTGTAGCAAAATCATTTGGTAAAGCAAAAGTTTATACCTATTCCCATATCTGTACTTAAGTAGTGTTTGCGAAGCAGCCTGGCCGGGCAAGCAGAGCTTACAATATACCCTCAGTCATCGCCAGGGCGCGAAACGTTGTAGTGTGTGTATAAGTTTTTGGCGCCACGCGGTTTTATTACGCGGCATTTTGAATATTATATTTCGAGATGAAAATACATTTTGCATTGTGACTTTTATATAAACTTGTTCTTGAATTAATTCTTACTGGTGTTAAATTATAAATATTTAGTGTAATAGCAGCATATAAATGTGAGAAATATAAATCAACGATTTTCAAGTTATATTGTGTGTAACATTTTGAATGGATTTATTTTGGTGAACATACATTTTGTGCTTTTAAATACAAGGTTAGTGAGTATTAAACGCAAATATTTACATGTTTTTTTTATTAATGTACATATTTCTATAAATTGAAACTTCTAAAAAACTATTCAACATATATTATTATCTCAATTGAAATATAAAGATAATATTTATTAACTGTTAATAATTTTCATGATTTATTTTAATCGAATTTTATACTATTTGTGTTTTTTTTTTGTTATAACTATTATAACTGCACCAATACCGAATTTTTTTTTCTGCCTAAATGTTGACTTGAAGAGAATGCCTATTGGAATTAAATCGACCTTTTGAACATTTTTTTCGTCAAAGCTTAAATAAATAAATAGAGTTTTTGTAATTTTAAGAAGATTTTAAATTATTATTGATTTTATTTACTTTCTATATTATCTATTACCGTTTTATTTTACTGTTAATTTATAGTTAAAAAAACGAGAATTAATAAAAAAATATTTTTATATAATTATATACCTGCTATTATTATATAATTTAAAATATCTTGTACAAGTAAAAATAAACGTAAAATTTTATCGTTATTTTCATTAAGCGGGAAAAGGAAAAGATTCACCAAATATTTCCACCAATTATCTCTCTAAACTAGTTGAACTATAATTCCTGAAATTACAATGGCAATTACAAGTGATTACAAACTAATTAACAGTACCAAATTACAGGTGACTAACGTTACTCATTAAATTAATTTACAGTTGTTAAATTTGTGTGATTTGTATAATTAATGGGAACCAAAGTTTGTAGTATTATAGTTATCAAATTATTATACCAATGATAATTTTCAGTGCGTACTACAATAATAGGAAAATTATTTGACTACGACCTGTAGGTATATATGTATAATATTTTATCCTTTTTTTATATAATTTTTAATTGAAAATCTAATATATCTAAATCTAATATAATAAGTATGCTTAAGATACAGTAATGTATAAATCCACTTCAAATCGCTTCGCTTTTACCATGGTAGTACTCTGAGACAATTGTTTGGAATAATACCTGCCGCTGAATTCTACTAATATACAGCTCGCCACAAATAAGAGTTTCATCCCCACCATCTGGTTGAATGGCGATCCAGTATGGTGCGTTCACGTCACTATCCTGTAGAATAAGCAAACTTCACCGTTATCAAAGCAGTACCAATCCGACATTGAAAGCATCAAAAAACAAGCTTACACATACATAATCAAAGGCAGGCAACGCTTCGCAATTCTTACGAGGTGGCAGATGTCTATGGGCGGCGTTGATTGCTTTCCATTAGATGATACGCTTGCTTTCCTATCCCATAAAAATTATATAAAGAAATAATGAAAAAAGAAATATAAAAAAGAAAAAAATAATTAATATTTCTTTTTTGTTTTTTATTTTTGTGAATGATTTCTTTT
Source organism: Baronia brevicornis (assembly GCA_031353405.1). Classification (NCBI taxonomy): domain Eukaryota; kingdom Metazoa; phylum Arthropoda; class Insecta; order Lepidoptera; family Papilionidae; genus Baronia; species Baronia brevicornis. The sequence continues at coordinate 125,513 of JASFAT010003394.1, read as the reverse complement.
CTTAATATTATTATTCTATCAATTTAATTTTATCTTGAAAATGGTGGCTATTGTTGTTCGTTTTTATTTTTTATTCTATCTATTTTAACATATCATCTGTTGATTTCCTTAAATAAATAAATTACCTGATTCAAAAGATTGGTAATATTGTTTTTAAGTTACTTAAATAAAATGTATTTATTATGTGTTTTTACTTGGCATTCATTGCAGTGCTCCTCGAAAGAGAAACTCGCACGCCACCTATCGTAAAATAGTTGTACTAATTCTATACTTTACGAGCGTGTGCACAAGCCACCAAAGTTTCTTCACAATCGGATGAGTAATTTTCGCTATACGAGATAAATTAACATTAGAAACATTTGACGATTACACTGCCGTTGTTATCCGTATTTATTTATTTTTTCATAATTTGTTATCGTTATATAATATAACTTATTAGCTTTATTATCTCTCATATATATTATAAGAAAGAAATCTATTATTTGAAAGTAAAGTTTCATCCCCACCATCTGGATGAGTGGCGATGTACGGTGCGCTTCTCTTGAAACTTCTTTCCACGCACCACCACTCTGTGGAACCAGCTACTTTTGACGGTCTTTCTAAACCGATACGACATTGGCATCTTCAAAAAATAAGCCTACACATACGTAAAGGGCCAGGTACGCTTCCGTGACTCCTGTGGTGTCGTGGTTGTCTTTGGGCGGCGTTGATTACTTTCCATCAGGTGGCACACTTGCTCGTTTGCCCTCCTATCTCATAAAAAAAATTATTTAAAGACATTATTCCTTTAAATGACTTCTTAAATTAAAAACTAATAATTATCAGAATATATTAAAGCTATTATATAATCGCAGAATATATGAAAATTTGTGATCTAACAATATTATCGAGATCGTAATGAGTCTGAATCACGCGTTTTCTAACAGTATTTAGTTATTTAAAATTTTAAAATATTTCAAAATTTTATTTATCTTCCTAACCTGATGGTAAAGAACTACTTACTGTAATTTATTTGCAATATACCTATATAAATTATAATAAATATAATATGTAGTCACTAAAATCGCGTCGTGATTATCATGATTATATAAAATAATCCACTCGCATATTGACTCTTAAAACACTGCTCTCTCTTTTAAATTTTAACACCTGCATCAGAACACGAAATCCCTATAAAACGTTTAGTATTAGATCTTATCCAATATATCTCACTATAATCCCATGGTACACATTTACACATTGCCTATACAACATATCTATTGACAACAGTACAGAAACGTTCGATATTTTCAATATCAAAAGACATCAATTAAAGCGGTCGCTCCGTGATATCTTTGGCAGCCGATAGATCACGAAATTTATCGTTATTCTTCTTTTTTATATTTCTTAATTTTTTTATTTTAATTTTATCTGTTCAATTTTATAATATTTCATTATTACATAAGTAACCCTATTGTCAAAATGTAGCCAAGCTGTGCGCAAATTTAAAGAGTTATAGTCCGGCCGTTGTTAAGTTTATATTATATAGTATTCTTTATGACTGAAACTTGGTTTTGTGCCTAATAAATAAAATAAAATAAGAAATACCAGATTCTTTATATAAAACCAAAACATAGATAAAGTTTAAGTTAATTGCAAAGCAAAGCAACTAATTGTGTTTGTTATACGAAATTTTAATTTTTTAAATAATTGTTTTAAATTCAAAATTATTTCGTAAAAATAAAATGTACCACCGTATCCACGACAAACAATTGACGTGATGACATCATCCATTGATACGGGTTCGTGTTAACATTGACAGATTGCCCACACATTTGTAATTTTATGGCACAATGTTATAATTTTATATGAAAAAAAAAAAGTTAAAAGACATATTTTGTGAAACAAAAGTTGTCTTTTCCCGCCAACTTACATCAGTGACGTTGTTTATTCATTTCATTTTCATAATCTTATAATATTAGCAGTTATATTGTTTAATTGTGGTGGCGTATTATACAATATAGTTCGATTACGGCATATAAGTGAAGGGATATGAAATAAATGCATGTATCGTGACTTTTTAAGTTGACTGAAAAAGTCCATAGAAGGTTTTGGTAGAATAGCCACCATTTTATCAAGACGTAACGTGACAAGCTTACAACATTTCAAAAGATTTTATATTATTTTATTTTACTTGACACTGACATAACAGTTATAATTAATTGCCATGAATAAAAAAGTTTTTCTTTTGAAATAAACTACAATTGGGTAAATACTTTACACTCAAATGAGCACAGCTGTATATGATGTACGAAGGAAGAGAGAAATTGATAGCAGTTTGGATCTTTGACTTTCTGTATTTTGACTATGGATTTTTTGTTTTAAAACACAATAACTGATGATTAATGAAGTTAGGTGTTACTTTGCGGAAATCTATCATTATGTGGACAGTCAAAACTTTTACTTGGCTAAGATCCGCGACAAGCAAACAATAACAGAAAACTAATAATGTGTGTTTTCCTGCTGGATGAAGTGGATTTACTTGGAACTTAAACCAAAACTTACCGATAAACGGCTGTCAGCAACTATCCACTCACCAACCACTATACGCAACACCAAACACACACTACTACTTTTCCACCATCTAAACGACACGTGTTTTGCCCCAATGCGAGGCATCTTCAGGTATAGTAGACTTTACGGAAGACATCCGAAAAGTGAAAGACTTTTCGGTTTGTTTGCTTTTCGCGGATCTTAGCTGAGTAAATGTTTTGACTGTCCACATACAAAAACTGATGGTTTATAAGACAACATATCTTTGTTTTCACCTGAATATGTAAGTTTGAAATTATGTACCGCGTTTGCGTACCCGTATTGTGCGAGTCACGTACCAAAATTATCTTTCAGCGACAGAGTAATTTGCGAGGTGTGTGACTGACGTACACAGGGCGACACGTATTGCTTGACATGTGTGAGAAACGTGTACGCCATTATGGAGGTAATTTTGTTTCGGTAAAGGGCGAAATTTGTTCGCTTATTTAACGTGAGGCATACAACCGTCGACGGTGACATAATTGGCCCAATGGTGAAGTTACACTTTCGGAATCCGTAGTTGTGAGTTCAATTATAAAGGATAAGTGTATACATATACATACATTTATGTATGTGACTTTTTCTTTGCATAATGCCTCTTCTACTTGAATAGGGTAGATGCCGATTCAATAGAAATATCTCCGTTTTTAGTAAAGCGAAATAGTTCAGCATCATTTGCTACCCCTATCCACTACCTGATATTTATATTGCGTCTTATATGTAATAACTTTTTATTTCGAGTATGGATTATTGACGAGGTGGTCAATACACCTTGGAAAAGCCTGGTGGGTTAATGTCTATTCCTCACGCATAGAGGATGGTTTCTGTCCAGCAGTGGAACATATTAAGCTATATAAAAAGAATACAACCGTTTTATATACAAATGTAGGCGACTCTATCTTGATATGATACTATAAAATGCTTGACACCATACGCCCCTCTTTGTGTCGCTCTTACTGCTCTCTGCACGGACATTTGTAGGGTGTCGGTTCTTGGCTTTGGTCTTTGGCTGGTAGGCCTTGTTCCATCTACATTGATCTATCAAGGTCAGGATTTATACTATCAGTTGATCCTAGAGTTGTTCGAGTTACTATAGCCGCTGAAATCCTCTATTACACAAGTCGCCGCAAATAAAAGTTTCATCCCCACCATCTGGATGAGTGGTGATCCAGTTCTATGCGTTTTTCCCGAAACTGCTTTCCATGCACGATAGCCCTGATGTCTCCATGTAACTGTGTATTTTTATGGAAGGCGTTGATTGATTTCCATCAGGTAACACGCCTGCTCGTTTGCATTCCTATCCCATAAAGAAAAAGGATGTGATTTTATTATAAGTCAATATAAGAAACGATGAGAAAATATCAAGCGCTTCCAGCCAATTACGCAATACTTAAATGATTCCAGTTGAAGGGGTATCAAGCCGCTTTTTTTTACCAAAAAAAAGCTTTAAAATACACCTTTAAATGGCTTTGATCCCATCGGTAATACCGTGATACCGTGGCTGCGTACATCATTACCGCTACCATGTGAATTGAATGGGACAAAAATAAACGTGGAATCGAGTGGGAAGTTGCTGGAATCACGTAACAATGTTCGAGACGTATGAATGATGGATCTCAGTCTGTTGTGCGAAATATCAATCGAAGGGTGTGTATTTGTGATTTATTTTTTAATTTATAGACGCAAATTTCACAGTTTCGATAAGATTTTTGAAAAGAAAATTAGCAACTTCTTTGAACACAAGATTATTTAAAAAAAGACTATATGAATGGCTAATAGATGGCAATATTTATAATACTAAGGACTTTTTTGCTTTAAAAGTTGAATCGAATGTATGTAATAGATGATTCAAATATAATTTTAAGGACAATGTAACAGTTTATTAATAATTAAATGCTTTGTAACCATAAGCAACTTATGTATTTAGATCTCTTTGTGTCTATACGTGTATATAGTTTATGTAGTGTTGACATTATAAACAAATAAATAATTAATGAAATTTATACGCCATAAGTGGCAATGTGATGGAGCTTTTGAACGTTTTTTTTCATCTTGTTACACCTTACATTATACAAATAAAGAATTATTATTATTATTAACAATACTAAAATTATTGTTAACCATTCAACAATCAATTTGTTGAGATGAAATTCATTAAGAAAGAGTAGCTATCGGACTTAAGTTGAAAAAAGTTTAAGAATTTTAATAAGATTGAAATGTAAATTTTGTGATATCTTGCTATACCTAAAGACTTACGCAATGAAGTTAAAATTACCGATAAGTTTATTTATTTAATTTTACTTCAATCCTACGCCTGTATACGTAGATTTACATATTATTTAATGTAATTGATTTTTTCATAGCACACATATGTTTTCTATATGTAACGAATCTTTCCATTTCTGGAGAAATGGGCTTTATCCCACCACGCTTTTCCAAAACGAATCCGTCTTGGGAAAGTGTGGTAGATTAATGCCCATGCTAAGGGTCGGAAACCCAAATAAATATCTGAAGGTCTTAATGTATATTTAGCCCGAATAGAACCTCCAACAAACAACCATTGATTCGGAAAACGTTAACTTCGCTTCGGAGTCATTTAGATTGTTATTATTATTTATTTTTTTTTATTTCTTAACAATGTTCGCTATTAAGAATGACCATTACTACAGAAAATTATTTTTTTTTATATATACACGCCTATCCGCCGCAGGGGTTGGCAGAGACCACAGAGCTCCATCCGCTACCATTTATCGCAGCGAAACGGCTCTTCATTCGTCGCACCTCGCTCAATTAAATGTTAAATAATTTAAATCCTCAATTAAATATTACTTTCATTTATTACAGAATATTGTCATATAGAAAAAAAATAACAGACAGTGGACATATAACGCCACTGGCGATGACAATTTCTAGATATTTCTAGTAATTACAAAACGAAATCGATACTTCGGTTACACCCAGTAATTGACATGGCTGGAAAAATATAAGCGATACATGTAGGTAGCACTTCAATGAATGTTGTGTTACAGACGAAAAAATACAATACAGTTAAATAAATGTATATTTGTATTCAAAACACCCTATTTAACGACGGACCAATTAATTCACGGTCGAAACTTTTAGGTACACGCTTAATTTTGGTCGGAATCGAAGCAATATCGGGGCACCTTTATTATCTCAGGTAATGCCGGATCCCGAAGCCCTTTACACGCACAAAAATAAACAACGGTAGCCACCACACCTGTTGGTCAATTATCTGTAGTCAGGGGTTCCCGGAGAAACTCGTTTTAACTTTTGATTCGCTGCGTCACTATTTGTTTGTGTCTCGCTCGAATATTCTCACCGTGTTACAATAATTACAAAGTTAAAACTGTAGATCCCTTTAGTTTCACATTAAAACTTATAATTAAAATTAAAACTAGAGTAATAATAATATAATAATAAAAATCTTTATTTCAGACAATTATTTTTGGTCCATACATTTCATATTTTAACATTTTTGTATTAGTAATTATGTACACCTTAAAAATTTTGTTAGTAAATTATTAAATTATTATTAATTAAAGTGGTGCACTATATGTGCCCTCAAAGTAGGGAGGAGTTTGGGAGCCTCATCTCCACTCCCACTATGAGATTGGCCCCTAAATAAGGACAGCGCCGTCGGGGCTGTGGTAGCATGCTTCAGGGTTCCCGCAGTTCTTCCAAATGGCGCAGAGAAGTTTATAAAAAAAAGGTGCTCAATCAGATTTCTACGTTTTTAACTCTAATATTAATATATTTAAGCATAAGTTGATAATATTCTTTAGATATATAACTTAATTAAAAATTATTATCAAGCTTGTAACTTGTAATTGAGGTATCTTATATTATATTAATAAAAAATATATCTGTAGACTATGTGGGAAGTGAACGTGTAAAAGATTACACGTTCACTTCCCACATAGTCTTAGAAGACTTAAAATGAATCAATTAGGACAGAATAACATAACGAAATGATTAGATTTTAAGTTTATGTAGTAGACTTCTATTGTGAGTTATTGATATCTAGTGATAATCGAGTGAGTTTTGTTTTGAGAGTAGTAGTGGTTGGTACTTATGCGTTTTGAAAGTCACATCAAAGGTTACTTTTTGTTGGCTCGAAATCAGTGTCGGCCATCCTTGTTATTTTTATTGTAAGAGTTCTCAAGTTTCAATTGTGATCTCATTCACGGTATCTGTATCGAGATTGTGCTCCTCGGAGAAATATAAATGAAAATATTCCCTTTACGATTCATAGTTACATTGTGAATGGGATGGCAGTATTGCTTTTATGAAACATTTCTATTCTGTATTTATGTTCCCCACATTGAAGAATTTGTTTTTTGATACGCTATTATTATTAAAAGATGAACACATTTCAAAAAATATTATTAATAGTATCTTTTTACGGGATAGGATGGCAAGCGAGCAAACGTTTAGCCTAATGGAAAGCAATCAATGCCGTTCATAGACATTTTGTGATGTGAAATGAAGAAATCGGCCAGAGAATCCAAGTAATAGTTCTCCGAGTTAGTAAACTGCATTGACAATGAGCTGATCGCGTTTGTCGGAGCACCCGTTGGAGTAGATAAGAACTGGAGTGTAAAACGCATTGTCCAATATTATGTGGAAAGTCTCCGGTCCGGTCCGGTCCGATCCGGCGTATATTGATACGCCGGTTGGATGCTGAAAGTTGTATACACATGTATGTACATACTTAAGTCAGCGCTATAGTCCTATATCATAGGCATTACAAAAGCGTTGCCAACCTTTGAGAAAGGTTTAGGTATTTTCTCAGACTTCGCTTGCAAGTCCTAGGTGGATTGAAGGGATACCACGACCTGTAGACAAAACATATATTTATATTTTATTAGATTTTTTTTAAGGTTCTATCCCCGCATCGGAATAAATATATGTATGGCCTATAGATATTTACTCTGTGTCTGGTAACCCCGCCAATCCACATTGTACAAGCGTGGTGGGTTAACGTCCGTTCCTCCAGAAATGGGGAGGCCCGTGCTCAGCAGCGGGACATATATGGGCTGTGAAAAAAAAACTTTAGAGTGACTAGAATATATACATGTTGAAGTAAAAAGCGAAAATATAGTACACCGGAAACGAAAACTTACCACCACAGCCAAAAACTTTTAAGATTTCTGAAAAAATTGTATCTGATCCCTCGAAGACAGTCAGTTTCAACGCTGTATAAAATTTTCTATTGGTCGTAGAGCTGTGATACTCTGACTATTCGATGCCGTATTTCATTTGATTTAAATAAACAATATTTTTTTGACATCTTTTTTTTATGCGACAGGAAGGCAAACGAACAGGCGTGTCACCTGATGGAAAGCAATCGACGCCACCCATAGACATCCGCAGCGCCATAGGCAGTGTGGAAGCGTTGCCAACCTTTAAAGAAAGTGACATTATGGTAGGGGAGGGGGGAGGGGGTGGGGTAAGGGGAGTGGGTGGGGGAGGGTGTTGGGCCTCCGGAACTCAGGCTGCTCACCGTACGAAGCGCGGTAGCTGAGCTACCACTCAGACGCCGGTTTTTACTTCCCCGGACGAGCAGGCTCATTCATGCTACAGATGAATAATATGCCATTCTTGACAAAGTATTCGCCTGCAGCGTGGCTCTACCACTATAAAAAAAATCTACATCATTTACAGCGTTTTCGCTTTTACACCTTGATATATACTACATGTTAAAAAATGAATAAAATAAATAAAGTTCTATCAGATTTATGAATGTATCTAAACCATACATGTTATATATATCTGGACGACAATTAAAAACATGAACTGTGTGCGGCGCTCAATTTTTGCATGACTGTGCAGAAATATGCGATGCCACGTACATTCGCCAATTTTCGTTTTTATACGCTACGTATAGTTAGCGGTAGCGTACACGACTCGACGCTATTAGGAATATTGAATTTTTGTTTGTTTGTTTGAGTAAACTGATAGACCGGTGTGTACATTTCAGTATTGACTTAATAAAATTGGACTTTTAAAAACGTACATTCGATTTAATTATATTCATAAAATTATATTGGCAGTTTTTTTTTGGCGAGCAAAGCATGTAAGAGTATAAAATTTCGCACCTGCGGTATTCTCACGTAGATACGACATAGGGGCATTCAAGAAAAGACCATATGTGTTCGCTAAAGGCCGGCAACGCATTTGCGATGCATCCAGCATTGTGGATGTCTAACGGTGATAATTTCCCACCATGCTCGTTTGCCTGCTCTGCTTTTTTTATGGGATAGGAAGGCAAACGAGCAGGCGTGTCACCTGATGGAAAACAATTAACGCCGCCCATAGACTTATATACGCCATAGGCAGTGCAGAAGCGTTGCCGACCTTTAAGGAAAGTGTCATTATGTGAGTTTGAATGGGAGGGAGAGGGGTAGAGGGAGGGGGTAGGGTGTTGGGCCTCCGAAACTCGGCCGCTCATCGTAAGAAGCACGGTAGGTAAGCTACCACTCAGTCGCCGGTTTTCTGCGAGAGTGTGGTACTTCCCCGGCAAGCCGGTCCATTCATGCTACAGACAAATATTACTCCATTCTGTTATGGAAAGAAATGTGCCTTCTTTTATTTTTATTGGATTGAATGACAAACGAGCAAGCGTGTCGCCTGATGGAAAGCAATCAAAGCCCCTCTCTGAGGCATCGCTAAAGCGTTGCCCGCCGTTGATTGATATGTATCGTACTTGATTTTTTAAGGCTCCAATTTCATATTGATTCGGAAATGTCGGTGAAGTTCATTCCTCAGAGTGATGGTGTGTCAAAAAGAAATGCACTGTACTCGATCGCCGCTTATCTATCCTTTCTATTAAAATTACTTTTATTTGATTCGTTGTTCCCTAGAGATAAATTTCAATCTTCTCACATTTACTAAGAACAGGGCTTTGCAGGTCTTAATAAGGTTTCTGTCGTCTAAGCGCGAACACGCCACAAGCGACGTAGCTTCGTAATTATTAAAGTGAAAATCCGCGTATAATAATTGAATTCATTCATGAATATCAGTGTAAGAGGTTGGAGAGAAAAAGCTAAACTAAGATCCAACTAGCAAAATTTACTGAACTATTCTAAGGCCCATCCGCGGCTGTAATGCCTTGATGATGAATAATTGAATTCCCATATGAGTTGAGCTTTATATAAATAAAATTAATGTAAATGTGTAATATAATTTTTTATATGATAGGGGGAAAACAAACAAGGCAACTATCAACTGATGAAAAACCTACCTGATAGGTTTCCTGAGTTTCAAAGTCGCGTCGTCTCTGGAAGAGAAAGATCTTCCTAATCAGGCTCGTCGCTTATATTATCATCGCCTAATGGACCAGGTGGCGCCTGGAGGAGTTCGCGTGGGAGCGGGCGTCCCTGGGGTGGACGCATATCAAGCTGTGTTTAAATGAATATCTGGCCCATTGTTGGCAAACCACCTTGTGAAAGGATTGTAATGTCCGTGCCTAGTAGTCGGACATACGTATATAGGCTGTGAAAGGAAAATATTCAATTATAAATGTAGTAGATATTTTATTGAAAATCACGATAGAAAGTTACGAGAATGTAAAAAATGTTATCAGATTTGTTCATCTCAGTTATTTTTCAACACTTATAATACTTAACCGGTGTTTTTTAATCCGTAAAACAGCGCTTCGTCGATAACGACTGCCTTGTAGATAGAAGATATAGTTTGACGCATACATATGTTGAAATCTTGAGACCAACACTTCTCGTTTGTTCCCAGAGTGATTGGCTTGTTGTGAAAATGTGTGAGTCCAATGTAAGGGGGCCTAACTACATCTTACCACTAACGAGGCTCTTATGAACAACCGATAGCGATATAACGAATAAACATTATTTTTTCGGAGCTGAATGAAGAGCATTACTGTTATTGGAGAAATACTTGTCTGTAGTTGCCAATACGGCTGCTCGTCATCATGATCATCAACCTACCGCAGTCCACCGCTGGTTATAGACATCATCTAAAACGCATCATTTAGCCCGATCTTCGGCTGCACGCATCCAGATTCTGCCAGGCACTTTGCATAGATTTGAGCTCTATCAAGGCGGAGGGCATCCCATACTACGTTTGTCAAGACGCAGTTTCCACTTCAGCCCTTGTTCATTCTGACATTTGTCGGTTCGCTGATAAACGTGCTCATTGTCACTTCAGTTTATTAACTCGAAGGGGTATGTCGATGACTTTGATTCTCCGGAGGATTTCTTCGTTTTTGAAGCTAAGCTGTCATCGCCGCATATCAACGGCCTCACAACGGTTTATAAACATTCATAAGTATATGAATAAATTTTACAGAAACAACAAAAAATAAATTTTCTCTCATAGTTTGAGAAATTTCTATAAAACAATTTCTACTCTAGATATAAAAGTGGTATTATTAGAGGTAAATACGAAGTATTCAATCAGAGACGATAAAGATTATGCGTAAGATGGTATTAATATGAGAAGTGAGAGAAAAATGTGTTTTTGGATGAACGAATTCTGATAACTAGGTCAACGATATGTATAGATAAATATATAAACTTTTATTTTTTCAGACATTTAAATACGTTTCGTTTAAAATAAATAAATAATAATTTACTACATATCGTCTATCTATCGTCGCCTGTCTTTCGTAGGGGTAGGCAGAGACCACAGATCTCCATCTGCTACGATCTCGGCATACTTTCCTTGCTTCCTTCACACTCATTTCTCTCCTCATGCAATGTATTTACTGCCATATTATATATGGACATCTACTACACTAAGGGTACTGGAGATACGTTGTCTACTTAAGAGTAAAATGAGAATAACGGAAGGCCATTATATCTTTGAATACTTACAGAACTTTGCTATCAGTATAAAAACAAACGCTTAACAATATCAATATTAAGGTTTATCTAGATGCAAAGCTAGGCTGTAGCGCGGATATGACCCGACAAATCAAATGAGGAAAATATATCAATGCGTTAATATTTCATCACGTTCGTATTGTTTTCGCTGGAGCGAGTTTATTTGCCTTGCTACGATGAATACGCGCCTTATCGGAGCTAAAGCGACTCGGTAAGCTGTATGCGTTATCGCTTACGTAATTCCTTGCTGGTAATATTAATGGTTCGTGCATGGAAATAATACCTATTAGCTAACCTAAGCACTTTGGTGTTAGCGATTCTTGTTGTGTATCTAAAAGTTATGTATTCAGGGTGAATGTTTTGTAGTATGTATTATATAAAATCTATAGCCAGATAATATAGGTGTCTGGTGGCAGAACTAGGCTATCGAACATAATCATTTAAAAAAAAATACAAAGGATATATAAAATCAATAACATCAATAACTTATATAATCATAATCAATGAAATCAATAACTTTTACGAAGAAGAAGAGTGCGGGTGATTTTTTTTTTGATTATTTCGTCTAAATGTTGGGCACAATCTAGGCACACTATTCAGTACCACTTGCAAAAGTAGGGATACTGTTAACGGTCGGCTTCGTAGTCTTGTTTTTTTAACAGCCCATATATGTCCTGCTGCTGAGCATGGGGCTCCAATTCTGGAGGACCGGACGTTAAATCCACCACAATTATCCAATCCCGTTTGATGGGATTTTCAGACTCGGAATAAATATTATCCATACATATATTTATTCCGATGCAGGGATCGAACCCACGACCATTGACTCCGCGGGCGGAGGGCTCTGCCACTGAGCCAATTGGTCGTCATCTTTAGCCTTATGTCTAGCATACTCCTTTCCATGTGGTGTTGATAGTTTATTAGTTTTAGGTTGTTTTTATTTGTAACAGGCCAAGTTTGACCATTGATCCATAACTGAGGCATGGAAGAATACACGTCCTCCAGAATTCATAATCTTAACTAGATATTGCGGAAATTCATGGATGACGGTGATAGCTTTATATTGGATAATCCCTTTCACGTGTGTTTATTTATTGGATAAATAAAAGAAAACTCACTAAAATAATAAATAAAAATTTTAATGCTTCTAGTGAACTAAGGCTTAACTTAAAACCCATTTTCCGCAGCTATTTTTGTTCATTGTCCAAAAGTAAATATATGACAAAATGGCCCCCATTGTGAGCTGTTTGTTTACTGCGTATTGTTTCTAGTGGATCATGACTAAAGTAGACTCCTTTTAGTTTATTTGCTCCGGGTCTGTGTGTTTAGGACGCTTGTTTCTTTCGTTTGCGGTACGAAAACTTTGTTACGTAGCGTTGTGTTCTTTTCATATTCCGCTCTAAAAGCGGGCTATACTTCTTACGTAGAGTACGGAGATTAGAATTTGCTCCTATTTTAAATATTTGCTCTGAGAATATGATTTATATACAAACGTATCGTCACGCCCGTAGGGGTAGGCAGAGACCACAGATCTCCCATTCTCATTTTTTACGATCTCGGCATATTTCTCTTGTTTCCTCCACACTCATTATTCTCTTCATACAAGTCCACCGGTTAAGGGTACTCTTGACCTGGTCTTTCTTAAAATCTCCACACCACTCTCTTATATTTTCTTTTCTTATTCTATCATTCAAAAGTAAAATTTGGTTGTTTTCGATTTACATTCTTTTAATATAGAAGTAAAGTTTAAGATCGCATTTAAGTGTTATTTATCAAACATATGATTTGTTCCTTCCTACAGCTCTTATACCGTCGGCATAATTATCAGTTATACGTAACTACAAAAAAAATTTTTTTTTCACTTCTCACTTTTGATAATGGATAATCATTAATCATATTCAATAGAATACTTCGTAGTCACCTGAAAATATACCTCATTTTATACCTAAAGTGAGAAATGTTTTATAAAAATGTCCCAAACTGAAATAAAGTTAATTTATTTTCGTTTCTGCATAATTTACGCAATGATATGTTCCGTGCATGTTGTTCACGGGGTCTCTCAAATCACCACCATACATCATCATACATCGGATTAGCGGGATAATATCAGCCCATATATATATTTAGACGACCATTTGGCTCAGTGGCGGGATCCTCTGCCCGCGGAGTGAATGGTCGCGGGTTCGATCCCCGCATCGCAATTAATATATGTATGGATTACAAATATTTATTCCGAGTCTGGTAACCCTCCGCATTGGACAAGCGTGGTGGGTTAACGTCCGTTCCTCCAGAAATGGAGTGGCCCGTTCTCAGCAGTGGAACATATATGGGCTGTTAAAAAAAATACATTTTTCCCGATGCGCGAATCGCACCTGTGATTATTGACTCCGTATTGGCTCCAAAAGATTTAATGACATCATAGATTACAAATTTAATTTTGTAATCTATGATTTTATGTGCGCTTAAAAGAGTTTAAATAAATAAAGCAACAATCAACCAAAAAAATGTTATATATTTTTCCACGTGCCAACAACTTTCATAAACCTGCTTTAGAAAAATTTACAAAAAGCGCTAAGTCTTAATTATGTATTTAGTCTTCTATATAAAGCGAGATAAACATGCCACTTTAAAAAAGTCTACACTGTCTAAAGAGCGAGCTAAATTTTAGTGAATGTGGCTGCTGCGAAGCGGGTTTTTTTTTTATTTAAAACGTTGCCAAGTCTGTTTGGGAAGATTTTTAATGCATCTTGTTGGCGCGGTGTTGTGAAATGCGGTCACGCGAGGCGCCACTACTGGGGGACTGTCGTCTGCCCACGCCCCGCTTGAGTTATTAGGTATTGGTGATGTCTATTTTTTAACAAAGGCTCGCTCGTTGGATTTTACTATTAACAAATACTACTAGTTTCCTACTAATATTATAAATGCGAAAGTTTGTGAGTATGGATGTATGTTTGTTACTCTTTCACGAAAAAACTACGGATCGAACTACTGGACGGATTTGGATGAAACTTTACAGTAATATAGGTTATACATCGGAATAACATAAAAGCTACAATTTGTAATGATTTTATGTAATTTTGATCGTAATATAATTTTACTATTAAGTAAAAAAATATATTTATTTAAAACGATCTGTCACGAAACTTATTGTGGCAGACCAAATTCCACGCGAGCGAAGCCGCAGGCAAAAATTAGTTATTTTGTAAATGTTTAGTGGATTTTACCCGGCAACTGACTTCAGTGACGTTTTGTTTTAATTTGATTTAATTATTTAGTTATTCTTAATGTTCAATTTTAGTATGAATGCCGAAAGGCATTCTTTACCATTCAACCTTTGGGTTAATGGAAAAGTTAAAAGTAAGTACAAAGAGACTATATATAAATACATCCATATGTAGACACAGGAACACATTATAAATACAAACATTCATTAACTTATATATATGTGTACAATTATGATGGAGGACGATGAATTATGAAGCAAGATATTTGAAGTAAAAGTCTTTAATTTGAGGTTTGCTCGGGGCTTTCCTTATGTCAAGGGGAAGCACGTTTCAAAGTTTAATTACTACAATTTTCACGATCTCATGTTATTATCAGTTATATTATTTTTTTATAGCAGAACAGGTAGCTTTTAATATTGTTTAATTATATTGTACAGTATAGCTCGATTAAAGCGTATAAGTGGAGTGATATGAAATAAATTCTTGTATCGTGACTTTTTAAGTTAGTAAGTAATAGTTAGTCAACTATAAGAGTTGATGCAAGTATCAAACTAGAGGAGACTGTTGAGAAAGAGAACATTACTGGCGCAGACACAGACAAAAAAGGGTATAAGGCAAAACCACAGCAACGCTAGTTAATATATAACAATGATTTGTTTGTAAATTTACCTCAACTTAAATCTCTGTTATACAAGACCTGGACAAAACTGTTTGTTTAGGACGCGTTGAGCCGGAATTTGATAGCATAATTAACAAACTTTAAATTCGTGTTGTTAAAATTGCTTTCACGTCCTTTCACGGCAACAAGCTTTAAATTCGAATTTTCTGTATTAAAACAATTTATTGTTTGTTCGTAAACCTTTTATGTGGAAATTTAGAAAAATATAAAATTTATGAACTTCATATTCACCTGACTAATTATCATACAATTATATAATATTATCATAGAAACTCTCGCCTGAGTTCAATTCTTTTTAGAAACATACATATATACATATCGTTACGCCTGTCTCCTGTACGGGTAGGTAGAGACCACAGATCTCCGTCTGCTACGATCTCGGCACACTTCCTTTGCCTCCTCCAAACTCATTATTCTCCTCATGCAAACCCGCCGGTTAAAGGTACTCTTGACCTGGCCTTTCTTAATGATTTGAGATCAGGTTATTCGGCATCGTTTAAGACTGGAGGCCTGATGGAATGACAAACTAAAGGAAAAGGAAAAATTCTTTTCTACCCCTCAGCTATTCGTATACTTTCTTCTAAGCATATACTCTTATATGTTCCCTAAATACTGGAAATATATCTGTAGTTTTCTTCTCATTCTTTTAATAAGACTTCTTCTTAATGTGCGATTTACATGTCGGAATTCCATAATTATCCTCAGTCATAAAAATAAACATTTCTGTGCTTTCCACCTTCAAGCAGAATTTTACATCTTTTGTCCATGGAATTCTTCTACCGCGGTCTCTTCTAGCAAAAGAAGACAATTTTTAATCTCACTAGAATTCATGTTCACCATTCCAACTAAGGTAATAATGCTTGTACTAGGAAAACATGGCTCAACTTGTGCTGAAAGTTCAAATAGTGAGAATACGAACTTTGAATAGTAAGCCCGAGCTTTACTAAGCGAACCGTTGACTTATCCCTCATGTGACTCGCTTGCGTATTATCTCTTTCGTATGAAAAAATGCATATTAATATAATTATAAAACATATATTAGATATAAGATATATAACATATATAAGATAGTAATAGTGGCAGCCACGGTGCAGACGAATACTTTGTCAAGAATGGCATATTACTTGTCTGTAGCATGAATGGGCCGGCTCGCCCGGGGAAGTACCACACTCCCGCAGAAAACCGGCGTCTGAGTGGTAGCTTATTAACCGCGCTTCATACGGTGAGCAGCCAAGTTCTGGAGCCGTACACCCTCCCCCTCCCTTTACCTCTCCCCCTCCCGTTCCCACTCCCATAATGACACTTTCCTTAAAGGTCAGCAACGCTTCCACACTGCCTATGGCGCTACGGAAGTCTAAAGGCGGCATTTATTGCTTTCCGTCAGGTTACACGCCTGCTGGTTTGCCTTCCTATCCCATTAAAAAAAAACTCTAGCGTGACCACTAATTACGGTTTGCGGTATTACTTAATTCGCTAAATCAGTTTACCTCCTAACAATATAATGGATGACACATTTGTGGTTTTAAAGCTATGAAATATTACATTTATTTAAATCACAAATGTTCCACTGTGCAATTTTGTGTTGAAAGCATCATCACGAGAAAGTAGATTAAGAAATTAGAAAGTGTTTTTTTGTGTTTGTGTTATTGGATGAATTTTATAAATAAATAATGTGATTTTGACTGATAGAATAAGGAAGGAAGTTATAAGAGAGCGTTGTGGAGTAAAGGAAAGTGTCATGAAAACTTGAGAGAGGGGTGCTCAGATGGTTTCGCAGCATAGAGAGGACGGATAAAAGACGACGGATATAAGACGAATTGTAATATACCTAATTTGTTGAAAAATGACGGCGACGTGGTTCGCCACCCGTCACATCCTGAATCTCACGAGGGCGAGAAGTAAACAATGAAGAGCCGTTTCGCTGCGATGAATGGTAGCGGATGGAGCTCTGTGGTCTCTGCCAACCCCTGCGGGGGATAGGCGTGAGTATATAAATAAATAAAAAAAAAATATGTATTAGACTGACTCGACGAGTAAAAACTTATAACCACGGCTTAAAAATATCCTTATACATATGTTTATATAACATTTTTTAATATCAAATACGTTTATATAGGGCTGTTAGTTATTTTTATAATGGCATAAATCAAAATTCAGATGGCTATTACTTACTTTTACAATATTAGACGTCAAATAAAGTTTATATACACTCATTGTTGTTATAGCAAACATTATACACAGCTTTATATCTTTATGGGCTTATTTCTATAGCATAAAATATATAACAAGATTTATATAGATCTACTATTATCATAATACATATCTAACGAACTAATTATACTCTTTTTTTACTACACATTACACACGGCTATTAGGCTTACACTTTTGATAAACTAAGTTAAAACAAACTCTCTATAGATTTACATTTATAGCATAAAACTTAATATACCATATTATACTAAATATCAAGCAAATAACATGTACTCCTATTTTAATAATATTAAATTATAATTATATCAAATACCACACAAAATTTATATACATTTTTTTATAATACAAAATTTAATAAAAAAACGTTTATATAGGCTTTTACTTTTATTATATGTAATAAAATCACTCATTTTTATAATACTGAATATTAAACAAAATATATAGACACTATCAAACACACTACCTACATAAATTAAATAGTTAGGTAATAACTATATAATTCATATACTAATTACTATTTTAAAATGGCAAACGTTGAGCACATTTTATAAACAATTGCCTCTGTCGGTCAAACAGTTTGATGTCGGATTTCTAACGAGGAAAAGTTTGCGAGTTTGTTTGTTTGTTGGGGGTAATTTTAGAAACTAGCGGACTATTTGTTTTGAACTTTCACCGTTGTTTTCCTTGATCTTTTCGTACGAACATGGGCAATTTATCACTATGACATTACCTCCTTCAGTCCGTATCCATAACGTTAGTAATAATACATGTGCAACTAGTGCATTTAATTCTATTTCTCGTATCATTATTCACATCATATGAGTGCTGGAGTAGAGACCGCGTTTTCGCAAATGTAGTATGGACCCTTGGCTAGACGAAGCGACGATATACACAGGTCGATTGGCAGAAACTGGATGCCGATCGGGCCATTTTTCCCTTTGGAGGAGACTTCCAGCGGTAGTGTGAAGTTGGTTGCTGGTAAGAATACTAAGACAAAGCAGCTGTAGTGTCCTTGAAATATTTTTTTAATGGGGTAGGAAGGCAAACGAGCAGGCGTGTCATCTGATGGAAAGCAACCAACGCTGCCCATAGACATCCGCAGCGCCATAGGCAGTACGGAAGCGCTGCCGACTTTTAAGGAAAGTGTCTATATGGGAGTGGGAATGGAAGGGGGTAGAGGGAGGGGGAGGGTGATGAGCTTCCGGAACTAGGCCGCTCATCGTACGAAGCGCGGTTGCTAGCTAAGTTACCACTCAGACGCCGGTTTTCTGCGGGAGTGTGGTACTTCCCCAAGCGAGCCGACCCATTCATGCTACAGACAAATATTATGCCATTCTTGATGAAGTTATCGTCTGCAGCGTGGCTCTACCACTTACTATTATTTTGTGAGCCGAGCACTTTCTCCTAAAGTACTCCGGTGGCTTTCCTGTCCATATATGTCCATACGAATAAATTACTTAACCTACTTATCTTAGTTAAGTTAAATTAAGTGGACATATGACTAGTCTTTGGTTCGAGTCTTCACATCAAACAGCAATAAAATAATTAAGGTTACCGTTATAGTCTCGCTAGATGTCACGGCGCTTTCAATAGTAATAGAATGTGACGCGGCAGGCGCTTATCGCATGGGAAATTAAATGCTGCAATATTTATTTATTCATTCTCTTGCTGTATAGATTTTAGTACACAACTTAATGATAAGATTTTTACAAAGTACAAAAACAATTATAATATGTAAATGAAATACATGCACATGTACATATTATAAATAATATATTTTTAAATATATTTTAATGGGATAGGAAGGCAAACGAGCAACTGTGTCACCCGATGGAAAGCAATCAACGCCGCTCATAGACATCCACAATGCCATAGGCGTTGCAGAAACGTTGCAAGTTTTTAAGGAAAGTATAGGCTTGTTTTTTGAAGGTTCCAATGGCGCATCGATTCGGAAACACCGCTGGAGGTAGCTGGTTCCACGGGATAGTGGTGCGTGGCTAGGTCCCAAGCGTGCCGATCGTCGCAGGATCGGGCTCCCCCGGATACTATAGTGCCTTACCTCAGCATGCGGAGATCAGCTGGGGCTGACCTCCATCCTCCCGGGCGGCGGATTCACTATGACGAATTTTAATAAACCTAATTTGTTAAACGTTACGTCCTGATTTCCACGAGGGCGAGCCGTTTCGCTGCGATGAACGTGAGAGGAAGGATGGATAAAAAGACTGATAAGTATGGAGGAAGCAGGGAGGGTGTGCCAGGATCGTAGCGGATGGAGTTCTGTGATCTCTACCAACCCCTACGGGAGATAGGCGTGAAGATATGTATGTATGTGTCTTACTGCAGACAAAAATAAATTTATCTGTCTATCTACTTACCATGCTTCCTCGTTTGTATACCTTATCCATAAAAAGAGTAGGACGTCCCCTGGCTAGAAAGAGCGACTCTCTCGTCATTCTTTCTAGCCGGGGGATGTTCACAGAGGGAATAACGGACAGAAACTTAAATACTTGTACCTGAAGATTGCACTAAAGAGCGCTCCTTTGGGCGACCTATGATCAGTAGTGTTCTGCCATAGGCTGAAGATGATAGCCCTCGCAGTTGACCCTATTTGGATTTTTATCTGAGGCAATTGTAGTTGAATGGGCTAAGAGAACATCGTTATTTATTTTTTACATAACAAACAATAAAGACTAGATATGTGATTGATTGAGTTGGATTTTATCAACATATATTTTTACCATCCTTCATCACAATGGAACTAATGCATTCTTTGTCCAAATAATTGCTAGACGGACTAGCTTAATGGTGACTCATAAATATGTTTGGGCTTACAAAAATATTGCGTGGGCGAAATGGTGGTATAAATATCCGTCACTTATTGTGTGTTGCTTGGAATTTTTATTACTTCCACCGAATATCGTTTCCGGACGTTATAATCTTTTTGTGCTAAAATAACAATCTTGATGCTTAAAAATGGCCGGCTAAAATCTAATAAATTGTTAGATTTTAGCCGGCCATTTTTAATCGACACGGAAACTAAGACAAGTACTGATTTCAACTGATGCTGGAAAAGGCCTAATGATTATATTTTATAGTGGTAGAGCCACGCTGCACCCGAATACTTTGTCAAGAATGGCACAATATTTGTCTGTAGAATGAATAGGCCGGCTCGCCCGGGAAAGTACCACACTCCTGCAGGACACTGGTGTCTGAGTGGTAGCTTAGCTACCGCGCTTCTTACGGTGAGAGAGAGTTTCGGAGGCTCATCACCCTTCCCCCTCCCTACCCCCTCCCTTTCCCCTCCTTTCCTCTCGCCTCCCAATCCCAATAATAACACTTTCCTTAAAGGTTGGCTATGCTTCTGCACTGCCTATGGCACTGCGGATGTTTATGGATTGCGTTGATTACTGGAAAGACTGATGTCATAGGCATGTTCTTTGATGGTTCCAATGTGGTATCAGCTCGAAAATACCATGGAAGGCAAATGGTTCCTTAAAGTGGATTCATCGTTGTATATAAATAAGACTGTCTCAAATGGGAAGAACTTGGCTATTGTAATTACAGTAGATTAGCGGATAGTTGTAATGAAAAATATAATATAGAACTCGCCAACAGAGTCTATTATCGAACCTCTTTATCATTAAATTAATGATCTATCTTATCTTGTCTTGTATCTAAAAATTACTTCCAAATAATAATCATTGGAATCAAACGTATTAATTTTTTACACTACGCCTCAGTTTAAAACGTTTACTCTGGAAAAAAAAACAGCAAAAACTTTTGGCTGGTTGTTATGGTTGTTGAACAATTATTAAAAGAAATTCATAAAAACATCACCACTGATATTTATCTATACACCCGTAACAATTATATACAGATAGATAGATATTTATGTATATTCTTTATTGTACACCTAAACAAAGTTATAAAATAATAAATTATGTAATATTTATATACAAACGGCGGTTTTATCGCTAATAGGGATTTCTTCCAGACAACCGTTGGATGGACACGGTGTTAAAGTAGATTTGTTTTATGTGGGCTGGGGATACACTGATGATAGAAATTATTAACATTTTATATAATATATACATATATAATTAAATTTATGATGATATAAACAAATATATCCTACTAATATTATAAATTCGAAAGTTTGTGTGACACAATGTGGCAGACCAAATTCCACTGCAAAAGCTAGTACATATCATAAATGTATACATGAATAAATAGTTATAAAGATATGTGTTGTATAATATTGAAACAGGTTAATATGACAATATATATAGCTGTTTCAAAAATGAGGGCTGCTTCTGTAATTGCATGGGGATTGCACAAATAGCCGATGGACATCAGGCTGGGGGATGTATTGGGGTCGAAGATCGGTTTTTTATTCTCAGGTAAACAAGGCTTCCTATGTATTTATCAATGAAAACCTCCTGGAAAATAAAATATTTTGCGACTAACTTTGTATATTTTACATGAAAGGACCACGTTACATATATATTATATTAATAAGATGTTGTAGCTTCTAGTTATATTTTTCTTTTTCCCTTCTTTAATTTCTTTCTCCTCCCCATCATTCACATATTTACCCTAAGGTAGATCATCTGTAACGTCCGTGTACTATAGATGTACAGTCGTGATTGCTTACCATCAGGTAACCCTCTTGTTTGTTTATTGTATATATAACATATCGTATCTTTATTGTATAGAGCTTTATAGTTATCAATAAAATATTTCACTTTCAATATTTCTTGTAGAAAACGCTTCGATATCGTAAAAATACTACATAAATTGCTAGTAGAAACGCTCTAAAAATATTGGCTGAGATCGTAAAATTCGGAATACCCTTCCTATCTTGATTCAATTATAGCTTTAATATATTATCCACTGATAAGCTATCGTATATTCTTCAGAATGGTCGGAAAATAAAAAAAAAATACGCCAAAAAGACCCGATCTGATAGTTTTAAGGAAAACTTTGACATTTATTGGCTGTATAAATGACGCACGGCTCCACCCGCCATTTTGGTTACCGCTGTAGTATACGAGAAAAAAATATATACAATATATTGTTATGTACAGTGAAATTTACGATCGACAGAGTTTTGCGGTCTGTAAAATCGATTTTATTACTAACTGTAATGTATATAACATATATATTACAGTTAGTAACAAAATCGACGATTATTTAAACACACAGTTTAAATAATTAAATGTTGAAATTATGCTATTATAAATTTGTTATATCTATCATTACATTTTGCAATTGCTTTTTCATAGCAATTATTTGATTTTTCTAGAACAATTTGTAAAGAGTAATAAATATTTCCAGATTGAATACTCTAACCTTTTTCACCAAGTTATATTAGTGACGTTGATATTTTATTTAATTTTTATAATCTTATGTTATTAGAAATAGACTTTTTTACAAGAACTTAATTCCTGTAAAAAACTCTTAGAAGTACACTTTTTTATAGGAAATAAGTTCCTATAAAGAGTCTATTCCTAAGAGAGCTAAAGTTAAAACCTAAATAGATATTGAATTTAACATTCAAAGAAAGAGAAAACAAACAGCAACAAAAAAATATAAACCTTGAGTGTGCCACAAATGATTCTTACTCAGAGTAAGAGTCCTGGCGCTGGTTTTCAGCAAGAATCAATATAGTCAGATCACGGACTACAGTGATGAAATTGATTAGGATACACATACAAATACATATATTATCAGTTATTGTTTAATTCTCATAGCGTTTCACGTAATATAGTTTGATTAAAGCGTAGAAGTGAAGTAAAATGAAATGAATGCGTGTGTCGTGTTTTTTTAATTTGACTGCAAAAGTTCATGCGTTTTAGTAGAATGGCCAACACTTTATCAAGACGTATCGTGACAAGCTGAATTTACATTTCAACATATTGATATTATTTTCCATATCACTGGAATAATAGCTAATCTATCAATAAACAAAAGAAAGATTCCTTTAATTTTTTTATGGGATGGGAAGGCAAACGAGCAGGTGTGTCATCTGATGGAAAGCAATCGACGCCGCCCATAGACATCCGCAGCGCCATAGGCAGTGCAGAAGCGTTGCCGACCTTTAAGGAAAGTGTCATTATAGGAGTGGGACTGGGAGGGGGGAGGGTGTTGGACCTCCGGAACTCGGCCGTTCACTGTACGAAGTGCGGTAGCTAAGCTACCATTCAGACGCCGACGAGTGTGGTACTTCCCCGGGCGAGGCGGCCCATTCATGCTACAGACAAATATTATGCCATTACTGACAAATAATATTATTCATCTGCAGCGTGGTTCTACTACTATCATATATGAATAAATTGCAAAAAAGTCAAAACAACAAAAACAGCGTAGTACTCTTTATTGCTAAATGGCTACGTAAAATTTGATCATAAAAAATATTATAATACCTACCTTAAATAATATCTTGATATGATGTCATAAAGATTAACTTTTTTGGTGGATAGTACGTAGGCGTGCTCTCATAAATTAATTCTAAATTTACGTTAGTTATAAAACTTTATATCGATCTGTATTATACCATTTGTAGAAAATCAAACGTTTAAAAATATAGCACGACGCCATTTGTCAATATTAGGGCTTTGTTATATCTTAATTCTTATTTGAGATTAAAAATATTACGGAATATAAATCAGTATGCCTTATATGAGGTTGACAATAAATTTGCTTTGGGTGGTTTATAGAATATACACATTCATAGATAGAACACCCGACAAAGAATAGATATACACAACATCACATAATTTCTTTCCGTGTCTGTTAAACGATGGATAACGGCGTCTTCTTCGACAGAAGAATGACGACAGAACAGAAGAATGGTGACAACCAAGCGTGGAGATTTCTGTAATACTTATTAATTTTAAGGGAATGCCCTGTTACGGTGACATTATACGGTTATATAGATGTGACCAACATGTTCTATGATTAATATTTTTGAGCATATTAATCTATTTAATTTTCGATCAGTACATCATGTCTGTATTCTCTTACGTTGTCGATACGTCCAAAGTCGTTCAGACGGCTATAAAGGAGGAAATGCTTGAAGTTTCTTTCGTCAAGAATGGTATAATATTCTCCCAGGGAAGTATCACACTCCCGTAGAAAATGGGCGTCTGAGTATTAGATCAGTTACCGCGCTTCGTACGGGCTGAGATCCGATACATATATTTATTCCGATGCGGGGATCGAACCTGCAACCATTGACTCCGCGGGCGGAGGGACCTGCCACTGAGCCAATTGGTCGTCCTTTCTGCCTTTAGGCCTTTCAAATTAAAATTAGGTATTTCACACTTAAAACAATATGTATGTGTTTTAAAAAGCATTTTTTATATGTAGTATTTTTTTATATGCCGCATACCAGCTTTGTAGGGCTTTCATAATTTCCTGTTTCGCTAATTAAAATTTCTCGTCTGTTTTGTTTGGCTTGATCCGACGCTTTGTTTTCATTGGGCCCGCTATTGTAGAGATTTAATTACGTTATCTGTGTATTGAAAGTTCATTTATGAAGTTAAACGTAGAAGCTCAACACAAACACGTAACATCAATAATTTAATTTTATATATACAGATGTATATATAATATTTTTGACTTACTATTGACTTATATGAATATAGATGATCAATTACAATTTTAATGACTGTATAATAGTTTAGTTATATATTTAGATCTTTATATATGTATTAATTAATGAAATTTGTACGTCATTAGTGGCAATGTAATGAGCTTGTATACGTTTTTTTTTTTCATCTTGTTATACCTCACATTGTGCAAATAAAGAATTATTATAATTATTGTATATCTCTTATGTCTTGATTGAAATTAAAAGCTTTTATGTGTTACTCTGTAAAGAGATTTTATTTTATTAAATGTAACTTATACCTTATATATTTTATTTAATATTATAATCTTAATAAAAATATAATTTAAAGTTATTATTTCTCTTATTTATATTTATATTATTAATATTTTTTACCACTAAAGTAATTATGACATCTCTTTTTTATTGATTGTTGTTTTTATGAAAACATTTATTTGTTTTCCTCTAAATAAAATCATATAGGATAATTTACATATATGTATATATACGAACTTATTATCTCAGTGGTGATGCTCCTCATTTCGGAGTCCACGGTTGCGAGAATGATTCCGCATCAAGATGTATGTGTAGCCCACAGATATTTCTTTCGAATTTGGGTACCCTGCTAATCCACCTTGAATAAGAGAAATGAGGAGACCGTAAAAGAAATCGAGATAAATATTTGTATTTAAATTATACCGAACCTTTTTGTCATGGGATGATAACTAATTTTTGTCGGTAAGGACATCTGCAATACTTATGATTATATAGATGAATTTTCTACCTTAAGATAAAATTGAAATAATGAGAGGACAATATTTCCTCTTGGGTATTGGAAGTTAGGCAAGGAGAAAGTATTTTGTCATGTTTTTAAAAGAAGAAGAAAAATTCCTGTTAACCGTTCTAACTAAGCTTAGAATATTTGTATTAAGAAATGGCCCATATTAATAGTCCAGTGGCGAATATGAACTCAATAAACACAGATCGTAAGCCCGAGCCTTTGCAATGAGCTATGCTGCTTCTATTTCTGTATTTTAATTGCTTTGTTTCAGTAAAACAATTTGTCTTCTAATCAAAAGTAAGGAAATTGATACAAAGACCTTACTTCCATTGCCCGTTTTCAAAGTAAATGTATCATGTCGACATTCAACCGTTAAACCGGATTGGTTGCAGACTTTTATTAATAACCGGAATTCGGTAATAAGATTTTTAAGGCGCGTCTGCGTGGAATAAAAAGATATGAATCACAGTGTGTAAGTAATGAATGAGCATTCATTTATTAGCGTAAAATAATATTAACTTCCTTTAAGGCTTTTTATGGAGGCTGCTTTTATAAAAGGGCGATGATACTCCGTAAACGTTGAAATTTAATTTTAAAAAGTTTACCTTCTTTATGTTCTGCTTTTTTATTTAATGCTTCTTAAAACACATACATTCTTAAAACATATACTCTCTTAAGGTGCCGAGACGTGGACACTGACAGTCCGTCTCCTCGCCAAGCTCAAAGTCGCTCAGAGGGCTATGGAGAGAGCTATGCTCGGGGTTTCTCTGGTGGACAGAATTCGAAATGAAGAAATTCGCCGGAGAACCAGATACACCGACATAGCTCTTCAAGTTAGCAGACTGAAGTGGCAATGGGCTGGACACGTTTGTTGGAGAACCGACAATCGTTGGAGTAGACGAGTGCTGGAGTGGAGACCGCGACTGGGCAAACGTAGTGTGGGACGCCCTCCTGCTAGATGGAGCGACGATCTGCGCAAGCGGCTGGCAGAGACTGGATGCGTGTAGCCGAAGATCGGGCTAGGTGGTGTGCCTTGGGTGAGGCCTATGTCCAGCAGTGGACTGCCGCGGGCTGATATTGAAAATACATACATATTGTTTTATATATATTCATACATATTTAAATTAAAGGCTTAAAGGTTCGCAAAAAGTAAGATCAAACTGATTTTATAGATCGTCATCATCGTTAAATTTCTTAATGACTGTCAACTATTTTTTTATAGGATAGGAAGGCAAACAAACAAGCGTATCACATGATGAAAGGCAATTAATAATCATACGATGAAAGGCAATCAATAAATATTTGCCGTAGGCAGAAACGTTGTGGGCCTTTAAGAAATATAATATGTTGACTTGATTTTTGAAGGTTCCAGTGTCGTATCGTTTCGGAAACACCACCAGATTCCATAGAGTGTGAGAGAGATTAGCGGTGCGTGGAAAAATTTACTTAGTGAGAAATATCTTAGAAGTCCTTTTTATCTGTCTTAAACTGGCTATACTGACCCAAAACCCTTCAAAAGTGCGCCAACAAAACCAAAGTTCCATCGAAATTGCTTACAACGTGGGCATTTTGAATCATCGACAAGATCTTAAAGTACACCTAGATTCATTGGCATTGAGAATTGTCTCATCTTTCAGCGTTTTTCAACATTTCATCCATGGGGAGTGTTCATAGGAAATGTTAAGAATAATTTCTGCCGCTTAATTCTTTTAACGCACAATTCTCTACAAAACAGGTTGCATCCCATATCATCTGGATAAGTGGCGATCTTCATAATTTATTTTTCCTTGAACTTCCTTTATAAAGTTCATTTACCTTTTCTGTGCTTTATTCCATGACTTCAGACATGAAATTACATTGCAATATCGTTTTTTAAATTTTAAACGTTTCATACATTTACTCATTAATTTTGTTTCTGAAGTGTATACATTAAGTTGCAGGCTATTTTGACGTAGGTCACGTCAAGTTAAACGCACTCCGGGAAAAACTGGTAGCTAAACGTCGGTTTGAACGTCGCAAAACACTGCAAGCGTTAATTTATTGTACTATGCAAACATCTCACAATGTAAATCTCAGTTTTAACACCGACTACATAAGAAAGAAAATCGCTAAACACGATTAAAGTTTATATAGCCTTCTGGAGTCGAGAATGAAAATAGGATGCCATGCGAACTGTCGTAGTTTGTGTATGTGCTTTTAGACTTTACGGGTTATGAATTAAAAGCCAATTTCGCGTGAACGGCAATGTTGTCGGTACGCTTACTGCAGAAGTTGAAGAGCCACGCGTAATGTACTTGCAACTGGTTTTGCAATATTTACTTTTTATGTACTTTATTTCGTTGTCAATGCGGTTGTCGTGGAATGAATATAAAAAAGAGAAATATGTATTCAATGGATATTGTTACCTTAGGGACCTTTTATTCAAAATTAAATCTTTTTATTCAAGGTAAAAATTCTTTTCAAAGCACATTATGTAAATCATATAAAAGTTTACTGTTTAAAAAACTATCGCAAGTAATTTGATATGTCGAACCGAAAACTCTATTTTGAAATAGAAATAGAAAAGTTTATTCGTGACAATTTTTTACAAAAACTTAATGCTAAAATAAAAACCTAAATAGTTAAAATTATTAAATAGTTAGAATTATTTAATATTATAGAGTTAATATTATACATGAAATGAAAGATAGAGGAAACAAAAAAATTATTAAAACCTAAAAAGTGCCAAAAAAAATCTAAAATCTTTTAAGTGGTGTTTCATGTCACCACAGAAACTAACTTACTATAAAGAACTTGGTAACTTATTTATGTTTTGAAAATTATTAAGATGTTACATCGGGTTTTAAAGAGTTACGATCATATATATTAAGACGTTTCAATCAAAAAATCTCATTTGCATAATGTATTCTATTGATATAGAGACGACACTCAGAAATTATCAACAATCAGAAATATAGGTTTGTTTTCTTGGTGCGAAGTAAGTGATATTTCAATCAACAATTCGCCATCTCTATATCACTTAAGTATTGCAGATGTACATACATTTTTTCTTTTTCTAGCATCATAACGATAATGTATCACCAACCTACATCAAATTATCTTTTTAACACTGTGTCCATCCTACGGATATCTGAGAGAGATCGTTATTAGCGATAAGACCGCCATTTATGTATAAATATTACAATCGATAATTGTATAACTTTGTTTTTAGTGTACAATAAAGAGTATATCTATCTATCTATCTATCTATCTATATGGGGCGCGGTGAATATTTGCCATTAGGCGACTCACTTATATGTCTACAAAAAACTTTTAAAAATTCCAAAATAACACACCTTAAAGTATATTTCAGTTTGTGAACTTCCGTATAATTTAGTTGTAGCCTTAAAAATATTTAAAGCTTGAAACAAAGCCATTTCGCATCCGCTCCTTCAACCGCGGCGACAAATTTATTTATAACTCCGCCACGAAACAGCAATATGTCACCAACTCTGCTTCAACGCGAAATAAAGCAGCGTGTTAGTGTAAAAAATGTTCGAAATTTTCACAAAGTAATTTACTATATTGAATAAAGTAATTTATTTCGGGATTCGGCAACGGAAAGTCGTTAAATTAAGGCGCGGGCTGGAATTATTACTTCAATACCACTTTGGCCATATCGATGTTCTAAAAGCTTTAATATGTTTGGTGTGGAAGTGATGGGCAAACGAGCAAGCACGTCACCTGATGTTAAGCAGCCACCGCTGAGATTGAACATCAGCTGTATTATGGGTACTACACATACGTCGCCCTTCGAAGGTGAATAATTAAAGAAGAAGGAAGTAATAGTAGAGGAAGAAGGAAATAAAGGGAAGCAAAGGAAATGGAGCACGTTTGTTGGAGAACCGACAATCGTTGGAGTAGACAAGTGCTGAAGTGGAGACCGCGACTCGGCAAACGTAGTGTGGGACGTCCTCCTGCTAGATGGAGCGACGATCTGCGCAAGGGGGCTGGCAGAGACTGGATGCGTGTAGCGGAAGATCAGGCTAGGTGGCGCGCTTTGGGTGAGGCCTATGTCCAGCAGTGGACTGCCGCAGGCTGATATTGAAAAGGAAATGGACATCTATATGTCCCTTACCGTACACAACGCATAAAACAGTAAATGCTTGATAATGATATTCCATTAAAATGAGGGACTTCCCTATGCCGATCCAACCAATTCGTGCTACCATGGTTCTAGTGCTATTAAACCTATTATCAGAACTAATGATCATCTGTTCGGCTCAATGATTCCTAGGTTCAAATGCCAATTAATTCCATTTTATTGTTAACATGTAGCTAACAATAAAGTGTATGTGTTCTATACATTTTGAAAAGTGGTGTTGTGTATTCTACGTTCTTTGCGTAAGGTATGATGTTGTTAACAAAGTGTTTTGTTGATGACCGTATTTGTTGATTTGACTATCGTTTACTGCTTATTATGTACTGGTTCAGAAAAATGTAGTATTACTTTTCTATTTAGTTTTCGTTAATTTTAGCAAAGTAAATTATTTAATCATTTTATTTTATTATTGTATTTTGTTTGTTAAAATGGTACATGAGTTACTAACCTAGACTCCTAAATTATTAAACCTAAATATATAAATTTATTCTCTTCCATTGTAAATGTGAATTTTAATGATTAGTTATACCAGCGTATGCCAATGCTGGGAACGTTTTAAAACATGTAGAAATAAAAATAAAGATTGGAGCACAACAGGTGCAAGGGCGGATATGCGACCGGTTACTTTGAATACCGTCTCTCCAGACTCCGTAGTTTGTTTTTAAATAAAGGCATGACTACATGCCGCAGTTTTAATTTGATTCAATTATTTCTTTTATACATTTATTCTCTATCGTCTTGATAGTCAGGTATATATAGTATATTTGTATGGTATACGATAGAATTTCTTGTTAACTTACGTACATATGTACATAAGTTAATAAGAAATAATCATAAGAAGGACATATTAATATTATATTATTATCATCGTATATTGGTTTAAATAATCATACAAAGATTTTTAATGGGATAGGAAGGCAAACTAGAAAGCGTGTTGCCTAATGGAAAGCAATCAACTCCGCTTATCTGCAACACTTTCAGAAGCGTTACCGAGCTTTGCGTTACCAGGTTTTTCTATATGTGTAGGCTCGTTTGAATATTAAAGTTTCCATGTCGTATCAATTCAGGAATACCACTGAATGTAATTAGTTTTCGGTTTGGTTGTGCGTGCAAAGAAGTTTAGGAAAAAACGCATCGTACTGTATGATGAAATAAATGTCTCGCCAATCCACTGTGGAAAAGTTTGGTGGGTTAATGGCCTTTACTCCAGAAATCGAGAGGCCCAGTGTTCCTCAGTAGCTGTAAATATTGACTGAAAAAATATAAAAGTAAATTAACAAATGAAAATTTATTTATTGTAAGTGTAATTGTAAAATTGGTTATATTTTTACGTTCAGGTTTTTCGACCTCCCGCCTTCCTTCCACCAGTAATTCGTCTTGTGGTGCAATTTTTCCGGTGGCTTCCAGTCTGCGTAGCAAGGTGGTTAGAGCAACTTCTCTGTTAAGGGTTCTTGTTACGGTTTTGTGTGAATTTACAAATGGGGGGGGGGCATAGACGTCAACCTCAGAAGCGTCACTAATACCAGCCCTTCATGTATATTTTCTCGCCTTATGAATTCTCGATTATGGAAGTCTGTTTTTTAACGAGATAGTGTGGCAAACAAGCAAAAGTGTTGCCTGATGAAAACCCACTAACGTCGCCCATATATTGTATATAAATCTGCAATACCATTGGTATCGCAAATGTGTGTTACCTTTGAGATGAATCCAATGCCGTATCGGTTCGAAAATACCGCTGAAGTTAGCTGATTCCATAGAGCGTTAGTGCGTGGAATGACGTATCGATAAAAACTCACGGTACTGGATCGCAATTCATTCCGATGTTGGTAATGAAACTTCTCTTTTTGGCGAGTTGCTATCGTAATTACCTTTTTATTTTTTTTATTGATGTCATCTGCTTATATTTGCATCTGTATTGCTTTAGTTTGCAATTTTTGGTGTTTTGTGATACTTTTTTTATTCACGTAGTGTGTTCATGCTCTTATAATATACTAGCTTATCTCGTAAGGCTTTTAAATGTTCGACGCGTCCGTTCGAAGTACGTCGCGCCTTCCGCCCGTAGCTTTTAAATCGAGGGACAGTTGCAAATATCTTATCGGGTGGGGGCCTTTTCAAATCGGAATGCAAATATAAAATTTATACAACAAACTCTGTCTCCGGTGGCCTTTATAAGTTATGGAGATATGAAATGAAATTATTTTACCGTTCTAGTTAGATTCAAGTAAGGTATTATAGATCGATAAAGGATTTTGTTTGTTAAAAAATTTAATGACGGCGACGTGGTTCGCCACCCGTTACGTCCTGATTCTCACGTGGGCGAGAAGCGACTAACGGAGAGCCGTTTCGCTACATTGAATGTGAGAGGAAGGATGTATGAAAAGATGGATGAGTGTGGAAGCAGCAGGGAAAGTGTGCAGTTATGTAGCAGATGGAGATCTGTGGTCTCTACCTACCCCTACGCGAAACAGGCTTGACGATGTGTATGTATGTATGTATGTATGTATGTATTTTGTTTAAAACTTCAATTCAATAGCTTTTATTTTAGTGCCACAATACACAATGATATAATACATACATATATGTACGTCCAGATAGTTTTCTTAATTACTGTGTAATGCACAGACAAGTTTTTTTACTTGTATTATACCCATATAATAATTTGACAACTGACAAAAAGTTGTTTGCTAGAGAACGGTTTACGACGTTAAATCCACTCTACGTACCATATCTGTCATCATCATTACATTTTTAGCCTTACGGTAGTCCACTCCTAGATACAGGCCTTCCCAAAAAAGCCAGTTAGTCTGTTCCAGTCTTTACCAGCCGCCTTGGGCAGATCGTCACACTGTCTAGCCGTACCACGCTACTTTTGCCAAAAAACGGCCTTTACTCCAGCCCTTGTCTAATCGAACTCTGTTCATTCTAATTTCAACCACCGGCATCGACGCCGAAGTACACATACATCCATATATATACTACTACCCCTACTCATATATACACTACTACCCCTACTCATATATACACTATGTATTTATGTGTATATACACCGTGCCTTTTTAATTACCCGAGAAAATTAAGTAATATATTCAGTTATCGATATACATTAAATTTGGCGAAGAAAAAAAATTATTTTAATGAAATATTTATTTAAAAATGTCTTTAATATACACCAAAAATTATACAACAAAAAATCTTGCTAATTCAAATAGATATCATTATCGTTCCAATATAAAGTGCACCCAAACCAACCTAATTAGCTCGCGTAATATTTACGTACGGAAGGGATAACTATGAATGAAAACAATTTACGCAACCTGCCGACAAAAGACGATTTTTTTCTTTCGCACGCGCTGTTGCCATACTTATGAATACATGCGTCTCATGCATAGTAGTAAACAAATACTACGAAGATGGCGTACAAGTATTTGATGCATTTACAGGATTTCTTTGAATTCCCATAAAACAATATTTTTGTATGAACGCTATAATATTTGAATGTTACTTACTGACATACATATTTTTACAAACGCGAATTTTGTTTTCTTGGGTAATTAAAAACTCACGGTGTATACAATACAATAAAATTAAAAACAACAAAATCATGTCCTAAATCCACTTCAATTAAGAGAACAAGTTCCTGTCTGCATACTTAATGTTTTGTATTATTTTTAAACATATTTATAGTATGCAAGTCACGAAGAGGTGGTGGCAAGTTCCAACGCTTAGTTGCGGTGTATTTAAAGTTACCATAAAACGCAGCTGAGCAGTGACGAGGCACCAGTAATGACCTAGACGCCCTGGTATCGCGAGCGCTATTTTGTTTACGGGAGCATGTTAAATAAATAACAATCCATATTAATTAAATAACAATCCATATTAATTAAATAACAATCCATATTAATTAAATATCAATCCATATTAATTAAATAACAATCCATATTAATTAAATAACAATCCACTCGCAAAATTAAGAGGTGGTATTATCGATGACCAATTGGCTCAGTGGCGGGGCCCTCTGCCCGCGGTGTCGATCAATGATCGCGGGTTCGATCCCCGCATCGGAATAAATATAATATGTATGGATTTTTTTTTATTAATTTAATTAATAGAAAGTATAATGTTATATTATAATACATATGAGCCCAATAAACCTTATTGGTTTTTCCTAGACCCAGACCCCTCTGAATTTTATTATTATTACAAATATTTATTCCGAGTCTGGTAACCCCACCGACCCGCATTGGACAAGCGTGGTGAATTTAACGTCCGTTCCTCCAGAATTGGAGAGGCCCGTGCTCAGCAATGGGATATATATGGGCTATTAAAAAAAATCTCCGTGCTTGGCAGACAGATGAGGGATCGCAGATTAGTTTTTCTGTATCAGGTAAATAGATGATTCTATTCATCGAATAATATTTCGTCTTATAGTTGTCTTGAAGAATACCCAAGGGAAGAAAGAGGTGGGTTCCTTCCTATGCCAAGAACCACAAAGCAGAATTTATAGCTAAATGCAATTAGTAGTATTAATACAAAATTAAAAACAAATTTTGTTTTGGTCACTACATACATATATGGACGACTTCCTGTGTTCACTCAATAATATTACTAGTTTTTCAAAACCTGTCGTACAGCGTCGCTGACTTGTTCGGGTTTTACGCCTTCTTGAGTGTATTGACCTAATTGAGAAATGTTCATAACAGATTTAAGTAGCAACTAAATAAACAGCTAATATTATCACTGTGAGTCAAAAACCTTACAAGCCTAGATAATTTTTCGATCGCTATAGTATTTACTCGACTGCCTTAGAAAGAAGATAATTTTATAGTGTACGTACATACATATGTATGTGTATGTACATATAAATTTGATTTTGTGTTTGTTTCTTTTACATGTTCTGTAGCTTAAATGGCTTAGGATTTTAACATATGAGATGTCATCAGATTCGTATTGACAGTTACTTATATACGGCGTAAGAAGAAATTCAAAGAAATGAGAGAGAGAGATGTGTAAAAAAAATTATACTCTAACAATATGGATAGCAAATAATGCATATGGTATTGTATATGCCGTCCATAGACGTCGATTGCTTTGCATCAGGCGACATTCTCTTTTGCCTTCCTATTCTATAAAAACCTATATTATTTGAAGTGATCAATCAGTCTTCAGTGTGACTTAACCACAGTTTGTCAATAAAATTGAAATTCTTCTTCTGAGAGTACCTCTCCAACTAGCGAAGGTTGGCAGCCAATCCAGCATAACTTGTCATGTGCAAGGCGCAGCAGTTCTGCTCGCTGTCTCGGTCCATTCCCTGATCTTACGTAACCCAAGACTTCGTTCTCCGACCAACTTGTATTTTTCGCGCGACTTTTCCCATCATGATCAGTTGCAAAAAATTGTACCCGTTATGTTTCATGTTGCGCCCCCGGTAAGCAACTTTTCTACCTTTGACGGTCTGCAAAATTTACGTTTTTGCTTGACTTGTCGGAGAACTTTTTTGAAACTAGTTAATAACGAGGATCAATCTTTTCCTCCATTTTATTAATTATGATAATTATTTAAATTTTTACAAAAAAATGTATAAGAGCGCGTGAAATGTGTTCTAGCTAAAGCTCCTATACATTTTCTATAAAAATTGAAATAATTATCATAAATAATAAAGTAATCCCAGTGTTGTAAGCTTTTTAAGTATTATAATACTGACCTAGTTTGTTTTACCGTGCATACTGAATTTAACTTTGCTAGAACTTAAATTAATTTTAAAATACAGTTTTAAAGAAAAATATGGTGACGGTGGCTTGAGCATTTAGATTGATTTATTTTGATACGTGGACGGCAGGCGGTCCGCCACTGGTATGTACACCAATCAATATGATAATGAGTTGTTTAATGTAATGATTATTTATTAGTCTGCCTAACAAGGAGGGAGCGTGAGAGAATCCTTGTGAGCGTAATTAAAAACTTCGGTAAAACTAATGGTAAGGTTGACAAGTATAAAGGGGATAAGATAACAACAACATCGGTAGAGCCAAGGTGACACAAATGTACGGAGCGAACCGGGAAAGTACCAGAAAATGTCGACGTCACGTTTCAACTGTTACCATGTTTTGCACGGTGAGCGCAGTGATGCATAGGGCAAACTCCTTTCTCCTTTCTCTATTTCTTTCTCCCCTCCCATTACTTCCTTCTTTCCCACCCATTATTCACATCTACTCTAGGATAAGCGTTAGATAGATGAATGGATTTGTATAGATTTGTAGATAGTGGTTGTTTATCATCAGGATCGGCTTCCTCGTTTGCCAATCATGTCTATAAAAATACAAATATCGGTACAATATACGGATATCTTCTTATATTCTTTTTATGGGCAAGGCAGACAAACGAGCTGGCGTGTCGTGAAAGCTACTGCTAAAGCGTTACCGGCCTTCTTATATTTTTTTTATGGGATAGGAGGGCAAACGAGCAAGCGTGTCACCTGATGGTAAGCAATCAACACCGCCCATAGACGACTCCTGCGGTGTCACGGAAACGTTGCCGGCCTTTTAGGTATGCGTAGGCTTGTTTTCTGAAGGTTCCAATGTTGTATCGGTTCGGAAAGTATATGCACTATCTGTTCCTAGTTATATTGGTTTTGTATAGCATAAATAGAATATATGATGGCAAAGAACGTGCTAAGTGGAACGATTTGGATGAAGACTTACCCTGCAATGGACAGACGGTGACTGATAAATGTTATTGATGATTATTTAGAAGCAAATGCTTTTTATTGTGAAGTATTTAAGTTCGCTTCTAGTACTGTGATAGTTTGACAAGTTAGGTAAACATAACAACTTAGATAGTAAACCTACTGGCTTTGTGGTTATTTACATAGAATAGAACCACTCTATTTATTCTAATGATGTTGTAAAAAAGGACTACAGGGGCAAAGACATGTATTTAGTTGAAAAGCTAAGGTTATTTGAAAACAGGTATTAAATAAAAATTGAAAGTCAGTTCCTACTTTTGCCAGTGATCTTACACGCTTCGCCTTGTCATTCATAAATATCTCACATATATTATAAAACTAAAATATTTAAAAAATCCATCCATTATAAGTTTAAACAAATGTATTTGAACTTGAGTGGATAAATAAAAAGTTATTATCATCTGAAAATTTTAATAAGATATACATTTACATATATATGTAGAGTAGGAATTGAAAAGAAAACAATTTGGGATTCCAATTACGGTAACACACCTCGTTTGTGAAACAGACAAGTGAAACTAGACATAAACGAGACGTCGTTTTCTAGTAGCCCTGAGGGATATTCCAATGTAATTCACATTTATTACGATATGAATTGATATTTGAGTAGATTGATTTCTACGGCAGGTGCTAGCGAAACTTTTTTGATATACTACTGTTCGTTTTGATTAGTCTGTCGAACTATTTATGAGTAATGTTTAAACTGACACGGTTTTGATGAGTGACGTGTATAGATAATGATAAAATCGTACCTGTTTTTGAACTTTGGTATTATCATATTCCGACTTTTCTCTTTCGACTTTGTACGTGCTCATATTTAAGATGTTTGTCATATTTCATCTTCTTTATGGTCCTATGTCCTATGTCCCTGAGGTGGGGCAGAGGCGTCCACAGTGCTTCTCCGTTGCGATCGGTCTTGATCGACGCACTTCCCTTAGGCTACATCAACCCGATGGATTTCATCTCTGGAGCTACGGAGCGCTTCCAGGTGTGTTTCGGTCCGCCTCGCTTCCTTTTCCCTTAAGAGTCCAAAGCGCCTATTTGATCGGGGTTCCTACGGAGAGTATGACCTATCCAAGTCCACTTGCGGTGCAAGATTTAAAGTCAGGTTGCGGTTCGTGATAAATATCCAGTAGGCATTCGTTGGATATTTTCTCTGGCCAGAAGATTCTGAGAATGCAATAATTGTCATATTTCATGCAATAAAGAAAAGATGATTAGACGAATTATATCGTGCATTGGCAAAGTCACTTTCGCGGACCAAATTTGTGGGATCGATTCCCTAATAATTTCTATGACCTACAGGAATTCATTCTGAGTATCTGACATATTTTGGAGGAGGCCTATGTCCAGCAGTGTACTGCAGTTAATGATGATGTTGAATAGGTGCATATTCTTGTTTTCTGTATACTTATATTTATTGATATCTTAATTCCTAAACTAGGAATCTCTCTGTCGTGGTACAGATAGTTCTAGAGTGAGTCTATATTGCAAGTATATTTATGTATTACATTTTTCAGCTGACAGCAAGCATTACCAAAGGGGTTTTAATATAAAAGTTAATGTAAATATTTTACAGCATATTGTATATGTCGAAGTGTTTTGCTTAGGGCCTACCGATTTCTGGAGGAACCTACATTAGCCCGTCATTGCTTGCCCAAGCCTGATTGGCGGGATATTCTGATTTGGAATAAATATCTGTACGCTATATACGCGTACAGATATTTAATATCATCAGCAGCCTGCGGCAGTCCACTGCTGGACATAGGCCTCCCCCATGGAGCGCCACCTAGCCCGATCTTCGGCTACACGCATCCAGTTTCTGCTAGCCGCCCTGCGCAGATCGTCGCACCATCTAGCCGGGGGCGTCCCACACTACGTTTACCGAGACGCGGTCTCCACTCCAGCACTCGTCTGCTCCAACGATCGTCGGATCTCCGACAGACGTGACCAGCCCATTGCCACTTAAGATGGCTAATTCGAAAGGCTATGTCGGTGACTTTAGTTCTCTGGCGGATTTGTTCATTCCGAAACATATCTACCAGAGAAACTCCGAGCATAGCTCGAGCTCCGACCATATTTAATATATTTATGAACAAATCCGCCAGAGAACTAAAGTCACCGACATAGCCTTTCGAATTAGCAAACTAAAGTGGCAATGGGCTGGTCACGTTTGTCAACGAGTGCTGGAGTGGAGACCGCGTCTCGGTAAACGTAGTGTGGGACGCCCCCCGGTTAGATGGTGTGACGATCTGCGCAGAGCGGCTGGCAGAAACTGGATACGTGTAGCCGAAGATCGGGCTACGTGGCGCTCCATGGGGGAGGCCTATGTCCAGCAGTGGACTGCCGCAGGCTGTTGATGATGATGATACATATATTTATCTCAGTGCGGGAATTGAATCTGTGCTATTGACTCGACTATGCGACTATGCGATCGAACTCGAGAGCGTTAACTTACCACTGAGCAATTTATGTAGTGATAATAATATCATTGCGTTATTACTAATTGAAAAAAAAAACACATATACATACACATGTGTATATGTGCATACGCGAGCAAATGCATAAGTATAATTAAAATTTTACGGATTTTT
The DNA here is from genome assembly GCA_031353405.1 of Baronia brevicornis. Classification (NCBI taxonomy): domain Eukaryota; kingdom Metazoa; phylum Arthropoda; class Insecta; order Lepidoptera; family Papilionidae; genus Baronia; species Baronia brevicornis. The sequence continues at coordinate 86,079 of JASFAT010003394.1, read as the reverse complement.
TACAAAAAATGGTTAATAAAAGATTTCTTTCATAGCATAGACTTGTGAAACACAAATTAAAATTACCATTGTATTTCTAAGAACGTAAGTAATAAACGAACAAAAACCGGAACACAAATATAAACCACCGCCCAAAAAAGTCATCTAAATCCGGCAGAGAACAAAATCAAATAAACAAAAAAAAAAATGCTAAAGACATCGACACACAAACATCCCTTTTCACGCCGGGGTTAGGAAGGGACTAACAGTCAGTAAACGAATAAATTCAAGTCGCTTTCATCAGCCTTATAAAGGGCGGGGTATATTTTTGACCTCCAGTAATGAAATTTCCTTACCCCCGGACACAAGAAATCACTTCACACAACATTCGACACGTTTCACAATCAACCTGTATTCACTACAAATAAAGTACGCAAATAGTGTTCCGTCCCAAATCAAGTGTAACTAGTATAACTAAATTAATCAGAACTCATTGGGTTAATCAAATATTTGAGATAAATCCCTTCCTGTTCGTATGCGATACGTGGAGTTAATTGAATAAATTTACTACTATTTATTTCTTTATAGTTTTTTTTTGATACCGACTTGTATTAGATTTAGATGACTTAGATACCTCAGTAGCGAATCCAAATAGTGCATCATGTTTTTATAGGATAGGGAGTTTACTACTTTTTCGCTTTTTGCGTCAACACGCACATAAGAATTCTGATAATTAGGCCGATATAATTAACTTATACCTAAATCAATATATGTATACTCCACAGGTTTTTTGTTTGGTCTGTATGTTTGTCTCATTTGTGTGCTAATGACACTCACGTCAGAGGAAATTGTAATGTGTGGGTGTGTGTAAAGCGCTTTATTTATTTTAGACGTGTGTATTATTTCAAATTGAAAAGGTTTTTTTTAACTAAAAATTGACATTGAATAACCAACTTGAAGCCATTCCTTTTTTGTAGAACAAACAAGTTTTAAGTTACTATCAACTATCAAGTAAAAATAATTTAAATATTGAAAGTTATAATTTTTTGACACACCATTTAAATCTTTTTTTTTTTAAGAAAATTATAGATGTTTTTAATCTTACTGGAATTTATGTTAGCTATTCCAATTAATCTGTGGTAAAAAAGCGTTAGCATTCATACGTCTAATGGAAGATACGAACTCATGACCTCGTATGGTTAACCCGATTTTTACAAACTGTGCTATTGTTGCTTAATTGAATAAATGTTTTCAATATTTGAATATTTTACATACACACACACACACACACACACGCACACATACATATTGTCACGCCTGTTTCCCATAGGTGTAGGTAGAGAACACAGATCTCCATCTGCTACGATCCTTGCTTCACACCTTCCTTGCTTCATCTACAATCATCCTTCTTTTTATCCGTCCTTCCTCTCATATTCATCGTAGCGAAACGGCTCTCCGTTATTCGCTTCTCGTCCTCGTGGGAACCGTCACTTTTAGCAAATTAGGTTTATTAAAATTCGTCCCACGAGCTCCCAGGGAGGATGGAGGTCTTCCCCAGCAGTACCCGAGGTAGCCCGATCCCGTGACGGTCGGCACGCTTGCGACTAAGCTTCGATTGGCACAACAGACCGTGGATTGGCGGAGAGGAAGGGAAATTGATAGAAAAGTAAGGAAAGGGTAGGGAAAGGGAAAGATAGATTTAGACAGAATGATAGTAATATGATATTATTATTTGATTAGTAGTAGCTCGGGAGGCCGGGGTCGCGTACCCGTGTACCAACACCATAAGTACGGGACAGGCGGCTAGGCAAAGATACTCTCTGTCAGATTTTACAAGATACATTTATTTATAATTAAGTATAGTTACTTATTGTAATAAATGAAAGATTTAACTTATACGTATAATATATATATGTATATATATATATATATATATATATATATATATATATATATATATATATATATATATATATATATATATATATATTTTTTTTTTTTTTTTCTTTATATATTCACGCCTATCCCCCGCAGGGGTTGGCAGAGACCACAGAGCTCCATCCGCTGCCATTCATCGCAGCGAAACAGCTCGTCATTGGTCGCTTTTCGCCCTCGTGAGAATCAGGACGTGACGGGTGGCGAACCACGTCGCCGTCATTTTCGACAAATTAGGTATATTAAATTCGTCTTTAGTGAATCCCACGAGCCGCAAGGGAGGATGGAGGTCAGCCCCAGCAGAGCCCTGCATGCTGAGGTAAGGCACCATAGTCCCCGGGGGAGCCCGACCCCGGGACGATCGGCACGTTTACGACTAGGCTCGCCCCTAGCCACGCATCCATTGGCACGGCAGACCGTGGATTGGCGGAGAGGAAGGGAAAGGATAGAGAAGAAAGGAAGGGGCAGGAAAGGAAATATTTATATATATATATATATATATAAATATATATATATATATATATATATATATATATATATATATATATTTTACATAACTTTATTGACTCATACTTTTTCACTAGGGTAACATAGACGACAGCTGATAGTGTCATGTAATTTTCTTTAGTACACTTGTACAGTCACATTAATATTTATATAAATATCATTTATATGTGATATTGCTGTGGATTAACCAACATCAATCTCAAGAGAACGATGTTTGTTAACGTATATATAAAATTGAATTTAAATTTCTTTATCTTTCCCATCAAAATTGTTTGTCGCTGCATAAAGTTGAGAAGTGGTCATGCTAGTTTTACAGTTAAACGGCGGTCTTGTACATCCGTTCCCAGAAGGATTGGGGACGGTAAAAAAGAGACAAAATTACATATACGAACGCTGCGTTTGGCGAAGTTACACCCAAAGAATATAAACAATGTTAAAATGAAACAAAACAGATTTAAAACAGACAGAAATAATTTTTATTTATTTCCTTTAACCGTATTTTAATGTCGAACCTTAGAGCATTTTATGTTGTTTAAATTTCACGGCTTCCCTATTTCTGGAAGATTGGACACTATCCCACCACACTTGTCCAAGGCAAGTTTGTGGAAGTGATCACTTTAGCAATGAATAAATTCCCAAATTATGTTTTAGATATAAAATATTAAAAAGTATAGAGAAGTCAACGACAGCTTTTTGGGTCAGTAAATTGAAGGGCAATTGGCTGATTTTGGCTCATGTTTGTTAGAAAACCAACATCCATTGGAGTAGAAGAGAGGGCATCCTACAATACGTTTGCAAAGACGCGATCCCCACTCTGGCACTCATCTACTTCTATATTTTTTGTTTCTCCGACAAACGTGTCGAGCTCTTTTCCACGTTGTTATTGCGGTGACATTATTTTTCCGCTGTATTTCTTCATATTTACTATACAAAGTACGAGTATACCCTTCTTCATAGTTCTCATAGCATCTATGATAATTTGAAGGAGAGAAATCGTCAATTTCCACGTTTCGGCATCATAGAAAAGTATAAGTAGTTCGCAAACTTGACGAAACTTCCTAAATACTGCCCAACCCATCTGATCCTTATGTCAGCTTGTTTTCGATAGTTTTTATAATAAGGCTAATTACCGTATCCAATTTTGGGTGTTAGATAGTGTTTTCGATACTTGTATTTTTTTTCGCTTGTCAATACATCTAGAGTACAGGAAATCCTTTTATAGGCTCATGAATATTTATTAATTTTTTAGGACTAATTTTTTATGTCTTAAAAATAACTTCTCTCTATTCTACTATTGCAAGACTTGCCACAAAAAAAGTTTCATCCCTACCGTCTGGATGAGTGGAGATTCAGTACCAAGATTTATTCCCGGAACTTGTTTCCATGCACTACTCTATGGAACCTATCTTCAGCAATGGATCTGAATCGATACGGCATTGGATTCTTCCATGTATAGACATTTCTCAAAGGTCGGCAATGTGTTACAGATGTCTATGGGCGGTGTTTATTGCTTTTCGTACTGCGACACGCTTGATCTTTTCCCTTCCTATCTGATAAAAAGTGCCTATGGTTTTGCAGATAGTTGACGATGGTGCCTGATTTCCATTAGGGGACACGTTTGCCCGTTTGCCTTCCTAATAAATAAAAAAATATTTTTTATTACTATTGTTAATTACACTAGCATAGTATAGCCGTGGACGAAAGCTATTCAATCAACTTTAAACAGCTATCACTGGGCCACAACGCTTATAATAGCTGATATAAATTTAGTTATTTGTTCCGTCATGACTTTATTTTAACATCATAGGGAAAAAAATTAAAATGAGAACAAAATAGGAAGACTAAGAAAGTTTAATGATCATATAAAAGAAAAAAAAATGGAGACATATAGAGAGTTGAATGAACTAACATTGGATCCGTAAGTAATGAATGGATCGATATATCATGACGTATGAGGGAGAAGCGTTTGTTATGACAAGCCAGCTGACCCTATATTTAAACCACAAACTAGAGTTCTTAAAACAATATTTGTTTCACTTTAATAAGGTAATCACACTCCGTGCGTGAACGAACGCGGTTCTAGTTTGGTAATTGGATTGAATTGGAGGGATCCATACCGTACTGTACCTCATCCCACTTTTAAACCGAATATAATTGGGGCCCTCTGATTATCTTCCTTGAAATGGCAGGTCATAATTAGAGGAAATGGTGGCTTTGGAGATAACGCTTGTGAAACGGGTTTCAAGAGGCTTAAATATGAAAAACATAAGCGAGACTAGTATTTTATATTTATTGGGATTCGTACAATTTTTGATTTAATGATGTTAATTGCTTCATTAGAATATAAAGGTTCATTAAACTATAAATACTATGTCTTTTTATTTTTATATTTCTTTTTTTTTATATTAGGTAGGTACTAGAATTTATCGTTATTTAAACCGCTACCCTTATGTTGTGATCAGTAAAACACTAGAATACGTTAACTATTTATTTATTGTTAAATACCTACCACCATACACACACTACATAAACCAACACAACAAATTTCCTGTTTGGATATTTAGCGGGCCGCTTTACATGCAAAATATGGCCGATGTTTCGCATGTATGATCTTGACATACCTATACATTAATATATGTATTACTAATGCATTACAACCTTTTATATTATATTACTTTTTTACATTCGTAATGTCATGGACATGTCACCCGTCCGGCATAAGAAATTGAAATTATATATATTAAGATATGAAATGTAAAGTGAAAAGTATGAATAATATATTATATAAATCTACAATGAAACGCAAGAATAAATTGATATCATTTTGAAGAATTTTATTTGAATATAAAAATCCCCTAAAGATTCCGTGTGTCGCCGAAAACAGAACGACAGGCACGCTATTCTACCTAGTACAGTTTAATAAGTCAACAAATTTCTAGTCGTTATTTCAACTCTCTCCATCGTCCCAATCCACTGGTTACTCTAGCCGTCCACCATCTAAATTCCGTAAAGAATAAATGTTAACAAACCGTTTTAGGGTTATCACAAATCACGTAGTACAAATCGTGAATTACTGACTATTATATTATACATCAGACAGTAATCATCCAATAAACATTATTTTCACGGCTCATTTTACACGAATCACTCACGTAACTGGCCTATTATTGTTTTATTACAAAAGTTAGAAAAAAATCCTTTTTTCTTTGCACCTAACACCCCTAATATCACAGAAACTTTCCAAATATAGTTGTCAATCATTCTTATAACATAAAATTGTTTTCTTCTTCTTAGTGCGTTTGAGATGACACCTTTGAAATTGAACGGTGCGGTCGGGGTAACAATGGAATAGAATGGAGAGGACACAGTTTGAGTTGAGCAAAGGAACTGAGCGATCGATCGATGGTACAGCAGAACTGACGTCACACTGACAAGAAGAAGAGAATTTTGCTGAACCTTTGGGCAGGTCGGAAAGGCACTCTTAGAAGGGAAAAAGAAACGTAGACATATTTGTATATAATGGTCTGGTCTCTCTGCATCATCTCGATAATGATAAAAATAGTTGTGCTGAATTGGCTGCCAACCTTCGCAAGTTCGAGAGGCACACTTAAAAGAAAAAGAAGCCAAGCTGAGGTCCGACCTCACCTTAAATCATATGCCCAAGCACGAACTTTCCTTCTAAGACTAGAGCTTACGTTCCAAAGCTTCTACGTTATCTACTAAAGATATATTCATTTAAATAAATTACTTATAAGGATAAAAGTTTACACACAAAATGCTTTCACACTCAAACTTGGAATGTGATAGACATCTAAGATTCCACTCCTCGTCTTCCATTGCAGTAGTATCATATCCCTATCATCCTGTCTAAATTCATCCATATTCCCCCTTTCTTTACTATCCTTTTCCTTACAGCTAGGGGCGAGCTTAGTCACAAGCATGCCGACCGTCCCGGGATCGGGCTCCCTCGGGTACTATAGTGCCTTACCTCAGCATGCGAGGCTCTGCTGGGGCTGACCTCCATCCTCCCTGCGGATTCACTCTGACAAATTTTAATATACCTAATTCGTTAAAAAATGATGGCGACGTGGTTCGCGCACCCATCACGTCCTGATTCCCACGAGGGCGAGAAGCGACGAACGGAGAGCCGTTTCGTTACGATGAATGTGAGAGGAAGTATGGATGAAAAGATGGATGAGTGTGAAGGAAGCAAGGAGTGTCGGGATCGTAGCAGATCGAGATATGTGGTATCTGCCTAACCATACAGGGAGACAGGCGTGACTATATGTATGTATATATGTATAAGTTTATATGTATGTATGTATAAGATTACGTGGTCGTTCTACATAGTTGCCAGTTGATTAATTAAACTCAATAGGTTAATTATTCCCTACTCAGACTGTTGTCAGTATGACGTCAGTTCAGCTGGAGAACCGATAGGTCGCTCAGTTCATTTGCTCAAGTCAAACTGTGCTAAACTTAACATACTATCGCTTATGTAGAACCTGTCAATAACAATAATTGTTCATTTGTTCGACAAATCTGCTGTTCGAGATTTCCACAACATTCTATTTTTTTTAACATCCCATATATGTCCCACTGCTGAGCACGGGCCTCTCCATTTCTGGAGGAAATGACGTTAACCAACCACGCTTGTCCAATGCGGATTGGCGAGGTTACTGGACTCGGAATAAATATTTGTAATCCATACATATATTTAATCCGATGCGAGGATCGAACTCGCGACCATTGACTCCGCGGGCAGAGAGCCCCGCCACTGAGCCAATTGGCCGTCACTATAATCTATACGATGAACTAATTCGCTAAGTGACTACGTCATCATTGTCGGAGGTAATTGTCTCGGGTTCAATTTCCGCATAGGATAAATATATACTATGAAGGGCCTAAAATTTGGTGCGCTGCCAATCCGCTTTGGATAAGCGTGGTGGTCTTATCTCCCTTTCTCCTGAAATAGGCAGGCATGTTTCCAGTTGGGGCTGAGAAAAACAGAAAAAAAAAAACTAAAACTATAAAGTACGGATTAAGCTCATAATTTCTGTGCGTAATTTCATAATGTATGTGGTGTCTTTATGAAGGTCTGAAATATATATATATATATATATATATATATATATATATATATATATATATATATATATATATATATATATATATATATATATATATATTCTCCATTTATAGTTTATTTTCTCCATTTTCTATGTGTATAAAGCATCATTTCCTACTGCAATAAATTAAAAGTTTTTGCCTAAGCAACTTTTTTGACCGGGACGTAACCTACAATTATATGTAAATCAAATTAAGCATTCGTGCCGACAAGCCCTATAGAATGCGCTTCACTTCCGGACAACCAATGGAACGTCACATTTAAATATAGAAGCATTAAGTCGCTGCAAACGTATTCAGCTGCTCCAGCTTTAAATTTATAATCGTTTATTTACGTCAAAGACATAAGGTTGAAAATTGCAACTGAAAATAGTTTCAATCAATATAAGTATATAATCTTTAATTTTGAAGTGGGTTTAGTTTTTCGATTTTTTATTTTTCTTTGTTTATGGCAATTATGTATAACCTTATGCCAGTGTTAAGTAAAGAAATAACAAATAACTTGAAATTTACATTTTTTGTTTTTAAAAAAGAAGTATAACAGTATTTTTAATATCAATAATATTCTTCTTAATTATTCAAAAAAAATTCTTCTTAATTTCAAAATGGTTCACATCAAAATCCAATGTTAGAAGCAAAAACCTGTGACCTAGCACTATCCATACCGTTGCTACTTTAAATCAGCGCTGGACATTCTATCAAAACTTGCTGTGGAGTTTTGTAATTAAGTGAAAAGGTCACTTCACTTCGCAACAGTATGATGTGATAATCCCAGAGCCCACATATGTTCCTGGCCTCGGACTTCCCCATTAAACTACCACGCTGGTCCAATGGGAAATGGCGAGGTAACCACACTCGGAATAAATATCTGTAGGTAATACATATATTTATTCAGATGTGGGCATCGAACACACGACAATTGACTCCGTAGGGGACCTTATCTTAATTTAATTGGATCGGTGTAATTAGTTGGTTATGTGATAATAGCATGAGATAATTAAAATGAAATAAAAACAACGCTACTGAAGTAAATTAGTGGAGAAACTCTCAGATTCAATTTCATTGTTTCCTCTTGTGTCTATTAAACTTCAACGTCAAAGATTTTGACCCTAAATAGCTACCAAAATAAAAAATTGTTTTTTTTATACATCCCACATATGTCCCATTGTTAGACGCGGGGTCTCTCGACTTATGAAGGAATGGACACTAACCTATCACGCTTTTCCAAGGCGAATTGGCGGCTAACCTAGACAGAAAAACAACGCTACTGGTCTAAATTACTAGAGAAAGTCTCAGATTCGATTTCATTGTTTCTGCTTGTGCTGTTTACGATGGTCACTTGACTCAGCACTGAGTCTATTAAACTCCTAAGTCAAAGTTTTTGAGCATAAATTGGTACCGAAATAAAAATTTGTTTTTTTTTCATACAGCCCTCATATGTCCCATTGTTAGATGCGAGGTCTCTCGACTTATGAGGGAATGGACACTAACCTATCACGCGGTGGATAACCTAGACTCGGAATAAATATTTCTAAATCATATTTACATTTATCCCGATGCGGGAATAGATCTCGTGATCATTGACTTTCATTAATTTCCACGGCCTTTTCAATTGCCTTAGTGGCGAATGAAATATTAGTTTAAAATATGTTCGGGATTTGAACGTCGTGACTCACATATGTAAACTTCCAAATATTACTTAGCATGACTACACCGTACCATTAAAGATGTGTACGCAAAGCCCAAAAGATAATGTAAGGAAATTAAACATGAGTCAGTTTACAGCTTACGAGGGGGTAGGTTAAAAATAAATATCGTATTCGGAAATTTTAAACTTCAGTCAGTTAAGCTCGTCTGGTCTTTGGAGTATGATGTGTGTTACATTCGAAATATAACATCAGTGTTTTAAATAATAATAATTTTAGTTTAAAATTTTATCTTTCGAATTAAAATTTTCAATGCAGTGTATTTGGAATTTGGGTAAGAAACCTATAAAATGTTCAATTTTAATATTGTTGCGTATCCTAATAAATCTCACATTATAATCTTATGGTCCCACAACCTCACGGTGGATACGGAAAAACTTAATTTAAGTTTGTGTATGCCGTATTATAATGTAAGAAAATTATAATAATTATGTAATGTATAAATAAATAAACTAAAATACATAATTTTTTGTCACCTATACATTGATATGTTAATTTATCATATTATTTTAAGCACATTTGGTATTTTCAATATTAAAATATATCAACTAAAGCAATCTTTATGGAGAGAGGTATTTTGTTAGTTAGGCTAGCACCATTCCATCTAGTCATAAGTGATGTTAAAATTGTTATTTTATAAATTTAGATTAAGACTTTTTTAACTATTTAAATTAAAGACCCTAGTAGTAATTAAAAGGAAAAAAATAAATAAAAAGAAATAATAGAAATGAGAAGATTTTTTGTGTACTTTTTGCTTAATATGTTGCAACATGAAGATTATATATCCATTGGTATTATGGACCATATTAATTTACATAAATTAATTTCAAAGTAGAACTGACATGTATATGTATACGGAGACAGTAATAAACCAGTTCTGTTATACGACGGTTTATTTGAGAAAAATACGTTAAACGTCCATTAAATATCGACAATTCCCTGATTTTAGGATCAAAGATACCTTGTAATATATATCCAATATACATTTTTTTTCTTCTTACCATTTATGGGTTCTATTCTCTCTTCGGTTTCGTAAAAAACATTATTGTTACGAAACGGGGTAGAGAACTTTAAACAACCACGAGGGGTTGTTCAAAGTTCTCTTCCCCGTTTCGTTTGATAAGTTTGAAGACCAAAACACACTTTGGATCTTAGTGCCAGCGTAGTAGGAGTTTAGGATAGTTCTTAATAGACCGCATTGTCACTAATAGATAGTTAAAAAATAAATAACACAACCATTGTAAGGTTGAAGTTGTTTACATATACATGTCAAAAACACTTTGTAGCTCGCCGCACGTATTCGTGCGTAATTGTGCTTTCATAATGAATCAAATCCAAAAATAAATCTATGACATATTCCGGAAATTTTTTCGTACAGAAATTCTTACAAATAAACTGGAATTTAAAAGAGTAAGAAAGTAAAATGAAAAGTGATTCATCAATAAATTAACTTCACTTGGAAGTGTTTCACTATATCGAAGATAAAACGCCCTAAAGAACCCGTGGCGCTCTATCAGTACGGCTGGCACATCATGTTGTACATTCAAGATACATTTTTTCTTCTTAGCATTTTAGAGTTTTCTTCTCTCTTCGCTTTCGTAAAAACACTATTGTTTCGAAACGGGGAAGAGAATCTTAAACAACCCCATGGTTTGGTGTGAATGAATGAATGAATCAAATCCAAAAATAAATCTATGACATATCCCGGAAATTTTTCCGTACTGAATGTTCTTACAAATAAACTGGAATTCGGATATCTGAATTCAGATTTTATGTTTGTTATCTTTTTATTTCTGCTTTTGTTTTTTTTTCTTAAATGGATACGAAAAGAGATAAATAGAAATAAAGAGTAAACAAAAATTTTTTTTTATCGACTATTTACAATAGGTGGTGTTATTGATAAATAGATATTTATGATGTTTTTTATACAGTCCACGCAATGTATGTAAACGCAGCAATGGAGCGTTTAGACTTCCCGAATTCTAGAGAAACGGAAAATAATCCAACACATTAATCCAAGGCGGATTGGCCAGACTCAATATTCATTTAAGTCATACATACATATATTTGTATATTTATCTCGATGCGGAAATCGAATCCGTGTTTATTGTCTTAAAAAGCAATAGATTACCCATTAAGTCAATGAGGTCGTCAAATATTTCATTCTTTATTTGTAATAAAATCGTGAAAGAACTGCGTATTACATACTACCGCAATAAGTTGCATAAAAACCAGGGTAACAGTAAGGAAACCTGGAATACAGTTAAAGAACTGTGCCATATTTCAGCGCAGAGATCAATACCGATAGAATTACTTAACCTCAATGATTGCCCATACCATTCACTGAATAAAGTAAATAATTATTTTGCGTCAGTAGGAAAAAATCTGGCTAATAAAATTCTTATGGAATTAAATATACAAGAGTCTGAACTTGCTGGCAAAGTCAAAGATTCTTACATTGCACAATCGATTTTCCTTAAACCAACTGATTGTTTTGAAATAGACAAAATTATACGTGACTTAAAATACAATAGTGCACCTGGTATTGATTCGATATCTCCCAAATTAATAAAATTATGTAGATCTGAGATCACTGCTCCAATGGCCCATGTCTGCAACTTGAGTTTGACAACAGGTACCTTTCCAAAAATATTTAAGGAAGCTGTGGTTATACCAGTACATAAAGGTGGAGATAAAACAATAGTTTCGAATTATAGGCCTATCTCACTTATTAGTGTTCTTAGCAAAATTCTTGAAAAGGTAGTTAACACGAGGCTTATAAAATTTCTTGAAACTAAAAATTTACTCTCTCCTAACCAATTTGGATTTAGGGCAGGCAAAAGTACTGAAGATGCGGTTATAAAGTTGACATCGACTGTGACAAAATATGTCGACAGGGGAGATAAATGCATAGCTGTGTTCTTAGATTTACAAAAAGCATTCGATGCTGTGTCAATTCTTCTTCTTTTAAAGAAACTAGAGGGCCTCGGCATAAGAGGAAAAGCACTGGAATGGTTCCGAGATTATCTACAGGAGAGAAAACAGGTTGTTAGAGTGAACAATGTAACTAGCAATAGCGCTTTTAATTCGTTTGGAATCCCACAAGGTAGTACTCTCGGACCGACTTTGTTTTTGGCTTTTGTGAATAGCATGAGCGAACTACAGATGAAAAATGGTCATATTATTGCCTATGCCGATGATACAGCTCTCATATTCTATGGCGATACTTGGGAAAAAACGAGACATATGGCAGAAAATGGCCTAAAATTAATAGCATTGTGGCTGAAAAATAATCTCTTAACAATAAATATCTCCAAAACCAAGTATATCTGCTTTGGAATCACCACTAAATCTCAACCTCCCTCGGGATTTGATCTTATTCTACACTCTTGTGATCGTGAAAATCAAGGAAAGGGAAAACATTGTAATTGTGAATACCTCAACTCAGTGCAGTACATTAAATATTTAGGGGTCCTAATAGATAAAAGACTTAGCTGGGCACCACACATCACATTACTGGCGGGAAAAATTAGACGATTAATAACAGTATTTAAAAATTTGCGTGAAATTGATAATATAAAACTCAGCATCAAAATATATAAAGCCCTATGCCAATCCCTCCTTACGTACTGCATTGTGGCGTGGGGAGGAGCTGCTTCAACCCATATGCTTGAATTAGAGAGAGCACAAAGGGCAATTATAAAAGTAATGCTACACAAGCCTTACCGATACCCCACAGATGAATTGTATAAGCAAACAAAACTTTACACAGTCAGACAGCTATATATACAATCATACGTGGTGAAATATCATAAGGAAGTCACCTTGCACGCATCAATTCCATCAAGGAGATGTATTATTTATCCTTTACCCACAACCAAAACTAGCTTTGCCCAACGACAATATAATTATTTGGCTCTGTTTATTTATACTAAATTAAATCGCATAGAGAAGACTAATAATCTAAATATCAATTCAATAAAAAAACTCATAAACAAATGGCTATCCAACCTAGCATATAATTCTACAGAATTAATATTAAATAAACATTAGCTTAGTAGGACAAAATAAAATAAAATAAATTCAGACACAGACACATCTAAAAAAAAAAAAAATCTTTTTGGTTTGTATAACTTAATAAAGTGTTTTTTTTTTTCAAATTTTAAATTTGCATAGTTATATGTAACTCATAAATATGTCACAGAAGGGAACCGTTTGCCGTAGTACAGGGTTCGCCCTAGTTCGGCGGACGGGGAAACAAAAATTGTAAACTTATCAATGAACAATAAATATATATTATTATTATTATTATTATTATATTATCAATACTAAATCGCACACTTAATATGACAGCTATCGTAATACATCCCAGTCCTCCCCTTGGTCATAATTTAATTACAGATAATCCCTTTGGCAAGTTTGAATGTTGTAAATTAGCTTCAAGTGTCAAAAATGATGTTGAATATTAAAATTCATAAGCGTGGATTGTGTCTTACAATTTGTATCTGGAATCAAGTCGCTTTCTAATTAGTATGGTTGTATAATTTGACTGGAATTTTAATTTGTAAATTATTCAAATTAGACACAAGCGATATATATCAGTAAACATTCACTATGATTTTTTTAAATTTTATTAATTTGTTATAGTATTGATAATTCTTTTTTGTCCGCAATTTATAGATATAGATAGTTTTAATACTTTTGTAACACATTCATTCATGGTAAAAAACATCATTGAAAAATAATATAAACCTTAAGTGGAAGCTTGTACTAAGATGTTTATACACCGTGATTTTTTAATTACCCGAGAAAATTAAGTAATAGATTCAGTTATCGATATAAATTAAATTTGGCGAAGTAAAAAAAAATATATTTGTATGAAATATTTATTAATAATGTCCTTAATAAAAACCAAAAATTATACAACAAAAAATCTTGCTAATTCAGATAGACATCATTATCATTCCAATATGAACTGCACCCAAACCCCAAACCAACCTAATTTAGTTGCGTAATATTGTAAGGATTTCTTTGAAGTCCCATAAAATAATATTTTTGTATGAACGCTATAATATTTGAATGTTACTTACTGACATACATATTTTTACAAACGCTAATTTTAGTTTTCTCGGGTAATTAAAAAGTCACGGTGTATATTTCTTAAAGGCCGGTAACGCTTCTGTATGCTCGCGTCTTCTTTTGTATGCTCTGTGGGCGGTATTAATGGCTTTTCGTTAGATCACGCTTTCTTGTTTGCTATCCTATCCTGCATAAAAAGGTAAATAATAAAAGGGAAGGTATTTTTTAAAAATATCACAGTAGCGATTTTCTGCTAAATGCATTACAAGGGGACGAGATAAAATTAAACAATAAAACAGTTTTATATCAAACATAATGACGTTAATGGATTCTTTGCTTCTAGTCCCTGCACTTGCTATGATGATGTTTCTTTCGTCGTCGTTCAGCTTGGAGACAGAGAAGCTGTTTTTACACTGTATTTATTGTATCTTTTTCCCCAGTAAGCAACTTGCTTTACTTCTGATCGCGTATCTTTCCGAAGAAGTTGTAACGCCTTAAAGCCAGCAATTATATTCCATGCAAACAGGATGTATATTTAAAAAAGGTGGTAATATATAATAGAAGGTCAAACATTAAACATTATCATCATCGTCGTGATCAGCTTATGGCAGTCCACTGCTGGTCATAGGCTTTTTCTAAGTCGCGCCAGCTGCACTACGCAAATCGCCTTACTCTACGTTTGTCGAAACACGAGCTTTATTCCAGTACTCGTTTACTCTAAATGTAGTCAGTTTTCCGACAACCATGTCTAGCCCATGGTGAAAATGGTATAGCCGGCGGATTTCCTCATTTTAAATCAAACCTTTTTTAATTGTTTTATTAATTAATAGAGGTTACAACAAATTATAAAATACTGGTGAGCTCATTCAACCTTAAGGTTTTTTAATAAATTTTACATATTTTGTAGCCACTATAATATACATACACCTAACTTTATCACGACGGTATACGGAAAAACTTAATTTAAGTTTGTGTATGTAAAAAAATTATATAATAAGAAGTGAAAAAGCACATAAAATAATAAAAAAAAAACAAAACACAGACATAAAACGTTAACGTAAAATCATAAATATTAGTTAAAATGGTTTTATGCCAAGCAATAAATATATTATACAATGAAAGTAAGTTTTGCACTATCGGTTAATAAATAAAAAAGTTAACAAAACTTTAATCCGCCAGTGAATAATACTGAAAGTTTCAGCATTGTTATGCCTTTTAAGTTATAATAATGTTTGCCTAGAAAGTTTCGCCCTGGAGTTAGCTCGGCGATGTTTATAGTTTTTTACGACAATTACAGTTCGCCTGGAACACGGAGTTACAATTTTCACGGTAGTTATTTTATATTTATTTTCACAAGTATACATTTCTTATGATTTCGGCCGTAATAAGGTACTGAAATTTTTAACATATTTTATTTTACTATACATATAAACTACGGCCTTTGTTATCAATGGTCATGGGCTTGTTCCCCACATCGAGATTAATATATTTATGGCCTTACTTGTTCCGGCAATTCATATTTCGCAAGTGTTGTTAGAAAATCTCCATTTTTCTGGAAATGGGAAGGCCCGTGCCCAGTAGTGGGACACATATAGACTATGA
The DNA here is from genome assembly GCA_031353405.1 of Baronia brevicornis. Taxonomy (NCBI): domain Eukaryota; kingdom Metazoa; phylum Arthropoda; class Insecta; order Lepidoptera; family Papilionidae; genus Baronia; species Baronia brevicornis. Next base: position 70,144 of record JASFAT010003394.1, on the reverse strand, counting down.
AAAGTAGTAAAGTAAGCGATGTCATGGTCGATGGTCACATTTGTCTGAGAATCGATAGTCGTTGGACTAGACCAGGAAATGCTATTCGGCTTAAAGTAACGCCGATATGCGTAAGGTGAGTGTTAGAAATTGAATACGTGAAGTCCAAGAGTTAGGCCCATATCGACCATTGAAGTATGGTATGCTTTTGATGATATTCTAATTCGAAAACTTCCCAGCGTGCTTATACTTATCAAAGCGTCGACACAATCGGAAGAATTTAACATAGGATTGTATAGGGGCCAAATTTACGTTTTTAGAATATGGTGATGCAAGTTAATACAAATTATATTCTCTTATTAAAATCGTACAATTATATAACTTTTTAATTAATATAATATATATATATATATATATATATATATATATATATATATATATATATATATATATATATATATATATATATATATATATATATATATATATATGTCATCATCATTTAAAAACAACAACGCATGAAAAACAGTAACGCAAAAAATTGCGTTACTGTTTTTCTCAAGTTTTTTTGTGCAAACAAATTGATCATTATTATAATTGATATTTTAATTTATTCAAATATTATTTTATTAGTATAATATTATAACAATAAAGCAACATCACTTAAATAAACATTATTTTTTTATTTTTATTTAAATGATAAAATTAAATGAATATTTTTATTTAATTTTTCGAAGTCAGGCCTTACTTTGCGGAAATCCATTACAAAGATGGACAGTTGACCTTACTTTGCTAAGATCCGCAAACATAAATAAGAAAAATAATTTTGTGTGTTTGCAAAGAAGTGTATAGAGAATTACTCACCGAGGAACTGCCTAGGGAAATCCCCGTTCTCCTCGCCATAGTTACCAACGTTTAAAAGGTCACACAATATCACTTTTCACCATAAACATAACCCATTTCGCCTCGACACGAGGAATCCTCAGGTGTCAAGACAGTCAATGCATTGTGTTTGTGGTTAAAGTGTTATTGTGTGATAGATATCAGTAATATTGTTATTCTGAGATAATTATGTGGTTTGATCATAATAATTAGTGTTATTTAGGATTTTTAGGATTAATAAGTAGTAACAGATAACCGATACAATATTCAATATAATAAAATCAATATAATAATATCAAATATAATAAATCCAATATAATAAAATAATAAAACCGATACAATATACAATGCTTTGCCCTGAGGACCCCCAATATGACGATTAGCAGTTATGCCCAACTTTAAAAGGGCCTATGTCCATAAGTGAACTGTAAAAGACTGGTCTCCTGGTATCGCAGATGAGTCCATAAATCAACCAGGAATAACATCATTTATCATATTGCCGTACAAAAGAGCGGAGAGTACAGTCCACCGCGCTGCTTTAGTGCCGGGTGGTTGACTGCATTTATCTCGGGAAATATTCATAGAGATTCAAAACTCTTACTGAAATTTCCCTCCTCCATTGATTATTTGTTATATTTCATTATAAATTTTGAATGAAAGTTAAACCGATATTTTTACTCTTTAAATCATACATATACAGTAATACCCTGGGCTTACGTGATAGGTGGGACCGAGCGCTATCCGTGTGGGTCGAATTCGTCCCGAAGTCCAGGTACAATTTTGCGTATAAATACATACAAAGTATGTTTAATTGGGACCGGCGACTAAATAAAACAATAATTTATGAAATAAATGTGAAAATTAAAAAATCGTGTAACTCCGAATTCGCGTATGTCGAGGTAGCGTAAGTCGGGGTATTACTGTATACGATTATGCTTGCTTTTCGTCAAAATAGGCAGAAACCACAGACCTCCATTTGCTACAATTCTGATACACTTTCTTTGCTTCATCCACACTCATCACTCTCTTAATACAATAATCTCTTAACATTACTCTAAAAGAAATAAAAAACGCTTCGTGCGTTGCCGGCCTTTAGGGAAAGTTTCATTATAGGTGGGAAGGAGGGAGAGTGGGCCGGAACACATTTGCTGACAGGACGAAGCGCGGTAGCTAAGCTACCACTCAGATGTCGGTTTTCGGCGGGAGTATGGTACTTCTCCGGGCAAGCCGGTCCATTACGTTTTTTGGAAGCCAGTTTAGTTCTGTTCTCTCCAAATAACTTCGGAGCTGAATATCACTCGATACGTCAACGCCGAGGATACCGATATTACGCATTTTATTAAGACGAATGTACTCCAAAGTGGCGTGATACTATAAAGGGGTTCTTTTTTGCGGAAAACGCGCAAACTTGTCTCTTTTGGGGATTAAAATAAACAAGGCTTTGTTTGCCCCAGTCTGATACCCACAGGTCTGTGGTTTCATTTTTTCCCACCACAAGTTTATTTCGACACTCTTCTACAGATTGTTTGGAGACGTTCACTTGGCCGAAATAAAGTGCATCCACCATGCTGTCATCTGCTTGCTCGTTTGCCATACCATAAAAAAGTAACCATTTTTTTTTTGTTACAGGTCACTGTCCTGCAGCAATCATCACGACCGCTCGATGTACTCTAAATCAAGCATCACCGTCAATTTATCATTGAACTAAAAAGTGTCCAAAAATAAACATGGCGCTTAAATTCGACGTGTCGTTCACCAGAATAGAACTCAAATCGCTCTCAACGCATAGGGGAAGCTGAACTTCCGTTTCAAAATGTGAAATAACGAAAATAGATCGGATATCCCTATGATCGTTCTGTGCTACGGAAGCTGTGTGTAGTCGGACTGTTGAGTGACAAAGATGTCAAACTATAAATGTAGAGTAACCAGTAGGTGTGTACAGCCTTTGTTCCTACTGCTGCGGACTCGAAAGATGTGTGTGTATATAGTGCTAATGACAATGTTTGGTGTGTGCAGTGGTTATGTCGAACAAAAATTTGCGATGGAACCACAAGATCAGGTAATTATATCTCACTATATTGAAAAAAAAAATAATCGCCATCCATCGATATTTTCTATTAAAATATCTCAAAAATTCTATTAAAAGTAGAGCTACGCTGCAGATGAATACTCTGTCAAGAATGGTATTTGTCTGTAGCATGAATGGGCCGGCTTGCCCTGGGAAGTTCCACACTCCCGCAGAAAACGGGTATCTGAGTGGTAGCTTAGCTACCGCGCTTCGTACGGTGAGCGGCCTGAGTTCGGGAGGCCCAACACCCTCCCCCTTCCACTCCCGAAATGTCATTTTCCTTAAAAATATTTCAAGGGCACTACAGCTGCTTTGTCTAAGTATTCTTACCAACAACCAACTTCACACTACCGCTGGAAATAAGTCTCCTCCAAAGGGAAGAATGGCCTAATCGGCATCCAGTTTCTGCCAATCGACATGCGTGTATCGTCCCTTCATCTAGCCAAGGGTCCATACTACATTTGCTAAAACGCGGTCTCTACTCCAGCACTCATATGATGTGAATAATGGTACGAGTAGAATAAAATATAGGATGGAGAAAGATTGGGCTAATCCATTCATTCACAGCAACGGAGTCCAGTTGGTCTAATTCCACTGTAGCAAGGTTCTAATGGACCGATAGTTGCGTTGAAGAAATGAATTCTGCGGGTATTAATGGCTTGTCCAATGTGCTTCTTCATTTATTCCCACCCATGAAGTAATGATAAAAATATATTATATTCTACTTGCATATCGTCGGAAAACAACGTGCAATATTTATTTGCGGTTAGAATGATCCGTTTCATGAAAGGCAAATCACATATTTTCATAAATGGCTGACATCTGAGTGGCTTTTCGTGTAGGAAGCATTGAGAACTGGTGGCTCAAACTCTTCCTATCTACCCCCATCTTATATACTTGAAAAAACATTTGCAGTGCTCAAGTGTCCATCGGCTGAATCGTCCATGATGATAATTTATCATCTAGTAATTATAAAATCACATTTACTTGTTTGCCTCACGACTGTTTAGCAAAATTCTAATAACATAATGTTACAATATTTATAGATTATATAATATTATATATTACATACGCATTTGCAATGCTTAGGGTGTTGCAGATATGTATGGGTGATGTCATTGCTTTCTATCAATCGACACGCACACTCGTTTACCTCCCTATCCCATAAAAATATATTAAATATGTATTAAAGATAAAATTTTAAAGACGGTTTGAAATAAAAATACAGGCTTAGTGAGAAATCATTTAGGATTATATTCTCTCAGAAAATTTAATTTTCTTACGAGAAAATTGAAAATACTTTAAAAATTACGAGCTCAGACGATTTTACGGGAAATAAATTACATTAAACCAAATTTTTCATTGCTTCCGGATATTTTTGAAGAGTTAATTTTTTTTGCTGTCGTACATTTTCCATTTAATTAGAGGCCAGGCTATCTGCCGGGCAACTACACAAATGGAAAATGAAAAATATACTTTGTTTTATCTCTGGTTTTTGTTGAAATTTTCATTGTGAGATTTATTTATACTTATCTCGGAAATAATTGAAATATTTTTCAGCAGAATGAAATAAAATAACATTTAATATAAACTGCCGTTGTACTAAAACAATATTGATATTCTCGCTCTCTGTTTCAAACTGTAACTCGACATCTAAGTTAGAAGACTATTTTATTTATTTTAATGTTAGCTGTGATGAATAAATTCCTTCTCTCTTTTCACATTTCAATGGCGTCTATTATTTTGCGTACGTGCTTGTATTCCCTGTAGGTTCGTATCGAAAAAATGCGAAGCTTTTACTATTTCTTCTAAACTAGAAATTTATATATAGTGGAAACTAATAATAGTTACTAGTAATAGAAAAACATAACACACATAAAAACAGATATTGTGTTTATAAAACACAGAAACTGGTTTTGTTTGTGTTATGAGGGTATATACAATTTGAATTGTATGTAGTTAACTTTATATAAGTAGTTTTTAGTTTATTTATTGCAAGGTGCACCACTTTCAAACCAATTCTCTCAGTTTCACTGGCAAGTTGACTGGGAGAAAATACCCGATGGTATGTAGTACGCCCGTTGTGCATTTCGTGCAAAAAAAGTTTAAATAAATAAATAACTAGAAAAAATATTCGGACTCAAACCCTTGTCACATTGCGCCATTTTATCGCCCCATTGAAGCACAATAGTGTCTTTCTTGGCTTTCCTTTATTTTCATTTTCAGAAATATATATGTGATTAATTTCTAATTTGGTATGGCATCATTGTTTATTTTCCATCAGACAACACGCTTGCTTATTCGCCTTCCTATCTCATAAAAGCAATATAATATAATATATCAGTTTACATACAAAAGTCAATTTTCGTATATCGAAAAGTATATATCATAAGGAAGTGATTTCCCTATTTTCGTTTTGCTACCACGCAGATATCTTTTATTGTCTCAATAAACAATATCCTTAGAGAAACGACTTCCTGGAAGACGCCTCTTGTGTTGTTGTATTGATTTCGGATCGAAAAATACGTTACGGTTAGAGATGCCAGCCATGTCACGAATAAGCAATGAGGTTGTTATTGAAATGATAAGTGAATGAACGAATGCTTCGAAGATGTTAATGCTGGTAGCCTGTTTGGCTTTTACAGCTTTATCGAACACTGGGCAAATGATAAGAGTGTTTATCGCTTTTTTAAATGAACACCACCTTTAACTAAGAATTTATAATTGCAAACCATGAAGCTATAGAATCTCAACAGAAATATCTGTAAAAAGAACGATTAAGCGTTTCGGTTAGAGAGTATCTCTTTCTCTGACATCTCTTTATTTTCTCAACACAATTCTACGATGCGAGCAAAGCCAAGTTGTAAAGAAAATTAATATACAAAAATAGTAATGAATATTTTGACGATCTAATTAGCTTAGTGGCCAAATTTCCGTTTACGTTATCAATAGTCACGAGTTGATTCCCGCGTCGGTATAAACGTATGTACTATGTATAGACTACGGGTATTTATTCGCAGTTTTGTTACCCCGCCAAACCACCTTCGACAAACGTGGTGGGTAAATGTTTCTTCCTGAGGTCAGAAATAAGGTCTGTGACGTACAGTGGAATATACTTATATAGAAAATAATGAATTATTTATGATTCTTAATTATTTGTCCATTAAATTTTGTAATCTTTGATCTTCCTACTCGAAGCAATTGACCTTTCTCGAGATCACTTCAATCTCGTTCTCGCATAAAATATTATATTTTGAGTACCGTCATCTCTCTTCAATATTTTATTTATACAATTTCTCTATGTGGAAATTTGTTATAGAAATAATTATTGTAAACCTTTCTACCGCGGTCCATATAGAGTATAGAGAATCCTAAAATATTCAAATTCAGACTATTAAGTGTATGAGTTTTAAGTAAGATAATACAAGTATAAACAAGTTGCTACATAGAAAATAAATTGCTATTAAAACAGTGTGTTTCGCTTGGATTTTGTTTCTGATGTTTCTGTGTGTGTTTATCATAATCAAACATATAAGAAATATTCAAAACTTAATTTCGTCATAAATAGAAAACAATAATATTTCTTTTGGCGTAATCTACCATTTCTATTTCTTTGTTATGTATGAGATATATCGTATTATTATATTTTAAAAAATGGTGGTTCAGCTTTATTGATCACCAACTGGTGTTTATATATATATATTACATAAATGAAATGTAATTTATTAAGTAAAATAAATAATTTTGAATTCTTTTAATTTAAACTAGAGAACTAATTTAAGACTAATTGGATATATAAAGTTAATAGTAGTAGAGCCACGTTGCAGACGAGTACTTTGTCAAAAATGGCATAATTTTGTCTGTAGAGTGAATGGGCCGGCTTACAGAAAACCAGCTTCTGAGTGGTAGCTTACCTTCCGCGCTTAGTACGGTGAGCTGCCGAATTCCAGAGGCACAACACCCTCCCATTTCCATAATGATAAAAAAATCCTTAAAGGTCGGCAACGCTTCCGCAGTGCCTATGAGGCTGCGGAAATCTATGGGTGGTGTTGATTGCTTTCCATCAGGTGATACGCCTGCTCGTTTTTATCCCATAAACACATATATAGGAGCGGTATAAAAAAGTTAAGACTAATTAATTAATTGCTTGCTTTCCTAGACTGCTGTGGTCGGATCGAGAGTGACGTTACCATGCCGAGTGGAGAACAAAGTCGGCCAGCTTCAGTGGACGAAGGACGACTTTGGTTTAGGTCTACATCGAGACCTAAGCGGATACGACAGATACAAAATGATTGGAAGTGACGAAGAAGGTAAGCTTGAATTTGTACCGTATGTCTTCGAGATAAACACTGAATTGAGTTAGAAGGTGACTAAGTAGTGTGTCTGTCAGCCGCTGAAGAAGACGAGTGGTGGAGTGGAGACTGTGTCTTGAAAATAGTGTGTGATACTCCCCGTCTAAATGGTGCGACAAATCTGCGTAGGGTGGCTGGCAAAAACTGGATGCGTGAAGTCGAAGGACAGGCCTGTACTGAGTACTCGACTGCCGTAGATTACTGATGATGATAAAAGAGATAATTAGCCGATACACTAGGTGTTTGCTCATCGTCTTCCATTACAACATTGGAGTATTCAAGAAACGAGCGTGTATTCATGAAAGTCAATATTTTCGGCTTCGTTGGTGTTGCGAAAATCAGTGAGCGGTGATTACTTTCAATTTGGAGACTCTCGTGCCATTTGGTTGATCTGCTACAAATATACTTTCGGCAACAAAACTCCATTAAATTTAAGTCGAGATTTAATTCTTTTAAAACACTTAAATCCTAGAACCGGTGTTGTCCGGTGCTCAAGGATCAAATTGGTGGCCCGAGTTAATAAAGTCTACTCCTCATCATTTAAGACTAACTTGTGCTCCTCGTACCTCTAAGATTTCTCTTGAGATTAATGTAACTGCATTTGTGGTTCCGAAGCGCCTGAGTCGTCTCGTGGTTGTATGCCACGTTTTCTCCCAGAACCTGACCGCTAAATGGAACCTGTCTCTTGGTTTGACGATTGAGTTCCAGGTTCCTTGGACAATTTAATTAATCACGTTTAACCGCTGTGAAACGTAACATTGTCTACACTCCTCTTCCAGCATCGCTATACTTAAATATATAAAGCAAAATATTTTCGCAGGAGATTATTCTTTGGACATCAGAGAAGTAACGCTGGAAGATGACGCCAAATATCAGTGCCAAGTCAGTTCTGGACTAAGAGGTACGTACTATTATTACATCAATGAAAGTTAGATGTTAACATATTGATTTTGAATCAGACTTCAAAATAAGATATAGTTATAAGTAGCTACTTTTGTTAAAAAAAGTTTTCAAGATTTAATGATCGAAATAGTTTTGCTAAATCTATTGCAAAATTGTAATGCCCTTTTAAAATATTGGTCTATGGTGGTTATGTGATCCCGCATAGAGGGGTCTATTATTATCGTATATATTGAAATCCCAAGAAATAAAATATTTTGCATTGCATTCATACCACTTAATGCTTTAAATTTAACATAAGAAAAAGTAGAAGAATGTAAATTTCTGTTATTAAGAAGAAGACAGTAAAGTTCGCTTAATTAAATTTATGGAAATAGAAAATTAAATATCAAAGAACGTTCAGATCGACTGTAATGTAATACTTTACAAATGAATAGAAAAGATTGATTTAATTGATAAAATATTTTAACTTTGGTGTAGAAGTAATATCCGATACAATCCATTATTGTATCAATTACAAAGCTTTGCTTTGATTAGTGCTCTATTACTTCGTTCGTTAAATAATCGTGAATGAAAGTAAACCAGCGTATTTGAAAAGCGGTAACAAGAATAAATTAAAACATATATTATCGGTTTTAGCGAAATCTTTTAAAATATATCTGGAGCAACAATGCGTATTAAATACTTTTTCTTTTAAGAGTGCCTCTCTGACTTGCGAAGGTTGGAAGCCAATTCAGTACAACTCTCCTCCTCCTTCGTGAGGAGCAGCATTTTTGGAGCACTCGCTATCCCGGTCTACTCCCTGATATTACGTAGCCAAGACTTTCTTTTTCGACCAACTTATCTTTTGCTCGCGACTTTTCCCATCATGATCGGTTTTCTACCTTTTACGGTCTGCAAAAGTTCACGTTTTTGCTTGACTTGTCGGAGAACCTCGTCATTGGCCACTCTTTGAGTCCAGTTAATAGCTAGTATCCGTCTATATGCCCGCATTTCGAACGCTTTTATACGTATTCTGAGGTCTACTTTAAGCATCCAAGCCTCACATCTGTATAGAAGAAAAGGCCAGATGTAACAGTGGAGCATTCTAATGCGCAATGAAAGTTTGAGGCTACGATTACAAAGGACACGTTTCATCTTGTTGAAGGAGTTACGAGCGATTTCAATATTAAATACTTAAATCACTTTATTGTGTGCACAAACACAAAAGACACTAACAAAATTTTTTTTAAACATTAAAATGTTTAAAGTTTATTTATCCAATACAACGAATTTTTCCTTTACAAATATATATCTAGACACCAGACAGTTATCACTGGTGAACAAGTTTAAATTTTTACCGTGACATATATAAGTTGCAGTTATTCAATAATGCAATAGCAGCAATACTTCAGTTGGTAAGGATCACGATAATCATCTGAGATCGTAAGTTCGTATCTTTCCTTGGACTATTGATGTTAACAAGTTTTTGCACAAGCATTATTACGTAAGTAGGAATAATGCTTACCAAGAATTACATAAAAGAAATATTAAAAACATTCCTAGTCTTATTTTTTAAAGGTAAGATGCCATCAAGTAAATTTCTGCCATTAATATTAAGATACGAAAACAAAGGAATTGTACAAATCATAAAAATGCAAAAGATAAGAGAAAGAAACACACATTTGGAGTTACACGCTTAACGCTTTTAGCTTACATTGTTGAAAAATTCTTTGTAACTATTGTTTTTGTTCTTGAGCCTCGACTCACGAAATTGTGTTTGCATTTAATAAATTGAAAATCCTGGCGCGTTTCTTTTCTGCCGTCGTTTATTCCATTTCCATTCCCTTTTGTGTGGATATTTTTTTAGGTATCGGCCATATTACCGATGGAAGTTTCGTTTGCTGCGTCGTAATTTGCTTTTAATATTTCTCTTACCCTTTTTCCGGTGGTCTTTTTTATTCAATTTTGCGGCGTGTTTTACGTTTGGTCATTTGCATCTGCGATTAGCTGATTAAATTATACAGTTTTCCTTTTATTTTCGCCAAAATTAGAAAAGTCAAAATGTCTTTATGAAAAGTCAGAATTGGCTCAACTGGAGGTTCATCAGGGAGTGCTTGTTCCGACTCTGATGTATGGTAGTGAAAATTGGGTTTGACATAAGAGTCATGAGCAGACTGAATGCGCTGGAAATGCGAGCATTGAGAAATATGTGTGGGGTAACGCTGAATGATAGAATAAATAATGAAGATATAAGAGAGCGATGCGTGGACTAAAAGGTGTCGTAACAAAAGTTTAGAAAGGGATGCTTAGCTGGCTCGGGTATATGTTGAATGGAAGACGATTGGCAAAAGTAATTTACGTTGCGGATGTAGATGGAAGAGTCGGTAGAGGAAGATTAAGGGAAACATCTTGACCAAATTGCCGAAGTTTTTAGGAAAGGCCAGGTCAAGAGTACCCTTAACCGGCGGGCTTGCATGAGGAGAGTGATGATATGGAGGAAGCAAGGAAAGTATGCCGAGATCGTAACGAATAGATCTGTGGTTTTTGTCTACCCCTACAAGGGAAACAGGCGTGATATGTATGTATGTGTCAAACTAGTAGTGCTCATCATTTTCTTCACTTCTTAATTTTATTAAATTCATCGAGTGTTACTATATTCAAAAATAACAATAACCCTTTGTTAAATATTTCAAATTAACAATTGATAAATTGAAATCTTTACAAACCCTTCGTTAAGTTTTGTAAATACTGAGTATCTATCTCTTTATACACAATTACTCATTGTTCCGATCAACCAAGTAGCATTAATGCAAAATGTATAATAAGCCATCTTATAATTTTCGAGCGCTTCGATCCATTCAACGTCAAGATTCCACCATTCAAATGTAAACGAAAAGGTCCGTGAAATTAATTTACATAGGCCCCTGTGAACAAATTCCAAACCCTTTGATAAATACACTTTCTATTTCAAACGTCTCTGTTAAAATGTTCTTATCTGCACTGAGACTAGCTCTTATGGACTATTTAGCTTTTGTTTTAGGATTCTTAGTTCTTGAAGTTTATTCAGCAATTAAGGATACTTTTTGTTGTCTTCGAGAGTTATATTTCGATGATAAAACCGTGTTATTATATTCGCCTATTACTTTTTACTGCCACTAGTATATATTTATTTATATGTCTTATTTTTTAATAAACCTCAATATAAATGTAGGTAAATTTGAGAATTTAAATGACACAGTAAGGCATATTCGCTTTTTAAGCCGAAGGCTGTGAATTCAATATTCACATGGCCTATATTTATCCTGAGTCTGGGTATTTGTCCATGTCATTTGTATACCTATATTGGAACCCAAGATACAAAGAATTCTTGTGCGGTGTCATGGCCCCGTGAAAAGCTTTTATTTATTTATAGTTAAATCAGACTACGCAATGATATATAGCATTTAAAAAATAATAAACCATTTTATTGGACGATAATTCACATTTATTACAAGTATTCATTATTAAGGGATGAACTGAAAATGTACCCTTAACCGGCGGGCTTGTATGAAGAGAGTAATGAATGTGGTGGAAGCAAGGAAAGTATACCGAGATCGTAGCAGATGGAGATCTGTGGTCTCTGCATACCCCTACGAGAGACAGGCGTTACGATATGCATGATGTATGTATCAACTGAAAATTATTTTTGTAATAGAGTCAGGCGTTACTTTTGCAGAAATCAATTATTAAGATGGACAGATAATACTTACTTTACTTATCCGCCAAAATAAGTAACAAAAATTGTGTTTAATTTTTAAACAACAATAAAAAAGGTTAAGAAGATCAGATTTTAGAACGTTATGCACAATGTTATAATAGGTATTTTTGTATGTATCAAAAATTATTTCACGAAGTTAATGTAACTTTCTGTAACCTTTAAACAAATAAACAAACCTACATAATTATCGAAGGTTGGCAATGTTTCTGCAATGTTTCTGGCGTTGGAAATGTCTGTGGGTAGTTTTGATTGCTTTCCATAAGGCGACATGCTTGCTCGTTGGTCTTCCTATCCCATCAGTAAAAAAGTAACTAACATCATCATTGATTGTCGTTGGATTGAAAATCGTTTGTATGTTTTCCATTTTGTTATAAAATGTTGAATTTTTATTTTTATATAGATTAGCACCGTTAAGCGTTAGTTGTAATAGGAGGTTTTAGTTAACTCGGAAAATATATCCAACGCCAGAACTCAATCAGAACTTAACTTTAAGAGTCGTGTGCCTAAGCAGGCTTCGAAACTAATTGGATGCTTCCGTTTACGTAAGCTCTTGCTTATCCAGCTAATATTTACGCTACAATGGAAAATCCCAGCGCTTTATGAATAATATCCATAAAACTATTAATAACTTCATCTTGGAAATTTGCTGTGAAATAACTACGAAATTTCCATATATATATTTCTTCCATTAAGGACTAAATCGTGAAACGGATACTTTATAATCTGTTTTAAGAATAAAAGAAACAGTCTTTTAATAATTTTATTCGGATTTCTAGATTGTAATAACATGGGATTTATCCATAAAATGTTACAATCCGAGCTACCTTATCTGCCATTCGCCATTTTGTTACCTTTATAAATATCATTCACTAGTTTTCTATTCGACTCTGATGCAATTTCTCTTTTATATGTCATAGATTGTTTGAACACTTAAAAAGGATGGATAAAAGACGACTGATAAAAGATATTCACGTTGCGGATGTAGATGGAAAGCTCTGTAGGAGAAGACCAAGGAGAACATCAATCAATATCAATATCAGCCTGCGGCAGTCCACTGCTGGACGTAGGCCTCACCCAAGGCACCATCTAGCAGGAGGGCGTCCCACACTACGTTTGCCGAGTCGCGGTCTCCACTCCAGCAAGAGAACATACCTTGACCAAATTGCCAAAGTTGTTAAGAAAGGCCAGATCAAAAGTACCCTTAATCGGTGAGCTTGCATGAAGAGAATGATGTATGTGGATGAAGTAAAGTAAGTGTGACGAGATCGTAGCAGATGGAGATCTGTGGTCTCTGCTTACCCCTACGGGAAACAGGCGTGATTATATATGTTTATTTATGTATTTATTTATAACTCGTATATGAGTATCTACTTTTTAAAGACAAGTGCAAGACTATAGCAGTCACTACAAGCTAGCTCGATCTTTAGTTACGCGTATCCAGTTTCTGCCAATCGCCCTGTGAACATCGCCGCTCTATTTAGCTGGACGCATCCCCTACGTGTGCAGAGCCAAAAATATATGAAATATATATATTTTTTAAATACTTTTTCCTACTTATTTCTTTCCCGAAATTACATTCCACTCACAACCACTCTGTGGAACCAATTCCGCGGTATTTAACGGAACCGATGCGACATCGGCACCTAAAACAACAAGCCTACTCATATCTAAGACCGTCAACGCATTTGTTATGATGTTGCGAATGTCTACGGGTGGCGTTGATTGCTTTCCATCAGGCGCCAAGTTTGCTCTTTTGTCTCTCTATTCTATAAAAAAAACTTCTTTTTATTTTATGCAATTTTTAGAAATAATAAAATACGTATTGGTGGCAAAAGTTTTTTTAAAACAAACTTATAACCAGCTTGCCGCAAAATTGTACAACTTTCCCACTATTTAACTTAAGAACTTTACAAGAACCTGAAAGTTCGTGCTAAAGTAAACTATTGAAATGAAACTCTTGACTTTCATTGTCTTTAATTTTCTCAGATGAACGGCAATATGTGACTCAAACAAAAAGCTAATATATTTACATACGTTATTATTTATAATATTATTGTATATACTAGTTTACGGTATATAATAGGGTTCCCAAACTGTTTTGGGCAAGAGACCCCTTTTCCAAAATGAACCTCAGCGATCAACCATAACGAAATAACTTAATAAAAGATTATAAATTTTCTATACAAAATACTTACCAATATTAAAATACACAAAACTTAACAATTTGAAAACTTTGCGTTTGGTGGTGGGTTTCAACACAAAGGGGTCGATATCCGATATCCCTTTGGGAATCCCTGATATAAATCAATCTACGATTGGTAATCAGGAAACATCGAGAATTTTGTGAGTGGTTAATGTCCAGCTGTGGACTATTTATTACAGCTGCACTTTCATCAGCATGTTGAATGCAAATGTTACCGAGTTTCTGTCATATAAAGCTATTTTTGAGTAGAGATTATTAGTAAAATATACCTGGACCAAATTGCCGAAGTTTCTAAGAAAGGCCAAGTCAAGAGTATCCTTAACTGGCGGGCTTGTATGTGGAGAGTGATGAGTGTGGAGGAAGCAAGGAATGTATGTCGAGATCCAAGCAGATGGAGATCTGTGGTTTGTGCCTTCTCTTACGGGACAGAGGCGTGACGATATGTATGTGTGTATGTATGTATGATTATTATTAGTATTTTGTTAAATTCGATTCATATATCAAGAATATACAATATTCATGGTATTTATTCTCTTGTTTGATTTCCGTATTCTTGTTTTCTTTCTTCACAGTCCATTATATGTCCTTGGACCAGATTTGTTCCAAGTACAAGTATTATACCTTAGTTGGAATGTATAACAAGAATTCTAGTAATGTTAAAAAAACATTGCTAATCTCCTTTTAAAAAAAAAAGAAATTGTTTTTGTACAAAATGCTTCCAGTTGACTGATAGAGAATACTAAAATATTAAGTTTCCATAGAAAAAGTTTAAATAAATAAATAATAAAGCCAAGTTTGTTTAAATATTAATTGTATTGTTTGAAACGAAAACTTTGATTTACTTTAAAAACTAAAGCCAGTGCCAATCAAGTGACTATTGTAAATTTACACAGAGTAAATTTCGAAGTTAGTTGTTACAATATTGGTTCATAGTGGAGAGACTTCGTTTACCATTCAGAGTTCTCATTAAAATTTACTTAAACAGGTCTTGTCTAGTGCAACATTTGTATCTTTCTTGATTGTTACACTTGATTTAATTTTACTGTCTTTACACTGTAGCAAAAGTTTGAAATACTATGTAGTTTATAATTTTGATTATACACATATTACACGTTATTATTCTGATATTAATAAATTTGTTCAAATTTTATTTACAACTTATATTTTATTATATTTAAGTGGGATTCACTATGACGAATCTTAATATACTTAATTCGTCAAAAAATGACGGCGACGTGGTTCGCCACCCAGGACGTGACCTGATTCCCACAGGGGCGAGAAGCGACAATCGGAGAGCCGTTTCACTATGATGAATGTGAGAGGAAGGATAGATGGATGAGTGTGAAGGAAGCAAGGAAGGTATGTCGGGATCGTAGCGGATCAAGTTCTGTGATTTCTGCATACAGGGTGACATGCATGACGATATGTATGTATGTATATTTAATAAATCAAATGTGCTAAACTACTTTACATTAAAAACGAAAAATATTTTTTTTCTTCAATTTATCTTTTTAAGACCACGCCTATCCAACGATTGCCTGGAAGAAATCGCTATTAGCCATAAGACCCTTTGAATATAAACAATATTACAATCAATATTATAACTTTGTTTTCAGTATATAATAAAGAATGTATATATATATATATATATATATATATATATATATATATATATATATATATATATATATATATATATATATATATATATATATATATCTATATATATATGTACACACACATATATCTGGATGTGTATATGGTATATATATATTCCATTCTGGACAAGAACTCCCACGCTCAGTGGATAGTCAAAACTTTTAATTAGCTAAGATCCGGGACAAGCAAACAATAACAGAAAATTAATAATGGGTGTTTTCCTGCTGGATGAAGTGGATTTCACCCACCAACCACTATACACAACACCAAACACACACTACCACTTTTTCACCTTGTAAGCTACAAGCAAACAATAAGCAGAATTTTGCTGTTATTGTTTGCTTGTTGCGTATCTTAGCTAAGTAAAACTTTTGACTGTCCACATAGTGATGGATTTCCGCAAAGTAACGCCTGACTCCATTAATAATCTTACTTTACATTGTTTAAAATTAACTTCCTTCTAATAACTAAAGCCGAGTACAACTGCTAGTGAATAAATAAATTAATTAAAACGCTTTGTACAGGTGAACCTGCAATTAGGTCTCGATACGCCCGACTCACAGTCCTCGTGCCGCCGGAACCGCCGAAAATACTGCAGGGGAATTTCTTCTCTACAGCAGAGGATAGAACAATTAAATTGGAATGTGTATCAATCGGTGGAAAACCGGCTGCTGAGGTAAGGAATGGAATTTTCCGGATTGTTTCCCGATACGCGTTGATGACATTTTTGTGGTGCCTTTAAGGGAATGTTGTTGTTAAGGTTTAACTTAATATGTCGCACTACAATCACAAAGCGAGCAGTTTACTAAAGCAAAACAAAGCGAGATTGAATAAAAAGTTAATTACAAGTATTCTTTCTAACATACATAGTGTTTTTGTTAACTTCTTTGTTGACCGAAACTTCACTTGTACTTTATAAAGAAAAGCAATATTTTTTATTTATAAAATACAGTTTTTAATATTTTTTTCAATGATCCGCATCATGCTGGTGTTTTAAAGAACACTATTGTTTCTTTTTTAAAGAGAATCATTAATAATTATACTTTTAAAGAGGTCTTTGATCGCTTTACTTTACGTCATATGTTCCAGCTGTTTAGTTTAATGTTGACATACATTTATTTTTATGGATGAATTTTTAATTTGAAAAAAAGAAATAGTACAATTAACGTTTTTTGTTTAATAAACTTTTTGTATTGTTTTTATACGAGAAAAAGTACAACTCGTATATTATTACATCTTAAAAAAATAGTTTTTTACAAAAATCCTTATAAAAGTGACATTTAAACAACTTTACTGTTTAAGAAAGATTCCTTTGTTTCCATTCATGACTTAAATCTCAATAAAGAAATTTATGTTATAATTTAAGACGCTTTGAGAGAACACTTAGTTATTAAATTCTTTATAGACTAAAAGGCTATCCTAAAATAGGTTATAAAAAAATAATACAAACAAAATAGTAAATAAAAAATAGTTTTTAATTCGAAGTATGAGCATAGACGTTAGAAAATCTTCTAATTAGAAGAAAGTTGTTATTATTTTAATGGAATAAAAAAGGAAACGAACAAGCCGGTTCCTGATAGTAAGTAATCAAGGCACTGCAGATTTGTTGCCTATCTTAGAAGAAGAAATTGGGAATAAAGGAATTGAGTCTCTGGAACACTCATCATACAAACCAATCAATCAACAGCCTGCGGCAGTCCACTACTTAACATAGGCATTTTACTAACATAGGCCAGGGAACAATTGCCAAGAAGCGCCACGTAGAACGATTTTCGGCTTCACGCATCCAGTTTCTGCCAGCTCCCTGTACAGATCGTCGCACCATGTAGCCGAGGGCGTCCCACACTACGTTTGCTGAGACGCGGTCTCCACTCCAGTACTCGGTGACTCCAACGATTGTTAGATTTTCGACAAGCGTGACCAGCCCATTGCCACTTTAGTTTGCTAATTCACATTCACCATACGAAACGCGGTAATACCATAAAATGATACCACTTGAGGACAATATTCTGCGAGGGTATGGCACGTCTCCGGTTGGTCTTCTACTATAAGCAAAATAATATCAACGCTTTAGGATGGTAACATTATTGTATTTGATACATTTATTGTTACCATCCTTAAAATATTTTTCTTACAATAATGATCTTGTTCTGGCATTTTCCGTTCGGAATAAAATTGTCTGCAAATGAAAAGAAGTTTGATGTTTGAACACAACTGAGACAATTAAGTACTTGAGAATTCTTGGTGTTCAAATTAGCAAGTACTGCTTAATTACAATTGCTAAGAACTTCTTCCTTTCTCGCTTCAAGTTTTCCCCCAAGATTTATTAATTGCCACCCCATTTGTTTTCCCATTGTTACAATTGTTTATTACCCTTAAACTTTCTTGAAATTTATTTGTAATATAGACGTTAAGTTTTTTATTACCCTATTGAAGTTTCAGTACCACAATTCTTACAATTTCTTTTACAACGTCTTTATGTTCATCAAATGTTATTTTCATTAGATTCTCCTAAATTTCATTATACAATCAATGTCTTTAATGTAGTCTAAAAAACGAATCCTTATATATTTTTAATCATTACATAAGTAGTTATTTAGTTTGTTGTTCTTTTTCTTCGTTTTTGCAATTTTGCACTTAATCTGAGGTCGGCTGTGCCTAGTTTTGCAGCCAAATTCCTCGGCGCAGAGTTTCCGGACCTGCTAGTCTTTCTATTTTTATTAGCCAAAACATGCTGGTCAATGGTTATTGGGGATCCTTGTCTCTCTGAAGTTCTGGGATCCGTAGACCTTTTTTACAAATTAGTCTACTCATAATATAGTCGTATAGCGTTAGATTGATTTCAGAAAACTTATTCCATTGTACTATAGTATTAACTCCTAAATTACTTATTTAGTTCGATGTCCTTACATTTTTTTCATTTTACTTATTTTTTTTTATTTTACTTTAGCTAATAATTATAAATCATTCAAGCCATCCATCATGAGCATTTTATTTAACATATTTAAATAGAGTTAATAGGTATACCGCTCACGGGAACGAATACAATTTGGATTTAAATTGAATGCGATGTCGCCACGAAACTGTAGTGTCCCTCAGAGGCCGTCGCTTTCAAAGCTTTGCAGATATATATTTATGCAAAAATTATGTGAGAGTTAGTAATGATTTCATTTAATGTTATATAGGGCTTAAATTTTTAAATCTGTCCGACGAAACTAGATTCCTTAATGAGAACAATAATTTGACCTTAAAATTTAGATGTATGTACAGTTAGTGTAGTTAAACTTAGAACTTTCATTTACGAAATTTTAATAACTTGTTATAATGAAAACTAATTTGTAATACATTGGAACAGTAGTAAAGTTAGATTAAATTAAATGGGACCAGAACAGAGCTACGCAGTTTCTTACCATGAGCGTATGAAGCAACTGGAAGAAGGGTAGAGTCGAGTAAATAAATAATCTGATATATTGGAAATTGGCCTTTCTTTAAATTGGGAGGTGACGACACAGGATCTTTAGGGGGTTTTATCTTCGATATAGTGAAACTATTCCAAGTGAATTTAATTTTTTAATGAATCACTTTAAATTTTATATTAATAAATAATAAATTAATAACTAATAATGTACTATAATGATACACTTTTCATTTTATATTCAATGTACATTTTATATGCCAGGAAAATGACATGTTCCTCGAAAGATGTCAGTCGATCGAACGATATGTATATGTATATATATATATATATATATATATATATATATATATATATATATATATATATATATATATATATATATATACCAATACCAATATCAGCCCGCGGCAGTCCACTGCTGGACATAGGCCTCACCCAAGGCGCGCCACCTAGCCCGATCTTCGGCTACACGCATCCAGTCTCTGCCAGCCGCCTTGCGCAGATCGTCGCTCCATCTAGCAGGAGGGCGTCCCACACTACGTTTGCCGAGTCGCGGTCTCCACTCCAGCACTCGTCTACTCCAACGATTGTCGGTTCTCCGACAAACGTGTCCAGCCCATTGCCACTTCAGTCTGCTAACTTGAAGAGCAATGTCGGTGACTCTGGTTCTCCGGCGAATTTCTTCATTTCGAATTCTGTCCACCAGAGAAACCCCGAGCATAGCTCTCTCCATAGCCCTCTGAGCGACTTTGAGCTTGGCGAGGAGACGGACTGTCAGTGTCCACGTCTCGGCACCGTAAGAGAGTACGGGCAGGACGCACTGGTTGAAGACTTTTGTCTTCAGACTTTGTGGTATGGGCGACGAGAAGACTTGACGGAATTTCCTGAACGCTGCCCAGCCCAGCTGTATCCTTCTGTCGGCTTCTTTCTCGAAGTTGTCTCCGTCTAATCGCACTATTTGGCCTAGGTAGACATATTCCTGGACAACTTCGAGAACTTCACCATCGATCGTGGTCGGTTCTGGCTCAATATGTTGGTTTACCATTATTTTAGTTTTATCCAAATTCATAGCCAGACCGACCAGTCTGGAGGACTCATTTAGGCCGTTCAGCATTGCTTGTAGTTCTTGCAGCGATTCTGCCAAGATCACGATATCATCGGCAAAGCGCAAGTGTGAGATGTGCTCACCGTTTACGTTTATGCCACGTCCTTTCCAGTCCAATGTTTTGAAGACATCTTCCAGCGCATTAGTTATGTATGTATGTATGTATATATATATATATATATATATATATATATATATATATATATATATATATATATATATATATATATCAATTTATTTCGTACTATTTTAAATTTTAAAATCACTAATGTAAAAAAATTAAAAAGGTTTTATTATATCTAATTAAAAAGTTTTAATCTATTAGTGATACATTTATCAATGTATCATTACAGTTTTTATTCTTAAAAACATTTATTTAGTATTAAAATCAACTCCGATTGGTAATTGATCTTAGAATCATTATAAGTTAGATAGACTAATTCCTTTTTTAATTTAAAACATATTTTTGAAATACAATACCATCTTGACTGGCATCTTTTATTAGTTTTTTTCCCTACTTTGTTCTCTTGAGACGGTAAAAAGTTGTAAAACAGCTCAAAGGATCGTTTAGAAGCCAGCAATATTTTCCTATCTTTATGATGTTCGAATACTGTTTCGTTATCTTTATTTCGCTTTTGTATTTTTTGGAGGTTAATAAATGTGCTCTGTTTTAGATTACGTGGGTGGATAGCAACGCTGGGGTTATTACGCAAGGGGTCACATACAACGTGGAACTGATGGCAGACGGTCAACGATACACCGCGAGGTAAGTGTGTCTTTTTTAAACTCTTATATCTGTGTCCATTATGATCTCCCTTGTCATGGATGCAATTAAATATACATATAAAATGACTAAACAACCAGAAAAAGTAACACTAATATTTACCCTCATATGAGATTCGGGTTCGCGACTTTTGGCTCTGAGAGTAAACATTTCTCCACTGCGTCATTTGGGTCGTCAAAAGAGTTAAAAAGCTTATTTCTCGTTTCGTTATTTATTAAAAATTTGCTTGTATCATAAAATCATATTTTTTTAACCGCTCATATTTATTCCACTGTTGGGCACTGGGTCTGGTATGAACTCACCACGCTTGTATCCAGATTCAGAATACATATGTACCTATTGGCCATACAGGGTACAGTCCACTATTGGATATAGTTATGCACCAAGGGGCTTGTATTAAGCTTCAAGAATTCAGTTTCTGCCAATCGTCATGCACAGATTGTCGCACCATTTGGCCGAGAGGCCTCTCACACTACGTTTGCTAAGTCGCGGTCTTTACTCCACAACTAGTTTACTCGACTAGTCTGCTTCTCATATTTGTTTTGTTTTTATGGTATAGGAAGGCAAACGAGCAGGCGCGTCACGTGATGGAAAGAAATCAACGCTGCCCATAGACTTCCGCAGTACCATAGGCAGTGGGGAAGCGTTGCGGACCTTTAAGCAAAGTGTCATTATAGGAGTGGGAATGGAAGGGTAGGGGGAGGGGGGGGTTGGACCTCCAGATCTCGGTCTCTCACCGTACGAAACGCGATAAGTACTCTACAACTCAGACGCCAGTTATCTGCGGGAGTGTGGTACTTCCCCGGGCGAGCCGGCCCATTCATGCTACAGACAAATATTATGCCATTCTTGACAAAGTATTCCTCTGCAGCGTGGTTCTACCACTATTGAACAGTCTCTAATCAGACTCTAATAAACATTACCAGCCCATTGTCACTTCAGTGGGTTAACTCGGATAATCATGCCGATTATTTTGGTTCTCCGGCGAATTGGTGTATTCCGAATCATATGTGAAAATTTTCAACTATAACTTTCAAAGATTCTGAGCTTATAAGGTAATAGGACCATCAGTCTACACGTTTTGGCTCCGTAAGAGAATATAGTCGGGCGCTATAGCCCAAGACTTTCGACTTCGGGCTAATAATTGTGTGAGTACGGTGCGTTTCTCTCGAAACTTCAATCCACGCATCACTACTCTATGGAACCAGCTACCTTCAGGGATATTTCCGAACCGATACGACATTGGAACCTTCAAAATACAAGCCTATTCATTAAAAGCCGGTAACACATTTTCTCTATGGAGAAATATCTAGTCTATTGTATTGCAGATGTCTATGAATGATTGCTTTCCACAGGCTTATTCTTTCGCCTTCCTATTCCATAAAAATTAATTAATGATTATTTTATTGTAGGTCCATTTTAAGAATGGCACCGAAACAGGAGCATCACAATCAAACGTATACGTGTCAGGCGCAGAACACAGCAGACAGGGCGTATCGAGCTGCCAGTATACAAATAGAGGTAAGATTTCTTTTATACAAACTATTTATATCCCAATGTCGGATACGGTTCGTCTAAGGTGGATTGGCAAGGGCATCCAGACTCGGAATAAATACTATATATGCTCCTATTTAAAAAATAAATTTACATTGGGGATATGGATGGAAGAGTCGATAGGGGAAGACTAAGCAGAACCTTGTCTAAACTGCCGAAGTTCTTAGAAAAGGCAAGGCCAAAACTACCCTTTACCGGACAGCTCATACAAGCTCGAGAAAGATGAGTGTGAATGAAGCAAAAAAAGTGTGTCGAGATTGTAGCAGATGGAAATCTGTGATCTCTGCTCTACTCCAAAGTGAAACAAGCGTGATGATATCTATGTATATTAGTATTTATGTGTAAATTAAACCTGCGACCAAAGACTTCCAAAGCCATAACTTCCCTATTGATCCAGTTAGATGCATTTAATGTGTCCATCACCTCTAGAATTTTAGTATCAAATTATATTGATTAATAAATAGCTCCTTCAAAATAAAAGTGAGAGTGAGAAAGAGTAGAAGAGACCTTTGCTTTTTAATTAATAGATAGACACCGCTCTATCACTGCAGAGATCAGTCCTCCCCATTTCTAGAGGAACGAACGTAAGCCCAACGCGCTTATCATATTATATAAATATACTCGTATGTACATTATATTTATCCCAATGCGGGAATCGAAGCCGCGACCAATAACTCCGCAACCAGCAGCCCCACCACTGAGCTATTTCGTCGTCAATTTTATATATAGTATACTTCTATTCTGCTTGCACTAAAACTTACTATTCTAGAATATATGCGAGACTATTCAACCTATTTATATTATAAACTTTTCAAATAAAATTCGAAGTATTTTATAGTTTGGCTTTTTTATTTTTAAAACTTTACATAAAGCGATACGTCTTCGAGTTACGCTTTCAATCCAATTCATCAGTTATTCGCAACAAGCATATCCTCGAGAGACAGATTCAACAAATTATTCCATGCAATTCCTCCATTAGCTTTGACAGTACCTCTAGCGCTCGATAATTCGTCGAACTCTCTTTTTTATCACCTTTTGTCATGCATGCATACTCTTTTAAATTACATTCGAAACGGGCCCACGACAAAACCAACTTTCCAGTAAAAAACATATTTTAAGAAAATTAGTACAATATTTTGCAACAATGGGAATTTGCAATTGAATGTTTACTTTGAAGATTTTTTTTTTGTTGTTTTTTGTGTATATTTATGGGATATTAAATTTAGAAGACGTTTTTTTTTGTTACATCACCAACAAACTACCTTCGCGAATATACAGACATTTCATACAATTCAAGATTAAACCCTACAAAGATGTGAAAACACAAAATAACATCGAAAACTCAATACTTGAAAAATGTCAATGGCTATAATGTAATTTTAAAATTAAATCAAGTTAAAATGAAAATTATATAGGTATTCGGTTTCGAAAGATCCATTAACGCTGTTAAATTTCATTCCAGCTATACTTTTGATATTTTAGAAAAGGTAACCATTTTCAAAATTTTCAATCTATTTAGCATCCTATTATTTAATTATATCTATTAATTGACAGTATATATTATTAATGGAGTCAGGCGTTATTTTGCGGAAATCCATCACTATATGGACAGTCAAAAGTTTTACTTAGCTAAGATCCGCGACAAGCAAAACAATAACAGAAAATTAATAATGTGTGTTTTTCCGTTGGGTTTAGTGGATTTATTTGGAACTTAAACCAAAAACTTACCGAAAATCGGCCATCAACTCTCCACTCACCAACCACTATACACAACGCTAAACACACACTATCACTTTTCCATCTTGTACACGACAAGTGTTTCGCCCCAACATGAGGCATCTTCAGGTGTAGTAGACTCTACGGAAGACAACCGAAAAGTCTTTTCGGTGTGTGTCGTGTCGTGTACAAGATGGAAAAGTGATAGTGTGTGTTTGGCGTTGTGTATAGTGGTTGGTGGGTGGAGAGTTGATGGCCGATTTTCGGTAAGTTTTTGGTTTAAGTTCCAAATAAATCCACTAAACCCAACGGAAAAATACACATTATTAATTTTCTGTTATTGTTTTGCTTGTCGCGGATCTTAGCTAAGTAAAACTTTTGACTGTCCATATAATGACAGTATATATTATAAAAATATTTTGATGTTAAAACAATTTTATGGACAAAGTGTACAATAGTTGTAATAGTAAAATTCTAAATTTTTAACAGATTGCAAAAAAAAATTACGAAGCAATAGCAATACTTCATTCAACTTAAAAATTGTCATAAATAAAATAAATACATAAAATACGGGTTAATAATTCAGACTTCGGTCTTCTGTGAAAATGTGTTTTTTCCTATTAAAGATTAGGACATTTTGAAAAATTTTAGATGCTACCACTGCACTTTAGATATTTGTATGTATGTAGTATACCATATTTTTCTGGCATAAGCATTATTAACTTAGTTGAAATGTTTATATTATTGCTCTACTTTTTTAAAGCAAAAAACTCCCATGTTGGTATAACATAGTACGCGTTTTTTTTTTAAATAAATCCTGTTCTTCTATAGCGCCACATTAACAATCCACATATTATGGTATATTTATCTATTGGTAGAGCTACGCTGCAGACGAATACTTTGTCCAAAATGACATAATATTTGTCTGTAGCATGAATGGGCTGGCCGCCCGGGGAAGTACCGAACTCCCGCATAAAACATGCGTCTGAGTGGTAGCTTAGCTACCGCGCTTCGTCTGGTGAGCGGTTGAGTTGCGGAGGCCCAATCTTCCTCCCCCTCTCTCACCCATAACGACACTTTCCTTAAAGGCTGGCAACAGTTCTGCACGACCTGTGGCGCTGCGGATGTCTATGGGCGGCGTTGGTTGCTTTCCATCATGTGACATGCCTGCTCGTTTGCCTTTCTATTGGGATATATAAGCCTATTGGGATATATAAAAAACACGTTTTTCGAAGAACATTGGTGATTCGAAGAAAATCGTAATCGTTATTACAATCATATCCACGATTTGAACTTATGTGCGTAGATAAACAAACATTTATTGTAACGTGAGAATTGAACCAACAGTCCATTGGCTTGAACTTTTCCTCATTGCATCAACATACATAATGTTATCAATTAAAAGTTTTAAAATGAATATTAAATACTTATTTTACTACTTATTGTTATTTCATTTATACTATCATTGATTTGTAATAGCGGTTTTATGCTAATGTGTACCTTAGCTGGAGAAGAAAATAAATTATTCTATAAAGAGGAAAATAAATAAATTATTATTATTGGTATCTTAAGGTAGATAAACTCTGCGGAAACTGTAATGTGTTAAGAAGCGCACTTAACTAAAGATTAAAGATTATCTTTAAGATCTTAGAAGCAAGGTTGTATGGAGGATGTAATAAAGCAATTTAATTTGCGGAAATGTCGCATGCACTCCGCGCATCTATGAGCTAAGTTAGTTAAGCGGGAAGTATTATATTATATTTTTAATTTAAGCACCATAGTTATTTATATCGACTTATTCCAGCGACTTGATCAATAACCTATAAGCTTTAATACAACTTCTATTTTCTTGTAAAAGTTCCATCTAAATTTTTTTATAGAATAGGAAGGCAAACGAGCAGGTGTGTCACCTGATGGAAAATAATCAACGCTGCCTATAAGTATCCGCAGTGCCATAGGCAGTACAGAAGCGTTGCCGGCCTTTAATGAAAGTATCATATCATTATGGGAGGGGGAAGGAGAGCCTCCGGAACTCAAACCGCTCACCGGACGAAGCGCGGTAGCTATGCTACCACTCAGACGCCGGTTTTCTGCGGGAGTGTGGCACTTCCTGGGCGAGCCGGCCCATTTATGCTACAGACAAATAATATGCCATTCTTGACAAAGTATTCGTCTACAGCGTGGCTCTACCGCAATCAAAATCATCATCAATCATAATATATATAAAGGCAAGGTAAAAAATATGTCATAGAAAGAAAAAATCAACGAAATTTATCTTATGAAATTAATTTTATCACAATTTAACAGTATAACACTAACTAACGAAGCTGTTTTTAAGCCGGATACAAAGGAATGAATGTTATTTCCAAAAAAAAAATTAAAAAGTAGTAAAAACAAGAAGCTTTTATGTATTACATTTCATTTATTTTATTTTGAACCTTCCGATTTGACTGTCTATTTTTATATTTTCTTCGAACTTTTCAATCTAAGATATAACGCCGTTATTTTAAACCTTAAAACCGAAGTGACAGATTGCAAATTAACATTTTTCCTGATATATTTTTGATTACTAATTTAGAAACAAAATAAAGTCAAATATTCGAGTAATATGTAAAGTATTATCGGAAATTCACCTATTTTGTGATCCAATTGCTAAAGTTATTCTAAATATTGACCATTGACCCAAATGACTGAAACTTAGCGATCCGTACGTTTCTATATTTATACTGAAAACAAGTTATTTTTAGATGAAGTCTTATAAAGGAAAAATATTTTTAGAACTACTCATGGCATATTTAAAGAACGAGCCGTAGGTAGAGTTAGAGTCTTATTAAAGCTTATAAACCTATCATAACTGGGCACAGGTGTCTCTTTATGGGTATAATAGGCCAATGAGCAAGCGTGTCGTTCAATGGAAACCTAATCAATGGCATACACATCAGCAATATGGCATTGCAAAAGCGTAGCTGGCCTCTAAGAAAGGAGTGCTTATTTTAAGGTAGATAGATAGTTCCATAGAGTGATTGTTTGAAACTTTACGCTGATATTATGTGAGGATACGGTACTTACCCGGTCGAACATAGAACACCATAAAAATTATATTTTTGTAATATGTAATATTTTTATTCCATAAATTTATATGTTTTATCCTTAGCATCTGGATGAATGACAGTCCATTATCCTGCATTTTCCGTAACATCATTCCACGCACCACCAGTGTGCTGAATAAGCTATCTTTAGCCATATTTCCGAACTCATACGATATAGAAACCTTTAAAAAATAAACGTGCTCATATCTAATGTGTATGTTGTTGTGGATGTCGTGATGATTGGCGGCGTTGATTGATTTCAATCAGGCGACATGCTTGCCCGTTTGCCACTATATCTCTTTAAAAAAAGTAGCTTATATAATATATTCTATTTCTAGAAGACATATTATGTAAGCATATACGTTTATTTCCGGTAGAGTTAGGAATGATGTTCGTTTTTCCACATTTGACTAAACTACATAAATAATGCAACGGTACCACTGGAACGTCGAATTCACACCCGCCTAGTATACTCCCAGAATTTGTAAGATTCAAACGACGACACCTTGAAAGGAAAACGGCCCTCAGTAGGGTGGTTACGTTTCTCGAATATGAAAGTAGCCACGGAACAATATTACGGTGTATAGGTATGCATAGTTTTCCAATTAGGGCCGTAGAGACGCGACACGTATAAATGACAAGAACGTAAGATGGATTGACAGCTAATTACTTGTTTTTTAATATTATCCACATTCTACATATTTTATCTACTGTTTTGATATTTAGGTTATAACACTTATGCATTATTTACGAAGGGAAGAGCCTAGTTTCTCACAATACAGGGAATCCTAGTGTGGGATCTCGTGTCCTGTAATATATGTATGTAAACATTTTGAAAATAAAGATATTATTATTATTATTCAACCAGTGTAGTGTAAAAAAAAATAGTTTTTATAGCGGTAGTGTCATGGTAGCACCAATAAGCCTATAATTAAATAGGATAAAAATAGGATAATACTTTGTCAAGAATGGCATTATATTTATCTGTAGAATGAATGGGCCCGCTCGCCCTGGGAAGTACCACACTCCCGCAGAAACCGGTGTCTGAGTGGTATTTTAGCTACCGCACTTCGTACAGTGAGGGGCTGAGTTCCGGAGGCGCAACATCTTCCCCCTCTCCTCTCCCCTTAACCTCCCATTACCACTCCCATAATGACACTTTCCTTAAAGGTCGGCAACGCTTCCGCACTGCATATGACACTGCGGATGTCTATGGGCGGCTTTAATTGCTTTCCATCAGGTGACACGCTTACTCGTTCGCCTTCCTATCCCATAAAAAAAATAAACATTTTGTGAAAATACTCGCACACGGCATTATTTATTCCGAAATGAAATTCAAGTGATAATTTCATATCGGAGCAGCGAACAGAAAGAAATCCAAGTAAATTGTTAATTCAAATTAAGGTTGTAACGTGAAGGGCAACAAATTTAATCAGAAAAGGGAGGGGAGGCACGCTGCGCAAAGTATGACGGGGCTTAACGATTCAAGCCAGCCTCCCTAACAAAGACCTTTGCCAAGCAACGAGACGTAAAATAGAACAATTTGCACTGATATACCATCCGCTAACGATGTCATAAGGCCGCAGTCAGTTGGCGTGGCAAGTGACAGTAATGAGGAGCGTGGTCCCAGAAAGCCAGCAAATAAAATGGATTATATCATTTTATATTCGCAACTTGTACTTATTATATGACGCAAGAAATTGCCTTCTCGTATGTTAGTCAATTTATTATTTTTTTTTTATGGAAAAGTAGACATTTTCATGGATTAAAAATATACAAAACAGAGTGGTAGAGCCACACTACAGAGGTATACATTGTCAAGAATGGCATATTATTTGTCTGTAGCATGAATGGGCCGGCTCGCTCGGGGAAGGACCACACTCTCGTAGAAAACCAGCGTCTGAGTGGTAGCTTAGCTACTACGCTTCGTCCGGTAAGCTGTTGAGTTACGGAGGCCCAACACTTCTTCACAGAAGAACAAATTGCTTTAATCATCGCCCCGTTTTACTATCAAAAGATTTAATAATTTAACAAGTCCAAAGGTAAACTTTACTATGTGGTACAGCATAAACAGTGCCATCCTATTTATTTCTGTAGGTGTCGTACGGGGCGACTAGGGAGGCAAATACAAATAAGTGGCAGGCTACCTCTACCTGAGTATTAAATACCAATCTGTGATCCCCAATTAGCCCGCCAAGGGTGGAAATCACTGCAACACCCCCGAGTTTGGGTGAATTGTTATGCTCGTATTAATCTATTAATAATGATGACCTCTGCTTTGATTTTGGATACAATCTTGAGTGTGATATTTTGAATTTCATAGAATAAGTTTCAGGGATCTTACTAACCGTCAAAGAATCTGCTACGTTACTTTATGGTTTGTTTACTGATCTGTTGCATCAGTGATTTCAGAGCTAATTTAGGATTGCGCTTTCTGGGTCTCTTTTCCTAGTAACTTTAAGCTCCTCCAGGTTAAATTCAATATATTATTCATGTAAATAATAGGTCACAATTCTGCTTTCATTTTTGACGATCCTCAGCCAGATCTGTTACTTCAGTTATTGTCATATCTAGCATTTTTGACACCTGGTCGGTCTACCACGCTTGGCAAGCTTACTCGTTTGCCGTCTTTTTCATTTATTCATCATTTCATTATAGGTAATTGTAGGGCTCTTTAATTTATATTTTTAAAAACTAGCTATACCCGGCATGCCATGTAATTGACGTAAAGAAAAAAGTGCTTGGTTTTATAACCTATATATAATATATTGCGTAGTGGACAAAGATAAAAAGAAAAATATATATTTTTTGGGGTAAGGAAATCTTTGCGAGCGTACGCAGATCGATTTAGGAATGCATTAAGAAATAACAAACAAAAATTTCTCATTTTTGTTCATAAATATAGCATACAGTTGTTTTCTAGTTATGGCTGTAACAGAGCCATATAAAACATTATGGGATCCATCGTATGGGCAACGCACGTAAAATAAATACTCCAAGATCAATGGACGGCGTATATCGTTATAAAAATTATTGTCCTTTGAAGAGTCTGTTAAAAGGGAATTGCTATTCCGGTCACGGGTGTAGGCTCTTCAGATGGGCTCCTTATTTTTATAGTCGGTTGTTTTGTTTTCGAGTGTTGCTATCGTTTTTTTTATTATTTATGGTGGATTTAGTATTTGAGATTGGATACAATAATGTCTAAATTATTATTTTTAGCTTAAAACTTATTTCAGTTTAAAGCTAAAAATAACATATGGACAGTCAAAAGTTTTACTTAGCTAAGATCCGCGACAAGCAAAACAATAACAGAAAATTAATAATGTGTGTTTCTCCGTTGGGTTTAGTGGATTTATTTGGAACTTAAACCAAAAACTTACCGAAAATCGGCCATCAACTCTCCACCCATCAACCACTATACACAACACCAAACACACATTATCACTTTTCCATCTTGTAAACGACACGTGTTTCGCCCCAACACGAGGCATCTTCAGGTATAGTAGATTCTACGGAAGACAACCGAAAAGTTAACTTTTTGTTTGTTGTGTATAGTGGTTGATGGGTGGAGAGTTGATGGCCGATTTTCGGTAAGTTTTTGGTTTAAGTTCCAAATAAATCCACTAAACCCAACGGAAAAACACACATTATTAATTTTCTGTTATTGTTTTGCTTGTCGCGGATCTTAGCTAAGTAAAACTTTTGACTGTCCATATAGTGATGGATTTCCGCAAAGTAACGCCTGACTCCATTAATAATCTAAAAATAATAATTCACTATGAGTAACTCACTACGAGTAAAAGCATAAATATGATCCTACCTTATAAATATTATCTTGGTTATTTATTTCTTTATAAAACAATTATTATAAATGTCTTTTGCAAGTGAAGACGAGGTTGCTTATATAGATGTAGAAAAGCGAAGTAGTAAACCACAAAATGAAAACTTACCACTAGCGTCAAAAAGTCATTTAAAATTTTTCAAAAAATTTAAGAAGAAAGCAAAACAGTCAGTTTCAAAATTTTGATCTGAATATACAATAAAAATTTTTGGCGTATTAGAATTAATATCATTATTTAATTTTTTAATGCTATAGACAAAACTAATTTTATATGTGTTTTGGCGCCATATGTTGGTAGGTGATGTAAGGATAATGTTGGTTTATTTGAAATAATTGTAGTAATTGTAAAATGTGTAAAATAAATTATTTAGACTTATCTAAAATTGACATAAGTATGTGATTTAAATATTCAGCTGTATTTTGAGAATTGTTTTGCAGTATTTTATTATTTGTTTGTTAAAAAAGATATTTGTTGTATAGATTTTGTGCATAACAGCCGTAATTCAGTGGAAGCCCCTCTAGACTGAATTACAGCTGAATTCATTCTGATACAAATCAGGCTGAATTCGTTCTAATTCGAATCAGGCTGAACTCATTCTAATTAACGCCATCAACGCTGAAATACACATACTTGCTGGTGTTGAATTATCTTAAAAAAATCTTATTTTAAGAATGATTTTGATGTAATGATTTTTATATCGTCGAAGCGTAGTATCACGGTCATTTTTTAAATTATTTTAAATTAATGTAACGTTTATAAAAGATAAATGTTTACAATCATTTTAAAATTCAATCTCAATAAATCGAATGGTTAAATGTACTGGAAATATTCCGATATAAACACAAACGAATGGTTCCTTGCTAAAGGGTTAACTGTTGAATATTTGTGTAACTTTATCATTTACATTTCGACAGTGCAACGTTAAATTTTTGTTCATTTAAAAGTTAAAACCTGAGCGCGTAGGTACACCAAATTTATAAAAACCATTAATTATCTCGGTTCAATACAGCTATGACCACCTCGGGGCCTGGTCTATTTATCACAAATTCTTTTTTCCGTTAGCCATAAAATAAGAACCCTTTTACGGGCAACCCAATTACTTTTTATGATCAGATGGCCGACGATATTACTTTGATATTGAGATGGTTCAGTCGTGCTCTTTATTGTAGCTAGTGATTCTAACTTTGCTGTAAAAGGGAGTTATTTTGGAAATTAATATACGTTGTTCACATATTGAAGTCACCCGATTCTGAAATGAACATCTCGTTATTTAAAGATTTAAGCAATTTGATCTTAATTTTGGAACACCATCGAAGAAAATATATTTATACAAAAAGTATAATTGATAATCTACAAAAGATAAAATAAATTGTAGAATATTTATTTTTTATAAACATTTTTTAAATCAGTTTTAAGTTTTTTTTGTATATTAAAATAGTATTAAGGTTTTAAGCAATAATTAATTATTGTAAAAAAAGGTGTCATAAATAATTTTTTCTATTTCTATTATTTCACTTCAATTTTTATAATACGTTATAACACAAGCTTTTCCCAGTAGTAGAACAAACACGCTGACTAAAAAGATAACTTGAAATTAAATTACCTCATTCTAAAAGTTTTTCTGCATACAATAACCCACCGTACAAGATATTCTAGAGCTGCTTTGTAATTTTAAAGGGTTTATTTTTTAATATAACGAATTGGGTTGTTTTTTTAAATATACATATTAATTTAAAATGATTATTTTAATAATTAGAATGAATGCAATGCATTCTTTTTTAATTTTTTGTAATAAACAAAATACTTATGATTATTAAAGTGAATGATATTTTCCTCAAAAAAAAAACATTTTTGAGAACTTAATTAACTTAAAATGTATCCAAGATTAAGAAATCAAAACGGAATATATAAGTATTTTACGACATATGCAATAGTTTATATATCAAACCTATGTACATATATGAACTGAGTCTATAATATTTTAAAAACCTTAATAACTTATCTTCAAATCGGTTTTAAATTTATAGGTATAGGTAGCATTTTAGTGTGTCACCAAACCTCGGACAATGAGTGCTGGATTCCGGAGGCTTAATTCTCTTCTCTCCTTCCCGTATTTCCGACTTCCATCCTTACCCTAAATTGTAAAACACATCCGCAATGCACTTAGTATAACGGATGTCTATGGACGAACGACATTATATATATATATGTATATATATATATATATATATATACATATATATATATATATATATATGCATATATATATATATATATATATATATATATATATATATATATATATATATATATATATATATATATATATATATATATATATATATATATATATATGAATTTAATTATGAATAAAAAATAAAGGGTAAACATATAGATGAAAAAATAAAAAATTATTTTTTCTTCCTTTTACTTCTAATTACTTTCAATAGATGGCGTATGTGACAGATTTATCATCTGCATTTGTTTTGTGCAATTTTGAAAATTATTGCATACCTAAGTACTAACATATCAGGAAAAGATAAGTCTCCTAGGAGATACCATTTTTGTTAATTTGAATTAAGGGTTATCGTACTAACATAGCATCAAACAGCGCCATCTATTTCCTCCGCTTTGTATTATTAAATAATTAAACAATTATAGACGACTCGACTACGTTATGTACGACTCTTATACGCGTAGGAATACATAGCGTTGGCAGATGAGCATAGTGTATGCGTTAAATCGACCCTTTTGCGCAATTAGACGTTGACCAAGAAGCACGCTTTTTCAACAATTTTTCCACTAAATCGTCAGCCGCCTTTACGAATAGAAAACACAAGTCATTAAAGAAAAAAAGTCCTTAGTGTTATAAACATATATAGATATATTGAAATAAATTATTAAGCCACTATATTAACATAAAAAAAAAACAAAAAACAGGAAGCTTCCTGTCAATTGTTCTCCTTTCGTTTAATTTAACTTTTGATATCGTCGAGGTTTTGGTTTTTCTCAATAATCTTTGCACTTGTATAGGTATGTTACACACACTGTTTTTAGCAGATACTTTGTAATAATTCTCTCTTATAATCTGTTAGCATGACCTTATTGAGGAAGTACTAAAATTAAAACCGGAATCTATTTCATGTTTAGTATATTTTCTCATTCATTGTCTTAATTAAAATAATATATAAAGAAGTAATATGAAA
Source organism: Baronia brevicornis (assembly GCA_031353405.1). NCBI lineage: Eukaryota > Metazoa > Arthropoda > Insecta > Lepidoptera > Papilionidae > Baronia > Baronia brevicornis. Next base: position 35,648 of record JASFAT010003394.1, on the reverse strand, counting down.
AATATATTTTAAATATAATTTCTTCTTTTATATCCTACTAAATATTTTATATAAGAGAATGTTTTTTCTCTTATATAAAAGTATAATTTATTAATTAATGACTTAGTATTTGAAAAAACTGTAACATCAAATGTCATCAACTAAAAATTTATAAAAATGTTTTTATTTGAGTGGATGAATAAAAAGTATTTTATTAACGATTGAAAATTTAATCAAGATAAAAGATATATAAATATAATATAGTATAAGTACATAGGGAGAGTGCGAAATAATAGTATAAATAGATAACCGCATTTATGTCTGCCTTTTAAATTCTTTGACAGTTAGTACCAAGCCTCGTGCCGTAAGTCAATATAATATCAAAATAAATGGAGGCATTCGTGAGTGTGTTTTATTATATTTGGCAGGGGACGGTTGCATGCATAAATTTTAATTCTGTTTTACGACTTTGGCAGCGCAATTACTTTTCATCCATTCATTTTCGAGTAAAACAAAGCTATAAAGCCAATAGATTAGCCCGCAGTGCGAGCTATTAAAAATTCAGTTCAAAAACTGTCTCTCATTTATTATTCGGGGAGTTTATGGCTTAGCTGGTTTTGCTGCTATTCCCTTATTTATGCGTTTTTTTTAGTGTCTGCTGCAATGAATTTTGTTTATTGCCTCCCGCTTGTAGGTAGTATTATTGTATGAGCTTAATAAATTCATTTGTAGTCGCATCTCTATAATAAAACATACTTACAAAATCTCCCCATATTTTCTTATCCACAGCTACCATATAGATTGGAATTCATTTATTATGCCTTATATTGAGATCATCAGCAATAGTATTAAAAAAATATTGCTAGTAATTTAAGTTCATTTTTATGCAATTTTCTTAATCTAGACAGTTGACACAAAACATTTACACTACCCACAATTACTATTATATATACATACATAGACAATTTGAGCACGTATTATACACTATATATATATACACACCCTACTATACACACACCCACACCTCATCACGACGGTATATAGAGAAACTTAATTTATGTTTGTGTATGCCGTATAATATAACAAAAAAACATATAATAAATTATAAACAAAAAAAATAGACCTACTCTATTTAATCCCTTAATCATATTTATGTGAAGGGGATGAACCTCATTCACTATTACCCTTTAAACACACTTAAAGTGCGTTTTATTTTTTTTTAAATATTCTGTATAATAATTTTTAACATTGTAATCGTTTTGTGCATGTGAGTTATTTTATTAACTGTTTTCTTAGGTAAGCTGTTAATCACATGAGGCAGCGTATGTGCTTTCTCCTACAATCTACCTACATATAATGGTGTATACGGTCCTACAATCTACCTAGATATAATGAATACGGACAAGATTTCTCTTGGCCATACACACCATTATATATAGGTAAATACATACATACATATCGTCACGCCTGTCTCCCGTAGGGTTAGGCAGAGACCACAGATCTCCGTCAGGTGTCTGCCACTTGGATAATAAATGAAATTATTCTACACATGGATCGTCCATATCATAATCAATCATTTCATCATCATCGTCAATCATAAGTAATATTCCAATTTACTCTCGTCATAAATTTGACAATTAATTGCGAATGTGGATGGAAGGGTCGGTAGGAGAAGACCACGGAAAACATACCTTGACCAAATCACTGAAGTTTTTAAGAAACGCCAGGTCAAGAGTACCCTTAACCGGCGGGCCTGCATGAGGAGAATAATGAGTGTAGAGGAAGCAAGGGAAGTATGCCGAGATTGTAGCAGATGGAGGTCTGTGGTCCCTCCCTTCCCCTACGGGAGACAGGGGTGACGATATGTATGTATGTATGTATAAATGATCAAATGGAAATATAGTTATTGATAAAGTAAACATCGATACTTATTTAAATTTTTGTTAACAGGTCAAGTATGGACCTAAGATAAAGCTTTTTAAGAAAACGGGATCCAAAGGGAATGTAAAAGAAGGAAACGATCTTACTGTAGGTAAGTAAATCGCAATCTACGTTTTGTGAGTTAAAATACATATCGTAATTTACGTATCTATATGCATATTTGTGATACTGAAGTTTAATGAAAATAAAATTTGTTGTATTGGGTTTCCGGTGACAGAATCAGATTCTTCTCCATGGAAACATCTACTTTCAAAAACAAGCCTACTCATATCTTAAACGCCGGCGCTGCATTTGTGTTGTCTACGATATTGCGGATGCCTATGGGCGGCGTTGATTGCTTACTATCATGTGGATAGTTAGACCGTTAGTTAAGTAGCTAAGATCCAAGCAAACAAAGACAGAAAAATAATAATGTCTGTTTTCTACTGGAAGACTTGGATTTACGGGGAACTTAAACTAAATCTTACCGAAAAACGGCCGTCAGCAACTCTCCACCTCCCAACCACTATCAACAACACCAAACACACACTACCACTTTTCCACATTGCACACGGCACGTGTTTCGCTTTAACACGAGGCATCATCAGGTATGGTAGACTCTACGGAAGACAACCGTTAAATGCTTACCATCAGTTGGCACGCTTGCTCGTTTGCCTCTCTTTTCCATAAAAAAGAAAAAAATAGGGTTTCAACCTTAATTATTCTTTTAAATATAGTTTATACGATTATATTTATATTAGATTATAGGTCGAAGGTCGAAGGTCGAATATTTCTTGTTTGAAAGTGAAAACACAATTCTGCCGTCGAACACCTATTACTAAATCTTTTTTATCATCAACAGCCTCCGGCAGTTCACTGCTGGACATGGCCTCCTCAACACACGTCACCTAGCTTGATTGTCAGCTTTACGAATTCAATAACTGCCAGCCACTTAAATCAGGCCGTTTCTCAATCTGGCTTGAGAATGTCCTACTCTACGTTTGCCAAGAGGTGATCTTCATTCCAGTATTTATATCTAAAGGTGGTTGGTTCTTCAATATACAGGCCCAGGCGGAGGAGGACGAACTTTCTCCAGTGCATTTTTACGTTTCAAATTCCACCAGAGTAATTCCATATATAGCCCTCTTCATAGCTCTATATGTCTATTATGTTAAATGATTCACTAAACTAATTCAGTTTGTTTTCGCAGTTTGCAAAGCGGACGCCAACCCCAGTAATCTGACTTACAGATGGTATTTGAACGGGGAGCTTGTCGGAAACGCTTCAGAATTAGTAAGTGTTATAAGTTTTAGTTTACCTTATATAATAGAACCTATATATGATAGACATTCTGATCATTAATAGTTTAAAAAGGTAGGTAAATGTACAAATATTAACAAAATAACTCCCGTATTATCATCAATCATCAACAGCCTGCGGCAGTCCACTGTTAGACATAGACTGTTAGACTGATAGACGTTAGAAAATCTTCTAATCAGAAGAAAGTTGTTTTTATTTTAATGGAATAAAAAAGGAAACGAAGAAGCAGGTTCCTGATAGTAAGTAATTAAGGCACTGCAGATTTGTTGCCTACCTTAGAAGAAGAAATTGGAAATAAAGGAATCGAGTCTCTTGAACACTCATTATACAAATCAATCAACATCCTGCGGCAGTCCACTGTTAGACATAGGCCTTTCCCAAGAAGCGCCACCTAGTCCGATTTTCGGGTTCACACATCCAGTTTCTACTAGCCGCCCTCCGCAGATCCTCGCACCATCTAGCCGGGGGGCGTCCCACACAACGTTTACCGACACGCGGTCTCCACTCCAGCACTCGTCTGCTCCAACGATTGTCGGATCTCCGACAAACGTGACCAGCCATTGCCACTTTAGTTTGTTAATTCGAAAGGCTATGTCGGTGACTTTAGTTCTCTGGCGGATTTGTTCATTCCGAATCATATCTACAGAGAAGCTCCAAGCATGTATGTATTTAATTATATATTCTTTGTACCTACTTTAATCTTATCTATCAATCCAAAGGTTGATTGGCAGAGAATGTCTTCCGATGTCACTAAGCCGCCTTTATACCAAAAATGTACTTTTAGAATAAATAAATAAAATAAATATTTTATATACACATATATAAGTTAAGATGGTAAGTTTAAAGATAAAGTACAAAAATTCTAAATGTTTATATAAACCTCATATTTATTAGGTTATAAATACGATATAAGTTATTTCATATACAAAACAAAATCAAGCAGCTTCATTGAAATTCAGCAACTTAAGCTAACAACTAAAACAGTCAGTTTACACTGACGTTAGTCGAAGCAAATCTTATCTTGTTAAGCTCTGCAGTCGAGAGCGCTGTCAACTTGCCTTAGGTTGATTTCTTGAGAGGCCAGACAAAAGTCGTATGTAATTTTATACATTCTTTACAAAGCGCGCATACAAGTTAGATCTAAGAACAAAAGTTATTTTTCTTTTATAATTTTACCAAGCGGCAATAGCCTTGGTTAAAGCTTGGGCTGATGATCCAAGGTCTTAGGTTCAATCCTAACTACCATTGGAATATTCCTGAGAATTATATTTCCAAACTTGGTTGAAATGGTTACCAAAAAAAATCGGACAACTTTAAATTAATTGATGGTTCTCTTTTTAAAATAATATAAAGTAAAATTTAATTGTGACCAAAATATGCAAGCATTTAATAGTGGTAGAGTTACTGTAGATACTAGATGATCTACCTTAGGGTGTAAATAATGAGGGAGGGTTAAGGATTCGATAATAGAAGAAGAAAGGAGTAAGAAGGAGAAGAAGAAACTTTATTTCTCTAAAAGGAAAAGGAATTTTAAATGCTTTTAATTATTGTTCGTCTGCTTCATAAGTTCAAAGTCACTTAAAGAGCTATATAGAGAGGCATGTTCATAGTTTTTCTGGTTGGTTATGATAAGGAATGAAGAAATCCGCCAGAGGAGCAAAGTTTTCGACTTAGTCTTCCGAACTGAAGTGGCAATGGGATGGGCTTCTCACGTTTGTCGGTGATCCAACAACCGCTGTAGAGCTCGCGTCTGGGCAAAGTTTGTGTTGGACGCCAAGCGACTAGATTATGTGACAATTTGCGCAGGACGGCTGGCAGAAGCTGCTTGTGAAAAGCAAAAGTTCGAGCTAGGTGGCGCTTCTTGGGGGAGGACTTTGTCCAGCTGTGGACTTTCGCGGGCAGTTGATGATGATTAAAATTATTCTTCTTAATATATTATATTTATACATATAAAAAGGAATTTATTTTTCAACTTTATTTCTCTTTTGCAGGTGATACCAAACATCACGAGGAAATACAATGGAGCAGTTTTAAAGTGTCTTGTACACAACGACGTCGGCAAAAGCGAGGAATCGGAAACACTTGAAGTCTCTTGTGAGTTTTTGAAATAAACGTTCTTGTATTGACTTACAGCTGTAAGAAACATTACAGTTGCCAAGTAAAAAAAAAACATTTTATTTCAATTATCATCAGCCTGTGAGAGTCGACTGATAGCTACTTTTTAGAAGTTCCACCATTTAGCCTTATCTTCAGCTTCTTCTGTCAGCCACTTTCAGTGGATAGTTTCTCCGTCTAGCTGCATGTTGTCCCACACTACATTTGCTAAGATGCAGTCTCCACTTTAGCACTCGTCTACTCCAATGGTTATCGGGTCCTCATTAAACGACCAGCTAATTAAAATTTACGATGTGTTATATAAACCTCTCATCTGTGGCTTCGCCAGTCGAGAAAAATCCCTCATCTGTGACATCGCGCCGCGAGCATCCTTCAAAACTTGTTCGCGGGGCGTTTCAGTTCTTATTAGATCCAGTTTTTTTTTTTTTTCAATAAGAGTATTGAAATAAAAATTTAAAAAAGAAAAACCTAATAAGATTTTGAATCTAGAAACACTAATTTAGTGCCATTATTAATAACAACTGCGCTGAGGACGTAAAGCAGTTTTGGAAAAATTCGACCGCAAAATGGTAAGCAAATCATAACAAACGCGCTGCGAGCGTGCCATAGTTGGCGGTCGGATGACCTTGTATGCAGGAAATGTAGCAGATCTGTGATCTGCGCTTTCCTCCGCCTATGGGAAACAGGCGTGATCATATGTATGTTTTTTTTATGGGTTAGGAGGGCAAACGAGCAATCGTGTCGCCTGATGGAAAGCAATCAACGCCGCCCATGGACAACCGCGACACCACAGGAGTCGCGGAAGCGTTGTCTGGCTTTTAGGTATGTATTGGCTTGTTTTTTGAAGGTCCCAATGTCGTAACGGTTCGGAAAGACCGAGGGTAGCTGATATGATATGATATATATATATATATATATATATATATATATATATATATATATATATATATATATATAATTGAAATTAATTTATGTTGATTATTAAGAATATATTATTGAGAAATTTATGTTGTTATATCTTTGTATAGACGCACCATCGTTTAGACGTCTGCCGAGTGACGTGGAAGCGGAAGTTGGTAAAATTGCAACTCTCAGTTGCGACGTCGACGGACATCCGAAACCGGAAATCGAATGGATGCACAAGGAGGAAGATCAAAATATTGTAAGTATAATATCTATTTATATCTGCACGCTTCAAGAGAACAAATAGGCTAGCCCTATTCTATAATACTTTTTGATTTCCGGTATAGAAGAGGGTGAAGAAAAGGATTTATATCCAGCCTTTTTTTCATAGGGGCCACAAACATGTGTTAGTCGTGACCGCAAAAGAAATTGGGTAATGACTTCTTTGGTTTTGACACAGTCGTATTATGTTAATAAATTTAAAACAAATCGCTACCAGCACATAAAGCGTCACGTACATGAAAGTATGGTTTTTTTTTTCAGATTTTTTTTGAGCTATTTTTATCCTAAAACTAACTGTTTGGCCAAAAAACCCATTTTCGCGTCCTTTGACCTTGCATAAATTCTTTTTCACTCGCGGAATTAATGGAGACTTTTTAGGATTTTATTAGAGTGGTATCCCTTACGTGCCTGTAAATTTTCAGTTTTCAGTTTAAACCTACAATCTATAATCAAACTTTATTAACATAAGAATAAAAACAATACTCGATAATACCAATACTACTGCAATTTGACTGTTATGACTTGTTTGTTACATGTTTGATTATTTAATAATAAATTATTTGAATAAATAAATAAAATAATAATAACCTTATATAAATGATAACCTAAAATATATAACCAAATCAAGCAAATCTTGTCTTGTAAATCTCTATAATTGAGTTCGTTGTTAACTTGCCCCAGGTAGATTTCTTGAGAGGCTAGATTACAGGCGATTATATAAATTATCTACAGAAAGCGGAATTTTGTTCTTTATTATGAATTGAGATTTTAGAACAAAGTTGTTTTTTATTTTATAGAAAAACATTATTACAATATCCTACTAATATTATAAATGCGAACGTTTGTGAGTATGGATGTATGTTTGTTACTCTTTCACGAAATAACTACTAGACGGATTTGGATAAAACTTTACAGTAATATAGGTTATACATCGAAATAACATATAGGCTACAATTTGTAATGATTTTATGTAATTTTTTTGGTCGTAATATAACGATTCATGTCAATTAAGTTGGACAAAAATCTGGCCTCTGAGAGCTGTCTTGGCGTACGCTGCCTAAACCTTTGGAGTTAAACAAAGATGAGGTACAGTAGGATTTTTTGTTTACCTTTTATGTGGAATCCACTATGACCAAAATTGTGAACCATAAATTAAGTAAAAAAATATATATATTTATTTAAAATGATCTGTCACGAAACCTAATGTGGCAGACCAAATTCCACGCGAGCGAAGCCGCGGGCAAAAGCTAGTAATATAAATAATTGAGGAAGACAGTTTTTTTTTTCAAACTCCTTAAGGTCTATACATTATACAATACGTTGTTTATCTCGCTTACTTTGTCTCCCATCGGATTTTTACGCGCTATCAACATTTGTATTTCCCTTATTTTAGTGTGGGCGTTCTTATCTTCATCGCTAGGTCAGCGAACTCTTCTCTATGAATATAATATTTTACTACCTTTAGACGGAAATGAACATGTTATTTTAGAAGTAGAAATACGCCATCGAAACCAATTTGTGCTACATATTCTTCTAAGAGTGCCTCTCCAACTAATGAAGGTTTCATGCAATTCAGCACAGTTCTCTTCTTTCGCGAAGTGCAGCAATTATGGAGCACTCCCTGATATTACGTAGCCAAGAATTCTTTCTCCAACCGACTTTTCCCAACATGATCAGTTACAGTAATTTATACTTCTCATGTCTCATGATATGACCTAGGTAAGCAACTTTTCTACCTTTGACAAAGGTTCACATTTTTGCTTGTAGGTACTTTTAGAGTCCAGCTAATAGTGAATGCTTCAACAATCAGTATGAACACAGCCGTAACAGTCTACTGCTGGACATTGACCATTCCCAAAATTGAAGGGTACTGTCATAATTTACACGCTTGGCGGGCGAATTAGGGATCAGAAATTTATTATTATTACTTTATGAGACGCTGCTGCTCATCTAATGGTATTTCTTCCCATAGTCTCTTCGAACGGCTCCCACGGCGTTAAATCGTGAGGTTATGTGATTCCACGAATACTTTTTTAACTGACAAATGCAAACACTTTTACCCTGATACCAAAATCGAACACACAACTCTTGAATCAGAAAGCGTACCATTTTGCCGCTGCGCCGTGGATCGTGAATAAAATAACAACTTGTACGGAATTGTCTTGTCAACTTCGGAGAAAAAAAATCAGTAACGCAAGGCTGCCACTTCTCAGATTTTTCAATTTTTCAATTCCTACTATTAAGTCACACTCTCCCTGTATATATTGATAAGCCTTCTTCAAACGTTCAGTCGTTAAAAAATATTTTTTTATTCATCCGCTCAAGCTGAAATATATTTTTTTAATTTGTAGTGCATGTATTGAGTTTTTCCAGGAATATACTAAACTAATTTGTCTTTCACAGCGCGTGGGAAGAACAGCCAACTTGACGTTAACTGTCGACACACATACGTCAGGGCAGTACATATGTAAAGCCATCATTGAAGGGTATCCGGAAATAGAGGCTGAGGCCGCTATTTTTATAAAAGGTATGGAAGAAATTGATTTTCATTTATTTTTACTTAAAATTCAATACTTTGTTTCAATACATTCCCTGTTTATCTACCTACCCGCGCGGACTAATTTTGGACTCCAACACTCACTGTAATAACTATAGTAGTAATAATAAATTGAGTAAACATTTATCAAATACTTAATTCTCATAGATAGACATCATACAAGAGAGTGTTCTACTTCTCCATTCTTGCCGGTTCATTCGTGCTACCATAGCTGTTAATCTTGAAAAGACTTCCACTAGAAGAATAGAACTTTGTATGGGATGATTATTAATTTTTATAGGATAGAGGAAGGCAAACGAGCAGGCGTGTCACCCAATGGAAAGCAATCACCGCCGCCCATAGACATCCGCAGCGCCCTAGGCATTGCAGGCGATGCCGGCCTTTAAGGAAAGTGAGCACAGATTAAAGTTAAAAAGAAATGCCGGTATGTCATATTTACGCCAATGTTTCCACGTAAATACGGTAAAGGGGCATTATGGGGGGTGGTAAGTGATCACCTCCGACAAAGACAAGAAGATAAATCAGTCGCATATTTGTTCGCCTACTCGGCTATAAAAAACGTAAAACTTTATTTGAGATTCAATGAGAGCCATTGACTTTCAAATAAAGTTTGCAGTACATACATACATATCGTCACGCCTGTCTCCCGTAGTGGTAGGCAGAGACCACAGATTACTATCCGCTACGATTCCGGCACTCCTTCCTTGCATCGTCCACACTCATCCGTCTTTTCGTCCATCCTTCCTCTCACATTCATCGTAGCGAAACGGCTGTCCGTTAGTCGCTTCTCGCCCTCGTGGAAATAGTATTTAATATTTATACATAGATGATAATAAAAAAATAATAGTATTTAATATCAACATTGACATTTATACTGCTTGTACTACACTATAGGTTATAAAAGGGTACTTCACTCAGCAAGAAGCTACATCGCTGATTTCAGTATATTGGGGTATTATTTATTTTGGAAAATTATGCGTGGACAAAGACGTGGCAAACAGCCAGTTAACCACCCACATTCTCGTTCTTTATTGGCATTATGTAAAATAGCTTCCTAGTTAATTAATTATGTTCCCAAATAAATATCCTTTTTTCCAAGAACACACATGTTAATGAGGAGCATATATACATTTTATTTCACTAAAAACAAATGTCCTTGGTTTATATTCTTTGAATAATTAACGTTACGGCAATGAGCTAAGTGTATTTCTTTATAATTCTTAATTAAATAGGAGTATTACACGGTAAAGTAACTTATTTCTACTAACCATTACAAAAAGTGTTCTAACCTCATTGTAAAAAGGTTTCTTTCACAGTAAAACCTTTTTGTTTAAATATCGACCATACGTTTAATCTACTTAATAAGAACATTTCCATTTGGACTCCTTTATAGTTCAAAGTAACTGTATACTGTAGTGATACATTGATAAATGTATCACTACTTATTATATGTAGTGTATGTATATGTATTAAATCTTTTCATTTGAATATAATAAAATATAAAAGCTTTTATATTATATTACTTCTTTTTACATTCGTAATTTTAAAATTTATAATAAAAAAATATATTTATCTTACTTTTTATATTTTAATATCACGAACCTTAAGAAAAAGATGGTATTGGTAGAGCCACGCTGCAGATAAATACTTTGTCAAGAATGGCATAATATTTCTCTGTAGCGTGAATGGGACGGCTCGCCCGGGGAAGTATCACACTCCCGCAGAAAACCGGCGTCTGAGTGGTGGAGCTTAGCTACTACGCTTTTTCCGGTGAATGGTTGAGTTCCAGAGATCCAACCCGCTGTACAACTATAAAACGTCCTTTTCATGACGATTCCTTTCTAGTTTCGAAAATAAACGTCACGAGCGCTGTACTACTAGTTCGTTCGTTCCCCCGCCAATCTGTCTTGGACAAGTGTGATGGGTTAATGTCCACTGCACTAGAAATGGGGTGACATGTACCCATATACGGAATGTGAAGAAAAAGAACATTTCTATTTTGATACAGATCACAATTTACGAAATAATACCACAATCCATAGGTGATTTAATTCTAATAGGTACTTAATGAATATTGATTCGGTTCGGATTTGGAATAAAAATTTTCCAAATCCCATAGATTAACTTCGTTAATTAAAATTTACTTAGATTTAAATTATACGTTAGAACCTTCACACCGCTCGCGTGATGGTACGTATTATTTACTACGTAGATACACTTAAAGCGTGAAATTACCAATTACAGCCAGTTAAATTTTAAACTTCAAAATTTGTTTATATGAAATATGAAGGCAAACGAGCAGGCGTGTAACCTGATGGAAAGCAATCAACGCCACCCATAGACATCCACAGTGCCATAGGTATTAGAGAAGCGTTGCCGGCCTTTAAGACATGTGTAGGCTCGTTTTTTGAAGGTTGCAATGTCGGGTCGGTTCTAAAATGCAGCTGGAGGTAGCTGATAATTAGGATACTGTAATCAATCTTAATATATAAAAAAGATATAGAGATGAATGGACATGGCAGAGAAAAGGAAAGACGAATTTAGACAGGATGATAGAGATATGATACTACCGCAACGGAAGACAAATAGTGATACGTTACATAACATACATAACTATCGGACAGGCAGCTAGACAAGGATACTCCCTGACCTCTGAATAGTTTTACAAACCGTCAATAATGTTTCATATTCAAAATTCAGAACAGTTTCGAGTAGTGTTTCTTAATACAATAATTTCAGTCGTCATGTCACATAATATAGGCGTTAAACAACACGCGTTAATTTCATGAACTTTATATTAATGGAAATTTAATTTTAGGCATCAAAGTAACATTCTACCTTAAAGACTGAAAATCTGATATAAAGTTTTCTTTCTCATTCAATTACTAACTATAACAAGGTTCACGAAATATCAAGCTAAAGTTTTCGAAAGTAATTCATTAGGCTTAAAATATGTTTTCTTGAAGAAAACATACAATTAATTTAAGTAATAAAATTTAAGAAATTATGTTTTTTTTATAAGAAGTATAAAGCAGTACACGGAGGAGGATTTAAAAGACAGAAAACTAAACTTATTACCACAAATATATCACTAGTAGATAGATTAGACTTCTAACAATCCTCAAAAACGAAATTTTGAATGTAAAACTATTCAAATAAACAAAGCATCGTATCAATCCTCATCAGTGGAACCATGGCACTCCACCGCTGGACATTGGGCATGTAAGTGCTAGGACAAATAATATGCTATTCTTGACAAAGTATTCGGCTGCAGCGTGGCTCTACCACTACCATCTATAACGATTGGGCTTACGATCTTAGGATATGAATTCACGTGGCACTGTTGCGTGAATCATATTTTTCTAGCACAAGCATTATCAGCTTAGAATGCTTAACAAGTATTCTAGTTGAAATAAAAAATATTTATATAGCCTACTTTTTAAAAAAATTGGGGGTCATAATAACTTTTGACATTTTTAAAATACATTACTATAATCGAACAATGAAAAATAATAAACAAAAATGGATTAAATTGTTAGGCTTCCAAAGACTTACAATGTTGTTCAAGCGTGTAATAAAAACTAACAGAATTTGCTAGCCTGAAAGCAACTGGCTTAGCTTATCGATTACCTCCATATCCCTGGCAGTAACCGGGATCGAAGGCTTTGTGCATTCAGAAGCTGTGAGGTCCAGTACTATCAAAGCAATATTGTACTGACGCTATTGTAACACTGACTTAGGTCGCTGTTAAGCCTGTCTCGGGATCTATAGTTAGAGCTATACAATACTCCGTTAAACCTATATTGTATTATATAAACCGATGGACAAATGGTTATTTTTTTCATAGCCCTTATAATGTTCCATTGCTGGGTGTGAGCCTTTTCATTCCTAGGGGATTGAATATAATTCCACCACGCTTATCTAAAGTGGATTAGCTTTTTATCCCAATACGGGAATCGAATCCGCGATCGTTAACTTCGAAAGCATTAGCTTCGCCACTGAGCTAATTAGGTCATTCAACAAATTTATACTGTATTATTTATATAAAATACTATATTTCTTTCTTTTCAAGTGATGCGTTTTAGTGGAATGTATTATATGTATGTTTAATGTTTCCATTATTTTATAATATGTTTCAATTATTATATTTATGATTTACTCTTAAACTTATAATATTTGAGTCAATCATCGTAAATCTTGCCGAATGATTTTGGGCATAGTAGAGGATTACACCATTTCATACAACCAACGATCTAAATCCCACCTAACGGGGTCTTTGAATAGCTACTACGAAGACACGATGGCAAGAGAGGGTCGTGTCTTCAACAATTTCACCAGGTTTGAAATCTGTGAAAAAGTATTAATATAAATTCACTAAGTCTGTTATCAAATGGCCCAATATATTTTAAAAGAAGTAAATTTCTACTCTTCCATTAACGCTACAACCCAGGATGAGTTTTGGTCTCTACAATTCTTCTTCATAAATCCCTATTCAGTGGTAGGCAGTATGGCTCCATATTTCAGGTCTCCCCATGGCCACCATGTTCTCTTCTATGTCCATCTTTTCATCTTTTAACATTGTCTTAAAATTCCAATTTCCAAATCACATGCATATTTTATTAGTGGTAAAGCCACGCTGCAGACGAATACTTTGTCAAGAATGGCATATTATTTGTCTGTAGCATGAATGAGCCGGCTCGCCCGGGAAGTACCACACTCCCGCAAAAAAGTGGTAGCTTAGCTTCCGCGCTTCATACGGTGAGTGACCTGAGTTCCGGAGGCCCAACACCCTCCCCCTCCCACTCCTACTCCCATAATGTCACTTTCCTTAAAAGTCAGCATCTCTTCCGCACTGCCTATGGCGCTACGGATGTCTATGGGCGGCGTTGATTGCTTTCCATCAGGTGACACGCCTGCTCGTTTGCCTTCCTATACCATAAAAAAATATCCTTATTCTTTCACCAAAGCCGTTTAATAGGGATCGGTCCGGTGCTTTCTTCTGCTTAGGAATTTATAATTAGGATTTTTAATTTAATTAATGATCGTAAATATTCATAATGTCCAATAAATTCTACATTATATTCAACATGTCAGTATCTACTTCGATAATGTTAAACCATTTTAAAATACAAATTGGTTGCGGTAACGTTTAAAAGGCTGTTAAGATGTTTCTAATCCTATTAGTAATGAAACGTTGATATGGAATGAATGTTTCTCACTAACGCACTTAAGTGTATCAATATTACAACACGTTAGAGATTCATTAATTTCAAAATTCAAGTTTCCTGTTTATTAATTGTCTTTTTCTTTATAGGACCGCCTAAAATCATCTCCAATCACACACAGTTCGGATCGCAGGGAGATAGCGTGAATATAGAGTGTGCTGCATTCTCTGTGCCCAGAATCGACAACATTATTTGGACTTTTGAAGGCAAGGAAATTGATTCCATACACGATCAGGTAAAAAAAAATTATACATGTTTCATACATATCGTCGTGCCTGTCTTCTGTAGGGGTAGGCAGAGACCACAGATCTCCATCTGCTATGATCTCGGCATACTTTCTTTGCTCATGCAAGCCGGTTAAGGGTACTCTTGACCTGACCTTTCTTAAAAACTTCAGCAATTTGGTCAAGGCATGTTTTCCATGGTCTTCCCCTACCGACATGTTTCATTAAACTGTACTAAATAAATAATATTAATAGTATCTTATAATAAAATAAGGAGTTTCTCCCTAATGTTTATAATAGTTATTTTATAAAATTTGAATTAAAAATATCAAATAAATTACAAGTAAATGAATCTTATCTTAGTGGTCGTATTTTTATTGACGCGAATATGATATAATTAGTAGCCCTGCCTGATATAATAAGTATAATAACTAAGAAGCCCTTAATCACACAGACTCCGTTAGCTCTTAGATGCAACGGGATGAAATCGAGCCGTCTAACGGACATATATGTCTAATGTGTCATAGTTTTGGCTGATTGATCTTGAGCTGAATGAGTATCCTAGGTATAGCTGAAGGAATGAAGTTAAAAGAGATCTGCTGGAGTAAAGGGCCAAAATAGGCAACAAGTATGAGAAAAGAGAAAATTGGGGCTCTTTTTCTGTCAGAGGTCGAAGTATTTGGAGCGCCACATAATAAGTAAAGGAAGTAAATAAGAGGAAGTCAAAAAATCTACTTGGATTAGAAGTTTTTAAAACCAACCTCTTAAAATGGGTAGTTCAAAAATTTATTTCTGCGAAAAAAGTAATTTTTCTTCCGCATAAAAGTATTATGGAAAAGTATTTGTAAAAGTAGAATGAGCATTTTGATATAATAGTAAAGGAAATAAATAAGTCGAAGTCATAAAATGTACTTGGAATGGAAGTTATTAAAACCAACCTCTTAAAATGGAATAGTTATAAAATTTATTTCTGCGAAAAAACACAAGTAGTAATATATATTTTTTATTATGGATAAACATATTATGGAAAACTAGCTGCAAAAATAGGATAAGCATTGTGATAAATGCTCTTCTTTTCCCTATAACAGATTTCTTTCGAGCTAAAAGGTAGTTCGCTGTATCAACACAATGTACGGTAACTTGCCATGATAGAGCCAGGCATTTGGCTGCAAACCACTCTCTGCCTGTCATTAGCCTGTAATATTTACATCAGTCAGAGTTACCTTATCCATGGTTTAAATTTGACTACGCTTTTTAACAGCTGCTAATAAAATATGTCATACCAGTATGCGAGAGTCCTCTTTTGAACAATATTAACGACTCAAATGCCATTGCTTGTTTGCTATTTAAACCAAGGCTTGTGGATTCGATACCCACATCTGTATAAGTTATTTGTAAATATTTGTATACAGGGATTTAATTTGAGTATGAGTGTTTTGCCCTTGTTATTCAATTCCTACTATTAGTTCACACTCTGCCTATATACATATGTATATTGACATATCTTATTCAAATTTTGAATCGTTAATAAAACACTTTTTATTCATCCACTCAACTTCAAATACATCAAACTTTTAAACTTGAAATAGAAATAGAAAAAATTTTATTTATTACACCTTTTTTTACAATAACTAAAATTAAAACCTAAATACTATTATAATATACAAATAAATAAACAAAACAAAAAGAAAATAATTTAAATCTAACAAGTGTCAAAAATGGTTCTCGAAAGAATCAACGTGGTCAGATCGCGGACCACAGTGACGACATTCGTATTGACATACATACATACATATACATCCATATATATACTACTCTTACTCATATACAAATACACATACAATACAATAAAATTAAAAACAAAAGCATGTAATAAATTAAAGTGGATGACACTTGATGTTAATACAGTTTTTAAATTTAATTAATAGTAAGAATTGAATTGATTTTTTTATATTACTTGTTTATATTGATAGCCACGATATACGGAATCAAATTGTGGGACTAGGGATGTAAAGGGTATAAAATAAACCTCCACCCGATTTTCGGCCACACGTATCTAGTAACTAGTATTCCAGGCCTTATTTCTCATCTTGATCTTAAAATTATTCCATTATATTTTTATTATTTTTTTATGTGGAAACCAATAATTAAATGTATTAAGCATAGCGTACTGTTTTTTTAAATTAACATTTCTAAATAGGTTCTCGACGACATTGTGTTTTTATATAGTTTTCATAATTTTATATCATTATCAGTTATATCGTTTAATTATGGTGGCGTGTTATAAAATATAGTTCGATTAAGACTTATAAGTGAAATGATATCAAATAAATGCATGTACCGTGATTATTAAAGTTGACTGAATATGTCCATAGAAGGTTTTGGTAGAATAGCCAACATTTTATCAAGACGTAACGTAAGGTGACAAGCTGATAGAGACTAGAGATATCAAAAGATTTGATATTATTGTATTTTACATGACACTGGCATAATAGTTTTAACTATTTGCCATCAAATAAAAGGTAATAAGTTTCAAATATTCACGGCGAATGTCCCATTAGAATGATAGAGTCGATTATGGTTGTTTATGCTTACAATTCACGTTCTCTATTAAGTAATCATATCAGCTACTGTTTATAGTAGTCCTTCTATTAACAATTCTACCCGTGATTTGAATGTTCCGATAAGAAAATCTGATTTCGATTCAACTTATTACACAGGATTACGCGTTCTTAGAAGATCTGCAACCAGGAGGGGTGGTTAATTCTACGTTGATTATACGTGAAAGTCAATCGAGGCATTTTGGAACGTACAAATGTAATGTTTCAAATGACTATGGAAGTGACGTTTTGGAAATTATCCTTAGACCAAACAGTAAGTATAAAAGCGGTATTTGCAATTTTCATAGCTTTATCGTTATTATCTATCCACATCTTTATTTTTTTATACATAAATCATAAAATATTATTATTATTGTTTTTTATTTTCGATAATTTTAAAAGAATGTAAATAAAATTATTCTTGAATTAAAACAATTGAACACAACATTATTTAATAAAGGCTACATGAATGGCTAATAGATGCCAATATTAATCACATTTTTACTTTAAAAAATCGATCATATGTATATTATAGATAAACAAATGTGTAAATAAAAGGGATATATAAGTGTAATAATACATTACGATTTTAATGATATTATGATAGTTTAGTTATGTATTTAGATCTGCAATAATTGTTTTGGTTATTTTTAATAGTATGTTATAATTAATGAAAAGAAGTTACACCTCACATTATACGAATAAAGAATTATTATCATTATTAAAAAAGAAGATTGTTTTTCCTAAAATAAGCCAAAACGAAATATCCAAGATTACATTCCCATAAAAAGTAAGTATGTCTCCGGGGACTATTTAAGAACATGGCATCGGATATAACTACTGTCCCAAAATATCTAGAAAACCCTCATTACGTTACGCGCGACCACACACTCCCGTAAATATATATTGCCATATTTATGGTCATCTGAAAAATCCGTCACTTGAGTTTTCTACTATACTATATTATTGTTATATCATACTTTGTCTTCATTGTAATAACAACCTACAATTTACGATATTTTCGAACTTGCAATATTGGAGTATTCAAGATTTTAACGTTTATATTCAACTGCTATGCTTATGAAAAGTCGGCACCGTGTTTGTGACGCCTATGATTTTGCGGATGGTAATCATTTACCACCAGACGACGCGCATGTTCATTTGCTTGTTTTGCTGTAAAAAGAAAGAATGAGAAAATTATTAATTTCATATAAAAATTAAGCAATTACAATTGTTGTGTCTATGTATAATATTCATTTATAAAAACCTCACAAAAAAATCAGATTTTCAATTTGATATCGTGCTTTTTAGAATCATTTCCCCTGCTAATTATTTTATTTGGAGTTACATCGGGGACTATAATGGTGGCAGCTGTGATTATGTTGGTTATACTATGCCAAAGGAAGCAAAGAAAGAACAAGCAGGCCCATATGACGGAGAAGCCAGACGTCACTGTAACAGCAGAAGATTTGTTTAAGGAAAATGACAGGAATTCCAACATCAGCGATTTGAAATTAGAATTGCGACAAGCTAATGGAAGTTGCGAAGTGGTGAGTAAAATCAAATTAACCATATGTATGCTTACCACAGATTACCAAATGGAAACAAATATTTAAGATCCTGAGATAAATGTTCATCTACTGTAGCTTTCAAAAACTTCATATAGAACTACAAAAATACTGTTAAGTTAATAAATGATTTATCATATGAATATTAACTATAATTATTTCTATAAAACTCATTAAGTTGTACCTATTAGAAACAAGATTACATAAGCAATTAGTTATTCGTCATATTACATGTCGTAAGCATATTATTTAATGATACATAACAAAAACTAAATGGTTATGTTCGATATTTAGATGATCATTTGGCATAGTGATTAAAGTGTCTCAATTTCGAACCAAAAGTTCTGGGTTCAAACTGCGGTCAAAACTGAAATTTGTTTTAAAATAAAAAAAAAAATGTTTTCTGTATGTTATATTTCCCTATAAATTACCTAAAATTAAAACGGTTCATAGTAGAAAAAAGTATTCAGAGGACAAAAAACAACTTTTTTTTAAACCTAACAAAACTACACATTTGTTTCTCTCTTAATCTAAAGATGTCAGCTACCAAATTACAAAAGAAAAACTCTAAAATTAACAAAATAATAACAGCTATCTATTATTGCAAACTGAAATTACTTTTTTGGTAATCTATAAAAAGGGGTATTTTTATTCCATTTGTCAAACACGTAATTTTAAAGTCAATTTTGTTATCAACAGAGCTTCTTTTTGTGTATATTTTTTTTTAAGTTCCTAACTCTGTATATCGTGTTCGAATGATATCTTTTGTTTGTAGGATTATTCTAACACTGGATCGGACAGCACATTATGTTCCAATGCTAAGTTAGGGAGTGGCATTCCATTAGCCGGCACGGTGCCCCTGTCGTCAGCGAACCAGGGTAACACGTATCAAGGCTATAGGTATAGCAACGATTACACAGATCCCGCTTATTCAGATTGCTATAAGGTGAGTGTCATAAAAATATATCAAAAGGTATTTTTGGCTTCATATGCGCGTTCTCCTAAGGGACGCGTGCTGCTATGTAAGCTTCTGTCGTCGCCCGGCTACCGGGGGTGGGGGGCAGGAATCAGCAACGGCAGGTCCGTTGCTGATTCCTGCCCTTGATAAGGAAAAAGCTCAATGAACTTCAAATGAAGTCCCTTCGGGATATCTAAACCTGTCACTTTCTCCCATGACACTCAAATACCTCTCTAGGATATAATAATAATATATAATACTACTGTTAATCTGACACTACGACCCAAATTGTGTTTTGGCTTCTCGCTAATCGCTTGACCGAAGTTCGATCAAATCAACGATCACTGCTTCGCCCGTTGGTACCTCGGACCACGGATCGGATGTCGACCAGACGGTATTGCTATGTATGCCCTTTTGGCCGCATGATCTTCCTCCATCCTCTCCAGGTAATCGAGCCAACAGAGCCTATGCGTGCGCCTTTGTCTCACCGATTATGTGGGCATTGGAAGTTAAATGTGGAAATTAAAAATTGAAAAAAGTGGAAATTAAATAAAGAATGTAATAGGATAAAAATAAATTAAGCATAGATAGAGTCAGCGATAAATATAGGAGCAAGGGAGCAAATGACAGTTAAAAAATCAAAATTAGCAAAAAACATTGTAAAATAAAATAAGTCAAGAAAGTGGAGAAAAGATAAATATGTATTAAAGAAAACAAATCACACAGTACAGATTGTATCATTAAAACAAATTCTTCAAGATTTAAATTTAAATAAAGTTAGATAAGGTCTTTGATTTTACTTTGTCAACGGAATAAGAAACAAAAACTAAAAAAAAAAATAGTCAAAGAACGGGAGAGCCCCTGAGTTGAAGCTTATTCAATATTTCACGACGAATGGGTGCAGAGGCCTTTCATAAAATAGGTTCCTCCTCCTTCTTCGACTGTTCGGTCGTATACCTGCCGTTGACGATAATGCAATAATTTCTATAACATTTGTAGGTAAACGGCTTCAACAACGGTTATCAAACCTACGTACATTATGGCCACGACTATACGCCTGGATCGTTAAGAGTACAGTCGCCCACACTGAGCAGTGATAAACTGACTCCAAATAGGTGAGTGCTTTTAGTATAATTAATTGTTTGCTACGTAGAAATACTATATCAAACTCATTGGGGTTCATCATCTTTATTACCAAACATTAATGATAACTAGTGGAGACCCAGCGCTCGAAATTCTATCGCAATACATTAAATTTTTATTTTATATATTTTTTATAATTGTATCTTTCTACAGTCCTGTATATAAATCATAACTATGTCAAATCTCACACTCTTCCGTTCACGCAATATAGACACATTAAAAAGGGTAGCTTCTTTTCTTCGCTTATTGCTTTATAGATATATTCGTACTAAAAATATATTTTTTATTGAAATAATAAATAAATGTAATTTAAAAATACATATGTAGGCTGTCTGCGGATGAACTCAGCATAATCTACCATATCCGAAAAAATTTTGAAAGAAACGCTTTCACCATGGGGAGTGTTCCGAGGAATTGTTTGGAATAATTTCTGCCGCCGAATTCCACATCCGCAAAACTCGCCGTAAAGATAAGTTTCATCCCCATCATCTGGATGAATGGCGATCTAGGACGGTGTGCTTCGTCCGAAACTTCTTTTGACACCCCACTACTGTGGAACCAGCTAGCGATAGCGGTTTTTCCAAACCGATACGATAATGGCACCTTCAAAAAACAAGCCTACACATATCTAAAAGGCCAGCAACGCTTCCGTGACTCCTGCGGTGTCGCGGATGTCTATAGGCGGGGTTGATTGCTTCTATCAGGTGACGCGCTAGCTTGTTTGCCCTCCTATCTATCTCATAAAAAAACGGTGCTTACTATATTGCTGCTCCTCCAAATGGTGACTTTTTCAGTAGTGCAATTCAGCAGTAGGAAATATTCCCTAAAACTCCCTCAGAGCACTCATCAAAAGTAATAGAAGATGCTGAGAGATTACACACGCCTCCGCAATGCTAAAGAATCTAGCCGTTCGGTAGGATCTTGATCATCAAACAGACGTGTGGTCCAAAACACGTCCTTGTCATGATGGTAAAGCTGATACTGTAACATACGCATATATTTATTAGTTTCATTTGTTCATAGATCTATAAATGGCAGCTTACCTAGGAGTGTGGAGACAACATCTACAGTACAATTTAACGCAGCAGGCAATGGTTCCCAGAATAATTCATTGCAACGTTCCACGAAACGACAAGACAGTAGTAGTGCATTAAATAATTTAGGCGTCCCGACAGAAGGTAAGAAAACATAACTTCTCTCGCAATATAACTTCCCTGGAATATTTATATATAACCGTTTTCCATTATAACCAAGATTCTCGATTCTAATCCCGTTTAATATAAATATTGCTTAAAAAACAAAGACTATATGGACAATCAAAAGTTTTACTTAGCTAAGATCCGCGACAAGCAAAACAATAACAGAAAATTAATAATGTGTGTTTTTCCGTTGGGTTTAGTGGATTTATTTGGAACTTAAACCAAAAACTTACCGAAAATTGGCCATCAACTCTCCACCCACCAACCACTATACACAACACCAAACACACATTATCACTCGAAGGTCGAAGACTTTCGTCTTCAGGCTCTGAGGTATGGGCGACGAGAAGACCGGACGGAGTTTCCTAAATGCTGCCCAGCCTAACTGAATCCTTCTATCGGCTTCTTTCTCGAAGTTGTCTCCACCCAATATAAATAAATATTCTACTATAACTTCGTCTCAGTAAGGGAACTACATCATTGCTACTAATTTTGGTTTGTAGAGTTACCTTGTATAATTAATTCGTATAACATTGTATATCCGTAGGCAATAGAGTTCCAAATGGGGGATTAATACACGGAGTGGATGTGAGATACGCCGCCACTTACGGCAATCCACATTTAAGGGCCGGAAGCGGTCTCGGATTTCCTACAACGGTGAACACGGCTAAACCTGCGTCTACACCCGCACCTCCGCCTTACTCCTCCGTGAGAAGCTCTGTTATTCTACCCACAGGTAAGTCTGAAGATAAATTATAAACTAATTAACAATACATTTCGTAACATACTGAATTTTGCATTTAATTCTGGAATATTTTATTTGTTTATGACGATGGGGACAGTCAAAAGTTATACTTAGCTAAGATCCGCTACAAGCAAAACAATAACAGAAAATTAATAATGTGTGTTTCCCTGCTGGATGAAGTGGATTTATTTGGAACTTAGACCAAAAATTTACCAAAAATCGGCCATCAACTCTCCACCCACTAACCACTATACACAACACCAAACACACACTACCATTTTTCCACCTTGCAAACGACACGTGTTTCGCCCCAACACGAGGCATCTTCAGGTATAGGAGACTCTGCGGAAGACAACCGAAAAGTCTTTTTTATTACTACCACATTAGGTAGCCGCTTTTTATTACATTGGCCCAAAAGTATATCATGAATTCCCCAGATCATCTCTGGGCAAGTAAAAGTAAAAAAATTGATAAAATTACTTAGTAAGAATAAAATCGATATGTTTTGTTACAGGGCAATAGCATCACTTGCTGGCACTTATATATTATGTTATTTTATGTGTATATATAAAAACACTAAAATAAGTACATACATAATGTATGTATGTACTTATTTTAGTGTTTTTATATATGTATTCCTAATTTGAATAATGACCGAATCGGAAGGTCTCAGCACGGGCCTGTCTAGTGAGACCTACTATGCTTCATCCAACATCACCTGTAACTTATCATAAATAAAATAAAATAAATTTGATACCAACGGATCATTCTACGATTCATTATATCGACGCAAAAAAGCGAAAAAATAATCAGCAAAATGAAAACTTTCCACCAGAGCCTTGAGGTTCACCAAAGTCTTTAGGTTTTTGATCAATATTACGTTATTACGATTACCAATTATTAGACCTATAACCTTATTCTGCTACCCGATACCCTATTCTACAGTCCAATCCTGTAAATTTATCGCCGCCCCCGCCGTAATAATTACGTTATCATGAAAAATATTATGTAATGTGTTAACAACAATTGTACTCGCATTGTAGTTATTGTATTATTAACATATTTATATTATTATATTATATTTTCCTTATTAAATACATTTCGACGTAAAAAAGCGAAAACCTTGTAAACTGCAAAATGGTAACTTACCACCATAGTCAAAAAACTTTTAAGATATCTGAAAAAATTGTATCTAATCACCCGAACAGTTTTAACGCTGTACAAAATTTTCTATTTGTAATAGACCAGACCAGTCGATGCAGTATTTGTTTGATCTGAATATGCAATAATTTTTTTGACATGTATCGTTTACAGTGTTTTCGCTTTTTGCTGGCTATATATAAGATAATTTAATATCAATAAAGCCAATTATTGTTTTGTCAAGAGAATTCAAATACAAATGTAACAATATATTAAGTTATGAGCAGCACTTTTATATTATATTATATTGTCTTTAATATATAAAGACAATATAATGTATCAGAAAGTAAATGTACATAAAAGGGAAAACAATCAGTTACGACTAATCAAGAAAAGTTGGCTTTTCTGTTTAAGCTGATTGTATGTTTAAGTGCTCTCGCGGATGCGTAAGGTTCTGTTCACACAGACTGGCTCGGAAAGCAGAATTTGCTCAAAATTAAAATTAAAGTTTTGGACGATGGAAACAAGGTTTATTATTACTTCTCACTTCTTTTTTTTACTTGGAAGCCAGCCTTATTCCTTGATGGCCGACATTATCTCTGTTGTTGCAGATGTCTGTGGGCGGCATTGATTGCTTTTCATCAGGCGACATGTTTGTTTGTTTGTCTTCCTCTCAAATATAAAAGTATTTTCCATTTGATACCTAAATAATAGATTTTTTTGAAACATACCACACTAATGAAGTTGGTTTGCTTGCATTTTATCGTCAATCGTGGGGCTTCCTCGCATCTTATTATGTATTACATTTATAATTAATTAATATTAACTTTTATTATTAGGCAATTCATCACACTCAATAACGTCACCGACGAGTCTCGCTTCTCCACA
Source organism: Baronia brevicornis (assembly GCA_031353405.1). NCBI lineage: Eukaryota > Metazoa > Arthropoda > Insecta > Lepidoptera > Papilionidae > Baronia > Baronia brevicornis. The sequence goes on along the minus strand of JASFAT010003394.1, from coordinate 10,882 downwards.
ATGCGCAACAAGTCCTATAACGAATTCTACAATGTCAACTGATAGTACTCAACCAGTGGTTAGTATGTTTATATTTTCTTAATTCGCCATAATTACACATTGCACATTGTAGTGACCTCCCTTAAAACTGAAGGATTTTGCCATAATCCTTGCGCATATGGGTAAATCTCATCTAGTGATATTTGCTTTCATATGTCACCTTCTACGAAACCCATGAGAAGAAATCTTATTTTTCTTCCTTTTCGTGTCAGCAGGCGTCAGTTTTACATAAAACAGTAAATATATCTGCCTAGTGAGACCAATTGGTCTCACTAGGCAGATATATTTACTGTTTACACTACACGTAGCATAGTAATGCTCCATCCAACTTCACCTGTAAATGTCACAAATAAAATAAAATAAATAAATGAATTCTCCCTATAATATAATGAAACAGTCTTTCAATGTGGAAAATCAGAGAAGAATCACAGGATGGAAAAACGAGAAAGAATGTTGTGTTCTTTTTCTATGTCAGGTAACACACACACAAAAAAAGCGAAACAAAACTGTAATTACTTTTCTAACGTTACCTTCAAATGGAACAAATGACTGAAGCTCATAAAAGAAAAACCTGCGAAACGGATCGAGAAAATGGTTCTTTGATTGCAGCGGCACATAATCTAGGAGTGAGTCTATGACATCTTAACAATCTTGACTGATTGCTCCTCAGTCGCTCTTAATCCCGTACACGAGATCTAATCTCGGACGTTCCCCGCAGGTTGGAGTTGTGACGTCATCGACCACGCCCCAATCACCCAACGGTCATTACATATTGGCTCCGTCAAACAGAACTTTAAGTTCTGTAACCACTGTAACGAAAAAAGGTGAGTTAACAATTACAATTTTTAAAATGTTATTAACACTAAATTGCCCAAGAAGTCATTTTGACTGCTATTTAAATTTATTTAGAAAAAAAACTATATTCAAGTTCATGCAATTTCTTAGTACTTTGAGACAGCATACAGTTGTACTAACATACAACGGTGTGCAAAGTGACAAAACTTTAATAAATTGTATAGTTTATATATTTTTTTCAGTAAACAAACCGTTAAAATTACTTGCTGGGCAACCTAGTGTTATTCAAAAAGAATAACAATAAAGTGCAGTGTTAAAATGTGAACACATTTACAGCTCTCATGCATTATATTATATTTTGTTTCCCACTGGAAACCAAGCTACATTTTTCTAGAGGAATGGACATTGACGTGACACGCTTTTCCAAGGCAACTTGACGAGACTTCCAAATTCGGAATAAATACCTATCATCCATAGATATACATAAATTTATTTATTTAAACTTTTTTGCACATAATGTACACCAGGCGGACTTAATGCTATTGGGCATTCTCTACTAGTCAACCTGCGAATAAGAATTGGAATATTCTTGTCTTGTAACCTCTTTCCTTTCTTCTCTATCCCTCCCTACTCCCTTCCTCTCCGCCAATCCACGGTCTGCAGTGCCAATGGATGCGTGGCTAAGGGCGAGCTTAGTCGCAAGCGTGCCGATCGTCCCGGGATCGGGCTCCCCGGGTACTATGGTGCCTTCCCTCAGCATGCAGGGCTCTGCTGGGGTTGACCTCCATCCTCCCTTGCGGCTCGTAGGATTCACTAAGACGGATTTAATATACCTAATTTGTTGAAAATGACGCCGACGTGGTTCGCCACCCGTCACGTCCTGATTCTCAAGAGGGCGAAAAGCGACCAATGGTGAGCCGTTTCGCTGCGATGAATGGTAGCGGATGGAGCTCTGTGGTCTCTGCCAACCCCTGCGGGTGATAGGCGTGAATATACATAAAATACATTATTATACATAATACTCTTCTAACGCCAACTGTGGTTTAAACAATTTATTTTTTCCAGGCAACAGTCATCAACAACCGTTAGCAACACACGTCTAACAGTTGAACCATTTAGTAATAGTCAATAAATATAAGTTTTGTATGTTAATATGTTAATGTAGATTTTTCCCATACTGTATGTTACATAATTTGTTTTCTGTGTTTATTCTATTTAATGTATATTGAATATAAAATAAATGCTATTATTATGTTTTGATAAAACTATTCACAACAATTTTGATCAACCTGCATTATTTGATATTTTCAAATAATATCAAATTCATAAATTTATTCAATCGTATAATATAAAATTCTTCATTAATTACAGTTAATATTGAAAAATTAATTAAATTAAATACTATACGGTCAATTTTCATAAACTTTATGGCTATGGAATGGCCTTTATGAGGCCTAGCCTATGCTTGAAAATTAATGTCATTTATTGGTGTTATGATTAAAAAGGTGTCAATTTAAATTTGACTGACCGCTTCTATTGTATCATAGACTGTTTGCACACATTAAACTAAGTTTAAAGGGAGGTTTAGAATATTGTTGATATACAGGTTGTTCTTTTTCACATATAAAAACAATACATATATAAATTTTAATATAAAAAAATAAAGCATTTGTAAAACTTTTAATTTTAAAAACTTTTTTAAATATATTGTTTCAAATAAAAATTAATAGATAAAAATAATGATGTGTCCACGTCAAATTCTGAACTCGAACATATACTACGTAAAGAGCTTCATGACCTCTTTTAAAGTAAAGGAATTAATGTCATCTTTAAAAGTAAAGGTATCAATGACCTCTTAAAACAGCAACATAGTGCGGTTTATTGAAATGTTTACATGACACAGATTGTCCAAGCGTTTGTAATTGTTTGGTAGAATATTTATAATTTTGTATGACAAAAAATTATGTTAAAAAATAAATTTTGTAAAATAAAAGATATTGCTTTTAGAAAAACTACTATATAATTTTGTGCACACTGATACTAGTAATCCTGTATATCTTATTTGTACATTTGTAACTACGAAAATTAGTCGGTTTACATAGTTAGTTCATTGTGGTTATCGCGTGTGAGTTAGTTTAAATTGTAATCAAATATTATAAACACTATTTGTGTACCCTTATACATTTTATTATTAATTTTCTATGAACCTAATATTTTATAACAGTTAAATAATTTTGTAAACATTTTTTCAATGGATTTTAAGAACAGAAGCTTAGCTTCATATATTTCATCCTTATCATACCATATCACCTTGCTTGTGTAATACATTTTTTATATATTCATATGCAAGTGTTTTATATTTATATTGTATATAATACCTATGTACTTGAAATATTAATATCTCTTATTACGTATTAGTAAACTATAGTTATTTTATAATTCTTTAGTTCTTTCAATGGTCCTTTTATAAAGGAATATCATAACGCACAATTTTACATTTACTTCAATTTTATTCGATAAACAAACTGAATTAGATCATACAATATAAGATAGTCCAAATCAGATACATTTCCGGACCAACACAAATAGCTACAAAGAGATTGGACGGCCATAAAATCGTAGCCAAAGATACTTTCAGTTTTAAAGACAAAAATAACATTAAATTCTTGATTTTATTTGTTCATTGTTGATTTATCTTATACAATCCTATCAAAATCAACGTTCATAATATAACATTCTTTGATTGCTTGATATATTTTGCAAAAGGGAATTTATTTTATTATTACACACTAGATTAAAAAACATTCGCACAAACATAACGTGCTCTGGACAGTCCTGATATAACATTGAATCCCGCGTGTACTTGTGTGAATTCTACGGAAGATAATATGACAAAGACGCTTATTACTTTTTATATGCAAGAAAAGCATATAACACTGTAGTAAAAAAGTATTTGGTTTTGGTGTTAAAATCTTAACTGATGCGTTTTTAATTAATTCAAAAATTAATGTGACGTTGAGTTTTATTATTGTGTATATACAAAATTGTTTAAAGTAAGATTTAATTGAGGACACTCCACTGAGTTACATAACTTTTGCAAATACAGCAAGCATCGAGCTAGCTTTCTCGCCCTTCATTAAATAGGAACAAATTGCGGGCAAATATCAGTAACTAAAACTAAACAAACTAGCTCAAATAATTATCAAAAATTTTAATATCAAATAAATTGGATGGATAAATTAATACATATTTTTTTCTTTTTTAAATTGTCGAACGTATATTACTTTACTTCATAGAAGTAAATTATTTGAGAATAAATTGTTTAAATCTAAAGTTAAATACTATAAATGAGTTGTATAAATAATACATTAAGCTATAAATATGAAACTAGCTTAAGTAATACACTATCCACCATACCTATTTGTAAATTAGATTCATTTTATTAACAAATTTCAATTTATAAGCTTTAAATCGGAAGATGTGCCATATCTTTGACATATCTTACAATATTTTATTGTTGGTAGAAAAATTTATAAATTTTATTTTCTTTCTTTTATATTATAATAATTATTTTACATTTACTATAACGAAGACACTAATTAGAAGTCCTCAAAATTATTTATATGAACAATTGAAAATTTTTATTTAGTATCTCGATCCAAGACTGACTAGTATTACCTAGAGAAACTATTTAACTAATTGTTTTTTTTTAACATAAACTAATAGCTGGCAGTAAAAATATTAATAATTTACGGAATACTCTTTACTGTATCAAATCCATATAAATATAGTTCAATTCAAATGTAATAGCGTTGGTTTTACTGTTTTTTTATCCTAAAAACTTTTTGAAATATTTTAAACTAAAAATTAATTTATAAAAGTAAGGCTCTGTCAAAGTTAAACTCTACAGCTTGAATATATGCCGTAACCTAAGTGATCGATGACCTCTTTGAATGTAAAAGGTATGAATGACCTCTTTAAAAAACTATTTTGCGGTTCATTGTCACATAAAAATTATATGTTATAAATTATATTTTCTACAATAAAATATATTGCTTTTGAGATAAGCTACAAGTCAATGTATTTTTTACACCGAAACGAAGACTTTCTGCATATTAAAATTAATAAAATTTCCTAATATGCAAATTATTTATTTTTAAATAAAAGTTTTTACGATCTAGGGCTCCGATTATTTTAAATAGATAATTTCTATTTGCGGTATGCATGGACTGGAGGCGTTATAGTATTCTGAGAGGAAGAAGGAATGAGATGTTGTAGTTTATATCCCCAAGTTTTTTAGCCTCTGACTAGCGAAGTTTGGCAGCCAATTGTTGTGTCATGATTAGTGACTGCAAAAATTCACGTAATTTTATAAACACAAAAAAGACAAGCAAAAACACAAACAATAAATACATGTTGGCCATAAAGATATTGTATGTCATATAAATCTATATTATTATATCATATAAATCTATATAATCTATAGTATTTTATTTCTATAACACGTAATTTGTCTATTATATATAGTACATATATGTATGTTATGAAGAATTATTTTTCAGAATATATTTTTAATTTAATAAAGTTTATGCTTAAAATTATTTTATGTAAATACGCAATTACATTAAAAAATATCTTTTTCTTCAGTTTATTTAAGTTATCATATTTTAAATTACAGATTTTAAACAATGTGTTGGACTCAGATAATAAATAATTTTACTACAATTCTATAAGTCTGGATAACTACGTATAGCCTCGTACGAAATTATAAAAGAAAGCCATTCATTCAAATGAATGAATGAATGAAATTATAAAATAATTTTTCCACTACGTTTTTGTATACTTCTTAAATGTTCTACTCCTTTTTTTTTCTAAAATGTTTCTCTTTTATAAATATCCTTCATTGTAACTGACTAAGTCATATTCAGACCAAGGTATCAGGGCCTGACAAAAACTAAAAGGATTTGGAGCCTGCATGTTGTTTCATTTAATATATTATATTCATATAGTTTATTATATACATAAAGTAAAAGGTAGTGTATCATTTATACATTTATTTCAACAATAGTCAACAGCTAACAATGTCACCGAGAAGAAAAAATGATTTTTCTTCTTGGTGACACTAATTCGTCAGGCTAACGTAATTTTTCGTTCAATGACTTTAACCTCGAAAGTATTGATTACTTTGTTATACGACTTACGAAATGGTGACTCGTAAAATTAACTGCCTGGCTCGTTAAAATTGAGACGTAAGGTTTGTCCATCCCAGACATCTGTTACGCAGTTGCGAGGTTTCCGAAGTTCGGGAAAAGCAAAACTCAACAGGTTTCAGGTTTATATCAATTTGCAATATTTCATTTACATTACTGACTATTTTTTCAATCTCATATACATTCCCTTGTCTCCTCATTTTTTGGAGGAATGGACATTTATCCAACACACACGTTTATGACTGATTAGTGATAGCACTAAGATTTAAAATAAATACCTTTGGTCATACATATTTACGATTAAATTCACGACTATTGACTCCGAAAGTGGTAACTTCTCCATTGAGACTATTCGGCATTGTATATGTAGCTAGAAGCCGATCCGAAACATAACACTTCCTATAGGTAGCGACTAGTGGTTTTAATCTTATATAAATTGGCTACAAACGTTCACGCATGCACGAGTTGGCCTGATTAATGGTGGTCTTCGTTTACCTGTCTTTCTTTCTGTTACTCTGTCAAACCAGAAACCCTCAGCGAAATTACCAAACTGATATGACATAGGAATCTTCAAAAAATAAGCATACATATTTATCAAAGGCTGGCAACGTAGAAGCGGTACTATGGTACTACTATGCCTAGGGTGCAGATGCAGGCCAGATAGGGAGGCATTGGTTGGCTTTCTAAACCATAAAAAACACTGTTGACTATCGGCTTTCAAAGCCCCTTGGTTCCCCTTCAAAGGTTTATTATAACAGTTTTTTTGTTAATATACTGTTTAGGAGTATCCGTTAAAAGTAAATGCTGTCTATTTATTTAAAAAAATCATCAATAGTAGGCACTAGAATCGTGTTTGTTTTGAACTTATTATTATTTAAGCATACAGTGAATCTATTTTAATAGTTGTTATTTTATTGATGGGACAATTTTCGCGAATAATTATAATGCCATATGTACAAAAGTTCGTAATTTAATAGGCCTAGAATTTCATATCGATTAGTTATAAGTCGCTTAGAATCATATCATCCGTCTCTACAATATGATGTATATAGAGTAATTCGATGTCTTGCGATTTCTTATGAAATAAATAAATAAAGTCCAACTTCAGGCTTATTTGTAAACTTTTGTAATTATTGTTCTACGTACATTTAATTAGATAATAGAAATCGCATTTTGTCGAGTTTTCTTCTAGGAAAAAATGTAAATTGTAATATTAAAATAATCTAATATTTGGTATTATTTCAATCTTTAGGCGTCTGTTTATTACGTATGGGATATTCCTACTATTGGCACTTACAGTGTTAACGAAAATACCGACTAATGCGCAAAAATATTTTATATGAATCACAATATAATTTTAATTTTCAATAATTAGAAAAGTTATAAATAAATTAGAAATACATTTATGAACTAAACTTTGTTCTGACCCCAAAATGAGTATTAAATGTCTTGATGATATGTAGATAAAATTAGTCTTTTTGCTTAAAGTCATCTTTCTTTATAATTGGTCCTATATGAAGCCTAGGGTTTCGTAGCGAACGAGCTTAAAGTACTTCTTTTATATAGAGTTTCTTAATAAATGTAACTCTTATATATATATATATATATATATATATATATATATATATATATATATATATATATATATATATATATATATATAAAACAAGATTTTCCGCTTTTTTATTTATTTTATTTCATTGAATTTTTATTTTTATTGATAAATATTTAATAGAAACTAAACATCAACTTTGTTGTTAGTTTTGGGTACTAGCATGATACCACTGTGTGAATTAGTCGGTATTTTTTGAATATTATATATATTTTTCTAGATCAAAGAAATCTAAATAATAATAATAATAATACAATAAATATGGTGTACCCCTTGCTACAATTGTGGCTTATGCACTAAAACAATACGAGATTTGTTTGTATTCTCTTCATGTCTCCTCGCCTAAACACTTGTATAACTGTTAACTATTGTTGTAGTGTAGTTATACATATAGATTCATCTCTTAGCCCGTCGATATAATAACAAGTTACTTGGACGGCGATCCATAATTGAATGAACATGTCTTTGCGGTAAAGTGACAGGTGGGCCAGAGACAAGGATAGCAATATATGTAAACCAAACCAACGCAAATCCCCCTTATGTTTTAATTTATTATTTCGATTTCTGTGTTCTAAATCTAACGTGTCGAAAATATCACACACATTCTTATCGATTTTCATTTAACTGTTAATTTGAAATTTGTTTACTTGTTAATGTGTGTGTGTGTGATATTCTCGCTCTGTGTATACTCGTATAATTATTTTTCTGTGATACATAGATTAAAGAGTTATGTAAATATTAACTGCTATTGTAACTATATGAGTGAAATTGTTAAATATGTATTTACGGTAATTAAAAACAAAAAACCATGTAAAGCTTTTGACTTTGTGAAATAACTTAGCCGATAGATATATAGTTATGTTTTACTGGAGTGAGATATCGTAGTTAGCGGTGCGTTACGAGAAAGTGTTATATTGCATCGTGCAACTATTAAGTTAGTTAAATTGTACAAAATACTTTTTTAAATAAAATGAAATTTTGGCCTATGTAATGTATGTTATTTTATTTACTCAGACTTCTCCTTTACAGCATTGGTCTTCTGACGGTAAATACGCTAGGGAAATACTACGTACTGCCAGAAGGGTTTGAATAGCACTTCACATGAGAGTTGGAGGATTTGAAGGAGAAATCCCTCACCTGCTTATCTTGTTACACTTATCAAAAGCTGTCAACGCAGCATTTCCCCATGGTATGGCCATTTTCGATAGATGACAGTAGTTATTTGTGATAGAGTGATTCGCTTGCTGTTCTTTGATTAAAATTACTATATTTAGTGGTAGAGCAACGCTGCAGACGAATACTTTGTGAAGAATGGAATATTATTTGTCTGTAGCATGAATGAGCCGGCTCGACCGGGGAAGTACCAAACTCCCGCAGAAAACCGGCGTCTGAGTGGTAGCTTAGCTACCGCTCTTCGTATTGTGAGTTCCGGAGGCTCCCTCCCACTGCTACTCCCATAATGTCACTTTCCTAAAAGGTCGGCAACGCTTCCGCACTTCTTTATGGCGCTGTGGATGTCTATGGGCGGCGTTGATTGCTTTCCATCAGGTGGACAACACGCCTGCTCGTTTGCCTTCCGATCCAATAAAAAAAATATTTTTAGAATTAGTTTAGCATACAAGAATAATAACGATGGGATATATATGATGGATATTTGATATCAGAAGCCGAGAGAAGGATTCAGTTGGGCTGGGCAGCGTTTAGGAAATTCCGTCAAGTCTTCTCGTCGCCCATACCACAAAGTCTGAAGACAAAAGTCTTCAACCAGTGCGTCCTGCCCGTACTCTCTTACGGTGCCGACACGTGGACACTGACAGTCCGTCTCCTCACCAAGCTCAAAGTCGCTCAGAGGGCTATGGAGAGAGCTATGCTCGGGGTTTCTCTGGTGGACAGAATTCGAAATGAAGAAATTCGCCGGAGAACCAGAGTCACCGACATTGCTCTTCAAGTTAGCAGACTGAAGTGGCAATGGGCTGGACAAATTTGTGGGAGAACCGACAATCGTTGGAGTAGACGAGTGCTGGAGTGGAGACCGCGACTCGGCAAACATAGTGTGGGACGCCCTCCTGCTAGATGGAGCGACGATCTGCGCAAAGCGGCTGGCAGAGACTGGATGCGTGTAGCCGAAGATCGGGCAAGGTGGCGCGCCTTGGTTGAGGCCTATGTCCAGCAGTGGACTGCCGCGGGCTGATATTGAATATTGGATATGATGGATAGTCTCAAGTTTATATTACCAACACTTAAGTTCAATTATTGACTGTTCTTTGTAGCTAATGAATTAAAGAACACGATACCATACGATTATAATACTGTAATATACAATATATAATATTATGTTATTATCCCTCGATTTAAAATGGTTGGGGCTTTGGCAACCATGGTTGCCATGACTTACATTACTCTTACTTGTGACTTTAGTTTGCAAGTGTACTCGAATTCGCCTATCCCCTTGCGAGGTAAATAAAGATATGGTAATAATTTTAATATAATTATGTACCTCCACGGCAGACTACTGCTAGACATATCTCTTTCAAGACATGGACATGCTACCTTTGTCGGATCTTTTGCTACCCTACTCTCATCCAGTATAAAAATCTATCTATCTATCCAGTATAATCCCTGCATAGATAAATCTAAATATTGTATTATACCGTTTTATATAAGTTTGATATTCAATTGCCTAATAGATATTCTATTGCCACTGCACTACTAAGGACTAAATCGATGCAATCATTCATTGCTGCTATTTCCTATAACAAAGGTTTTGGGGTACGCATCGGGTTCAGACTTCGAGTAAGTTAGCACCTAAGTTAAATTATTTCGTGCACGCGTTAAGAATTCTTACGACCGCCGCCTTGGCATGAGCCAATTGTGATTCATCTGTAATACGGACATGCACGTAAAATGTTTATCGTGTCCGTTAGTATCGGGCCACGAAACCGGTGGGGCGAAAATAACTTACAAGCCTACGGCTACACTCGACTGTTGTAACTAATAATAATGAATGCTAAAAGAACCAAAATTAATAACACTACAATTTAAATACATACATCGGAAACTTAAATCTATTTTTTCTAAATAACATTTATCATAATTTAGCGCGATCAATCTTAAGAAATAAATTTATTATAAGTGTACATATATGTATTTGAAAAGTATACTATAAAATTATTAACAAAAGTTAATATAACGCCAGTAATATTTCATATATAAGTAACATCAATTC
>JASFAT010001724.1:0-63110 GCA_031353405.1 Baronia brevicornis | reverse complement strand
CCAGGAATAAAAAAGAGTTTTTTGCATCGTATAGTCACTGGTGACGAAAAATGGATTCACTACGATAATCCAAAAGAAGAAAGTCATGGGTTAAGCCCGGCGAACCATCAACATCGACAGCTAAGCCGAATATTCATGGAAAAAAACTCATGCTGTGTATTTGGTGGGATCAGCTTGGTGTCGTGTATTATGAATTGCTGAAACCAAGCGAAACCATTACTGGAGCTCTCTACCGAACACAATTGATGAGATTGAGTCGGGCACTTAAGGAAAAACGCGCCCATTACTACTCCAGACACGACAAAATTATTCTTTTACACGATAATGCTCGTCCACATGTTGCGGCGCCGGTAAAAACATACTTGGAAACACTCAACTGGGAAGTTTTACCCCACCCGCCGTATTCACCAGACTTAGCCCCTTCTGATTATCACCTGTTCCGGTCGATGGCACATGGTCTGTCTGAGCAGCGCTTCACATCATATGAAGACACCAAAAATTGGGTAGATTTGTGGATAGCGTCAAAAGATGAAGAGTTTTTTCGACGGGGTATCCGAATGTTGCCAGAAAGATGGGGAAAAGTAGTGGCAAATGATGGAAAATACTTTGAATAATAATATGTACTTTTCGTAATGTACTTTTCCTTTACAATAAATTCCTAATTTTTTATAAAAAACTGCGGAAACTTATTTGTACACCTAATATTTTCTTATGTGAGCCAAATACAAAATTTGAATTTGTAAGTACAATATGCAGTAATGCATTTTTACATTAGTGACTTTATGATGGTGACTGATAATCATTGAGTGGTAAAGTTCGACTCACACTTGACTGGTATAATCCATCATCAATATTCCATGATCAGTAGTAGGCTTGGATTTGAGTGGCCATAAAATTTTAATGTTCCTAATCATATAATCTTATATTTAATGGTTTTCGACTCAGCGGGTGGTGGATTAGTTAGTTATAAGCAGTTTTTGGACCCGGAGTCCCACGCCGAAATATATGCAAATGAATTAGATAAATTAATAGCGGAGTTCTAAATGATATTACTGATATTTAAAAATTAATTCAAATTCGCGGAAACATTCATACATAGGTAATAATTAGTTATATATTAGCATTAACAGTTTATTTTATATATCGACACGAAAAAGCGAAAACGTTGTAAAAAACACACATGTCAAAGAATTTTTATTGCATATTCGGATCAGAAAATTAATACTGCGTCGAATGATCTGAGTCTCACAGCTGTACGACCAATGAAAATTTTGTACAGCGTTGAAACTGACTGTTTTTGAGTGATCACATACAATCATTCTTTTCTATGGGTGGCGTTGATTGCTTTCCATCAGGCGACACGCTTGCTCGTTTGCCCTCCAATCCCATAAAAAAAATTTCGGTTTTTCATTTTGCTGTTAACTACGTGTTCCCTTTTTTGCGAAGTTACAAAGTCATATGGAGAGTAAATCTTAACTACCTTTTAGAAAACTTAGAGCTTGCTGGCTCTGAAATGGCTGATCCACCTTGTGTCATCATTAAATCAAGTCATCCGTACTGGAAAAAACTATGTCGAATGGGAGACAATGATGGGCTTTTAATATAACGCTGTATATTCAAAGCCTGTAAATTTTATTTTTTAAATATTACATATTATTATGATACTAAGTGGAAGTGTGTATGTTTGTATGAACAGCAACGTTGAAGGTGTTAAACCCATTAAAATTGACTATTTACACCAGAGATTCTCAAACTTATTTGTCTACCGCCTACTTTGAGAATCAAGTATATCCTACCCTTAATATGTTTAATTAACATATTAAAAATCCCCCCCCCCCTTAACATATTAAAAATCACGATCAGTCATCCTATTTCACAGTTCTAGAGATAGGTTTTGATTTAGGTTTTGTTTTTAAAGTATAAATCAACCATTACTCAAACAACTTCTATACCCCTAATTCTTTTTGTGCTCTTTACCCTTCCCCCAAAAATCTTAAGAACCCACAACGAATAATTTTGAGAAACACTGGTTAACAGCATTGCCTCGTGACATTTTTGACCCACTGCTATGCACGACGCCTCCCGATTTATGGAGGGATAGATGGACAATAACCAAACATATTTTTCAAGACGCATTGATGAAACATCTAGATTTGAAATGTTACTTCTAATCCATACATATATTTATCATATTGCGGGAATTGAACCCGCGACCGTCGACTTCGAAAGCGGTAATTTCACCACTGAGAGATTAAGGTCGTCGTCCGAGTTATTACGTCGTACAAAAAAATAAATCATCTCATGCGCTTACAACGACGATCGTGCGTCTCGTATCTTTCTCGATGATGGATAGGAAGACAGAAAAGGTTCGTAAAAAACGTTTTAACTGTCACCCGGACGAGCTGAATGACGTCGTAAGCAAGGGAAACGGTATCATAAATATGATCTGACCTTATCTGTTGCTCATCGTTGTAAAAACCATAGCCAAGTCAACCAGACGGTTGTCTATGCCTATCTGAATTTGTTCACAAAATAACGGTAAATATATAGAAAGTCCGTTTCGACGTAAAGCCAAAAATAATTCATTTATATATGCCATGCGATATATAGATATATAATGCGATAAGACCACCTTTTGTATATAAATATTATATATAATAAACACAACATTACATTCATAACATTATATTATATACAATAAAGTATATATCTATCTATCTATATATTATATAGTATGATAGTATTTAAATATATTTATGTTGTTAATTTTTATTGATTTTAGTTAAGTTCTGTATAAAAAATAAGAAATAAACCAAGAAGTAAGAAATGACGGCGACGTGGTTCGCCACCCGTCACGTCCTGATTCCCACGAGGGCGAATAGCGACTAATGGAGAGCCGTTTCGCTGCGATGAATGTAAGAGGAAGAATCGATGAAAGGATGGATGAGTGTGGAGGAAGCGGGGATGGTGTGCCAGGATCGTAGCGGATGGAGTTCTGTGGTCTCTGCCAACCCTTGCGGATAGGCGTGAATATATAAAAAAAATAGAAAGAAGCCTAAAGTAGAAAGTATAGGGTATTCAGTAGTAGAATAAGGTTATAGATAGATTAATCTGTAAACGCATGCTTATTGATTGTTTTCTGCCGATATTGAGAGAACTGCCGGCCTTCCCTTTAACAACCTGGTTTCAACAAGATAACGGCACGCTTCACACAGCTAAAGAGATCATGGAGCGTCTTCGTTTCGACGATATCCTCTGGCTACCCAGGTCATAGGATCTACCTGAGTTGTTTCGTGGGGGTACCTCAATAAAGTCTCATTAAAGTTTATGAAACACACCCGACGATCATCCCAGCACTTAAATAAAATATCGTCTGCCAGGTGAACAGCAACGACGTCACTGCATCAGCGAGTGGCGAAGAATATTGTGGGTAGATTCCAAAGAGTTTGCTGGACGTGGCGATTAACATTTAGACAAAATAATTAAAAAAAAAACAAAAACTAGTACTACTCTCCATCGTAAAAGTAATTGAATTTTATCTATAGTTGTATATGTAGTTGTTGTAGCATTTTTATTATATATATTTGAAAACCTAAATATGCCATTGAGTAACATATATTATACTAAGGTATTTGTGATAATTTACCATCAGTTAACCCGTGTATTCATTAGCCATAATATAAACTTATAAAAAAAATATAACATTTTTCTTTCAAAGAATCCTTTTATGACAAACAGAATTGTCAGTCATATATAAAATAAAAAATATTCGCAGAGCAGCAACGGTCTTAGTTCACTACGGGCGCGCTAATCCCGTAACTTGAGGCGGCGACTGTCTTGGAACGGATGACAGCTCTAGCATCGGATTTCTTATTCTCCGGCATCTACATGTTTCAGAAGCCGCAAAAAGTTTTTAGTTTCAGTTACTCGCACTTTGCGCTTATCTGTTATTAACATTTAATCTAAGGCGGCGAGACTTCATCGCCAACTTGACTTACGACTCGCAAGCGCAGTGAGTTGGACTTCTTAATTGTAATAACTTTATTACTTTACCTTTGCTTACTTTAATTTTTAAATTTTCATTTTTGGAACTAAATAAAAAAAATATTCTCATAGCCACACTGTATATCACCATTATGGACACACAATTGACAAACTGTACTTTTAGCCTTTTTGATTTTTACAGCTTCGTCGGACATTTTTACACATTAATCGGACTACATCGAATACATCAAATTTTTTAACGGATTTATCGGACGTTTTTATAGATTCATCGGACCTTTTTATGGATTCATTGGACTTTTTTACATATGCATAAGAATATTTTACACCTTCATCGCACTATTAATATTTATATAATAAAATCAATTAGAGAAGAAGTAGAATTGGTCTAGAATAGCCTTATAGAATTAAATTGTATTACTCAGGATTTATTTCTACAAATATATTGTACTTAAAAAATATCATTGACCTTAAGAAAAAATATATTATATTTGTCCTTATAACGTTATAAACCTATAGATATCTCATAAATGGTCATGACATTCCGCGGCGTGAAAACATGGTGTATATAATATTGTGTATTATATACACCATGTATAAGCTTAAAATATTACAGTTTACCATATTTTGAATAGTCCAATCTTTTGTTTTCTCTAGTAGGCGTGGTAGAGTCACGCTGCAGAAGAATACTTTGTCAAGACTGGCATAATATTTGTCTGTAGCATGGACGGGCCGGCTCGCCCGGGGAAGTACCACACTCCCGCAGAAAACCGGCGTCTGAGTGGTAGCTTACCTACCGCACTACGAACGGTGAGCGGCCGGGTTCCAGAGTTCGATGGTTATCGGTTTTTCGATAAAAATGATCAACCCATTGCTATTTCATTTTTTGTCAATTCTATTGTATATTACTGATCATCTTATCTGGTTTTCTATGGGATTGGGTAAAAATGTTTATGTCTTGAAACCAGGGGATTGTTTTCATCTCCGTTGAGAGGAAAAGTACAATTGATTGTTAAATTATATATAACAATCAAATGTAAAACGTTTGACAAATGAACAGTATTTTTTTCTCAAAAAAGTCCCATACTAGGATTTCCACAAGGTGCATCACAGGTACCTACCATTATAAACACAATAGTGATAAAATAACAGATTCAGAATAAAAACCTCTGTATACAAATATTCATTCTAATCTGAGAACCGAACCCAGGCCTTCGACTCAGAAAAGCGTTCACTTGCCTATAGCCATTTAGGCAGTCATTTCTCTTATTTATTTTTTACAATATCCTATCTCTTTGTGAAAGTTTCAGCAAAATCGGTTCAACCTTCTTAAGAAAGATTTTAATAGAGATTATGGTATGGTATTTATTTTACGCCTATCGCTATTTAATATACAAAAAAAATTGTAGTCCGAAAAATGTATCTATAAGAATATTCATTGTACATCTTAAGGTGAAAATGAAGCCATATCTTGCTCACTCATAATTTCACGCTTGGTGTCGCTTCAACGTGAAGAATTCATTTTCGATATCACATTACCTTAACACTTTGTAAGGGTAACCTTATACTCAATGAACCAGTCTTCGCTTTAAGTTTCTGCTTAAGAAATTACATTACATACCGCAAGACAAGTCTATTTTAATTAAAAAAAGTGGTGGTTAAGTAAGTGGTTTGTAACCTTTTTGAGACTAGCGACTACTAGCGAAATATATATTAATGGCAGATCAAATTAAAAGGTAGAAAACTGCAGTGCTGACAAGCCAAAAAACAATGACTTTTTTTATTCAAAATTCAAAATGCATGACTCTTCCAAAATATTATAAAATGCATAGTGATTCCCATAAGTAAAAATGCAGTGTCTCTCATGAGCCAAAAGGCAGTGACTCTCAAGAGTCGACAAGCAGCAATTCATACAAACTAAAATGCAAAGTGACTCACATTAGCCAAAATGCCGTCACTCTCACAAGCCAAAACGGAAGTGACTCTCACAAGCCAAAATAGAAGTGACTCTTACAAGTCAAAATCCATTGATTCACTCCTCCCGACTCACTTAAGCAAATGGCTGTGCCTCTCACAACAAGTCAACATGTAGTGACTCTCGCAAGTCAAAATGCAGTGGCTCGCGCTAGGCAAATGTTATCACTTACTTCTCTCTCACAAGTCAAAACGAGGCTGCACTTGCTCAAAGCGTTCACTTGCTCACATCTCCCATAAAAAAAAGTTTACAAATTGTCTTTCCGACGTATTTATAGAGGCTAACAATGCCATTCCACAATAATAATGAAAACAATTGCATTGTGGAAATAAATCTATTGTTTTTGAAATCTACAATCGCACGAGTTACTTAGCGGTTTCCGCTAAGCCGGGATGAGTAAGCGATAAAACTGTTTTGCAATATAGCCGAGCTTCAAATGGTCAGTGCCTATTGCTGTACTGAAGGACAGATAATGCAATTTGTTTCGACAATTACATTTTCCTTGTAACAACTGCCCGAATCAGGAACACATTTTACATTTAAATTTTAAACAGAATTTAAATTTGAACTTAGTCTTTTTCTGTAGATAAGTAAATAGGTATGGACTTTTCCCGCCAACTTATATCAGTGATGTTGTGTTTTTATTTCATTTTCATAATATTATATTATTATCAGTTATATTGTTTTATTGTTGTGGCGTATTATACAATATAGTTCGATTAGGACTTATAAGTGAAGTGATATGAAATAAATGCATGTATCATGACTTTTAAGTTGACTGAAAAAGTCCATAGTAGGTTTTGGTAGAAAAGCCACCATTTTATCAATACTTAACGTGATAAGTTGACTGGTGATATTCGTTAGAATTATTTATTTATATATACATGTATATTCTTTCGAAATTCGATATTATCATATTTACTTGACATGCACATATTTTATATTTAATTGTAATTTCTGTTTAAAAAATAAAAGAGCTAAATTAACAATTAAGTACTGTTAGTATTTTTGTGTTTGGTTCCAAGCATAGAATAAGTATCTTTTTTCCTACGGTTTCATGCGGGGAGACTATGGAAACAAACAACACCTGTCCGACTAATAAAAAATTGAGAAAAAAGATCTGCGATCTTCAATCCGTCCATCATGCTTGGAGATTACGGCGACCACCTTCAGTTTTACAAGGGCTGATGTCCAGCTATGTAATGTTATATCTTATAAAAATATTAAATACAACTCCTGAATGAGCAAATGCTGCTTATAGATGCTAGTAGATCTACCAATCTAAGATTTTTTCTTTGAGATATATACACTCCATTACGATTAACAGATTTTTCTTTTTTGATGATTTGATTCTCTGGGAGATTTTGATTTTTCAGTGGATTTCTTCATTACGAATTAAACCTATCAGGGACACTACGAAATAACGTTTTGGGTTAATTAACTGTTTTTTTTTAATATAGCAGATCAGACAATTTAGCATGCAGGCCACCTGGTAAGTGATTACCGCTGCTCATATGTACATCCGAAACACCGGAGGAGTGTCAGATAGTAATAGGTCTGTAAATGTGTAAATTATAATGATTATTAGGCACAGCATTTAGAGTGCTAAGAAATCTGAGTTCAAAACATCAAGGTATTACAGCCGCGGGTGGGCCTTTGCCTGGTTCAGTACATTTTTCCAGTCGGATCTTAATTTGGCTTTTTCACACCGATTATCTTTAAGTCGTCCTCAACTCCATCTAGATATCTGAGCTTAGGCATTCCGTGGCTACTACGACCATCTGGTTTGCCGTCGAGTAGGCGTTTGGGAACTCTAGTCTCGTCCATCCGTATTACGTGCCCAGCTCAAAGAAAAATTGGACGAGTTCAAATCCCGGTCAGTTTAAAATTCTCAAGATGTTTTGACCGTAATTTCATAGATTGAATGGGATCATATCTATCGTTCAATCGTATTTTCTATTGGTACTTCGTGGGGCATACTAACTGAATAATGTACAGATAATGCAACTGGTAGGTCTCCTGACTGCGAATTTACTAAATGCGAATTCTGTAAAAATTGTAACGGACTTCACACGTAAAAAATAAGATAATTTTACATAACAATAAACTTTTATTAAATATATATATATATTTAATAAAAGTTTATTGTTATGTAATTGTAAATGTATATTAGTACATAAAAGTTATGCCTGTATTTAATAACGAAAATAATAAATAAATTAAAATAACAATCGTGACATCGATATAAAGTCACACTACGAGTAACATACATATGTATATAATTTAATTTATCATAAAAAGTATCACAATTATTTTATGGTGAAAGAAATCCTAAATTTTATATATCTGTGAATTGCTATATCGACGCAAAAAAGCGAAAGCTTAGTAAACCGGAAAATGAAAACAAATGAAATTGTACAAATACAATAATAATTAATAATAACGAACTTCCATATATATATATATGGAATTCCATTTTCCATTCCATATATATATATGGATATATTACACATGTTTCATATTGTTTATACATATATATAAAGTGTTCATAATATGAATAGCTATCTCATAAAAGTTGTAGAGCGCAGATGTTTGGCAAACCCAAGAGCACGGTATGAAGTTCCTACAATTGTGGTATACGTAGGAACTCTATACCTCGCTAGTGGCAATCACCATTCCGAAGACACCTTCTCTTGCGTTTCTTCCATCTTCTTTCTTCTCGTAAACGTCTTTCTTCTCCTTGATCAGTCGATGGGCAACTTGCCTTAATTAATTACGACGGGACAAAGACATATGTAATAATACATTTATATAATAAATATTAAATACTGCTTCAGGATGTATGTAAGGGGGTGTATCTTAACTTTTTTTTTTAAACAATACATTTGCGTGTATACAAGGTTGAGTCACCGATGGACCCCAAACTTGGCGGTGGTAGCCTTCTGGGGACAAACTCTTGACCATCAGTAGGCGATGTAAAAATCAATAATAATAAATAAGTTTACCTTAACCTTGGATGATTGTTTTTACGGAAATGTTCCAAACATTTCCGTAAAAACAATCATCCAAACAAACAAAAAACAACATTTATTCCTCTCGCTGCTCATTAGGACTTTTTCCTTTAAATAGTCGATCGAATGTATATAATAGATAAACATATAGTATGAAGTATAAAGTGATATATAAATGTAATAATCAATTATAATTTTAAAGATATTATAATAGTTTAGTTATGCATTTAGATTTGTAATACTTGTTTTAGGTATTTCTAATAGTGTGTAATAATTAATGAAATTTGTATGCCGTGGCAATGTGATAGAGCTTTTATACGTCTTTTTTTCATCTTGTTATAACCTCACATTATACAAATAAAGAATTATTATTTATTTTCTCCACCTCACTTTAGCGTCAAAAATGAAATTATCATTTGAATAAAACAGCTGCCAACCTACCCTTGTAATTAAATTTCGTAGGTATCCACAATTAGCATATTTTATCCCGAAGACGGGATTTTCTGTCAGCAGATAAGTTTTCAACCCCTTCGAAGTATGGTAATTTTTGTAAACGGTTCGTGGGAAACATTTGCTATTCGCATTAGAAGTTTTAAATTATTGAAGCCGCGTACGTAGAGCACGGTGGCGAATTGCATTAATGCGTTCCTTTGATACTGAGAAACCTTGTAGGGTGCCTTCACACACATTTGCTTGACCTAACTTACCTTGTAAAGCCTTTTCTTTACCTGATACTTATAAGGCAAAAAGAGTATGATGCAATAACATTATATGTTACGTTATACTGAACTGGATTCGCGGCATATTAGTATTGTTCAAGTTTCAATAGTAATATTTTAGTTAGGTATGCCAGGTGAGACGCATTTGTCGCTGATATAACAGGCCTTTATCCAGTAAGTGGACTGCCATAAGTAAATGATTTTTTTTTAAAATAAATCTAATAATGGCTTGATATTACTAGAATGAATCAGTCTAACCAAGCTAATAATGTTTGTGCTAGAAAAAAGCAGAGCTTCAACCATCAAATTGGTGTGAATTCGTACAAGGCTGGGATCAGCGACGTGTTCTCCTACGAAGGTCAAGGTACACTGGATTTTGAGCAAACGGAGTAAGTGTATTAAACAACAAACAATTCAGATAAAGAAAATGTCAAAATAACTTTCATCGCATATATATGCGAAGAATTCGACAGCACTGATATATAAAAAAAATCACGTCACGCGAGCGAGTAATTGCAGACAGAAATACCTGCCACCGATATTTGCTTTTTGTTCGCGACAGTGTTGTTGCATATCAGATTTTTTTGCGACCCAGCCTACTTACGTTTCACTAGGTTGTTTTTAATACGAGATTTGTTTTAGCGAAATTCACACCAAACAATATAAAAAAAAAACTTTAAAGCCAATTCCTACTTAAATATAATGGATATTTATTTTATATCCTGCTAAATAATATATGTTATATAAGAGAATTTTTTTTTATCCCATATATGAACAAAATATGATGCTGATCTTACATTTCATTAACACTTAAACGTCTATCCGACTTTTCCGATTTATTGCTTATAAAATTTACGTAGCAATTAAAAAAATAGCAAAAAAAGATTGGTAAAGATTGCGTTTATGATCTCAACGTAATGCAACGGTTTGATTCTACCACTGGACTATTGAGGTGAACCATATTTTCTTAAGAACTTAGTTTGAATATTTAACAAGAATTCTTGTAATATCAAAATATTCATTCAATTCCAAAAACTAAAAAAGTGGATACCTGCGGAGTTTCTTTCGCCGTTTCTTCTCCGTTCAGAGGAACTTCATTACGAAATATTGGTAAAGCTTAATTGATAATTGATTTTCAATAAATTAAATGTCATTTCTTATGACGAAATAAAAATAATGAGTTTTTTGAATTGCTCGTGTTATTATTTTCTAAAAAATGCTCATGATTCGACAAAAAAACATACTTCAATATCTTAAGCCGTTACTTATTTCTAAAGTGTCCAGCGACTGTAGGAAGCAAGTTTTATAAAAGAACCAAATACGGGATAAGGCCTCGGATAAAAATACCAGATAAGATTTACCGCGCCTTCCAAATCCCGAAGACAGTGGATATAAATATTTATCACTAAAGCTGTCATTCAGGGGCGGGGATCACACACGTCGTCTCGACTTTATTTTTGATGATTAAAACCTTTGGGCTTAAAAGACTATTACGTGGCACATCCAGAGTATCGCGTTGGAAGCTTTTATTATAATATCTACTCGTTTATTTATCAAGGGTGTTAGGGTGATCTTGACTTTTTTCATCTTTTAACTCGACCATTATACAAACCAACATTCATTTTCAAAATGAGATTTTTCCGTGGACGAGATAGGTAAATGAGCGAGCGAATCACCTGATGGTAATAAACCACCGCCGCTCACGAACATTGGATTATAAGAAGTGCAAATGTATTGCCTACTCTAGGATAAGGATGTGAATAATGAGAGTTGGGGGAAGGATTTAATGGGAGGAGACGAGACGAAGGAAGATCCCTCTCTCTCTCTTTCCCGCACTCACAGCACGAAAGGACAGTAAAGTCCTATATTTTTTTTAATAGCAGAGTGGGCGAACGAGCATGCGGGTCACATAGACATCCGCAATGCCGGAGACGTCGCAGATGCGTTGTCGGTTTTTATTGAGCACGTACGCTCTTCTCTTGTATGCTCCCATGTTGCAAAAACGAAGGAACATCACAGGTGGTAAGTTGTTCTACAGTTCGTGGAAGAAAACTGCGATCAAAACATACGGTGATCGACGGCCAGCCATCCACTTCACGTTGACAGTGTGTGTGGTGCCTTTTCCAGTCGAGGCCGACATACATGGGCTGAGGAAAATGATTTTTTTTTATGGGATAGCAGGGTAAACGAGCAAGCGTGTCGCCTGATGGAAAGCAATCAACGCCGCCCATTGACAAACGCGACACCGCAGGAGTCACGGAAGCGTTGTCGCCTTTTTAGGTATGTATAGGCTTGTTTTTTGAAGGTTCCAATGTCGTATCAGTTCGAAAAGACCGCCGAGGGTAGCTGGTTCCACAAACTGGTGGTGCGTGGAAATAAGTTACGAGAGAAACGCACTGTAGTAGATCGCTACTCATCCAGATGGTGGGGATGAAATTTTTTTACGGCGTGTTGTGCGGTTGTGGAATTTGGCGGCGGGAATTATTGCAAATTATAAGTTTTATTATTTTCAACTCTCCGTTTCTTAAATTATTTACATGGAATTTGTTTATACTATATGGCCCTGGGTATGGTACACATGTTGTTTAAAGTTCAATTTGAATTAACTGCAACGCTTCCACTGACAACTATTCACCCCGCTTGTAATTATTTCGACGACGGGTGGTATCACAACGCCCATTATAAATTGATCCGTGGCAATACTTCAAAAGGTTCACGTAGGTTTTAATTTTGTTGAGGTAAGTTAGGGGCCGCGGGCAATTTTTAACTGGCGACGGTGTTTATTAAAAGATGATATCTGTGTAGTCTTAATGTCGAAATGACCTTAAATAACTTTAATTTTTTTAAAAATTTATGGCGGCAATAAGTCATTGTAACTTTGCAGTTGGATAAGTTTTACGTACGAGCGGGATGGAAATGAATTGAGTTTTTGAGTTATTATTTAATTATGATTAAGACATTTGTTTTTTAATTAGATACTTATATGTACCTTGTTAACGCTTGTTTTTATCAGATTCCAATTGTCTGATATATAGAAAACGTATTGATTTATTATATATTTTTATATTGTTTGTATGTACCTATATGTATATATATATATATATATATATATATATATATATATATATATATATATATATATATATATATATTAGGTGTACAAATAAGTTTCCGCAGTTTTTTATAAAAAATTAGGAATTTATTGTAAAGGAAAAGTACATTACGTTTTATTCAAAGTATTTTCCATCATTTGCCACTACTTTTCCCCATCTTTCTGGCAACATTCGGATACCCCGTCGAAAAAACTCTTCATCTTTTGACGCTATCCACAAATCTACCCAATTTTTGGTGTCTTCATATGATGTGAAGCGCTGCTCAGACAGACCATGTGCCATCGACCGGAACAGGTGATAATCAGAAGGGGCTAAGTCTGGTGAATACGGCGGGTGGGGTAAAACTTCCCAGTTGAGTGTTTCCAAGTATGTTTTTACCGGCGCCGCAACATGTGGACGAGCATTATCGTGTAAAAGAATAATTTTGTCGTGTCTGGAGTAGTAATGGGCGCGTTTTTCTGTATATATATATGTATGTATATATATATATATATATATATATATATATATATAGATGCTCTCTCTTATTCATGATTAACTACCCGTCATTTATTAATAGTAATATTAATATATAACAATCTGTTTAAATGACACGAGTTAAAAAAATAATAATAATACGTTACAAACAAAAATCATTAATTTACATCCATTATACACTTCAACTACAATCTTTGAGGCGTAAAGCAGAGGCTAGATGACGCGCCTTGGGTGAGGCCTATGTCCAGTCCACAGGGGAGTGTAGCTAGACGTCGGCTTGGTGTCTACTGTATGCTCACTGTCATGTGTCGAGTGGAGGGTAGCGTAGCCTGAATCGAGACTATGTCTCGGGTTATGATTTCACTCCCATACCCATGCGATAAAATGTTTCACATCAACAAAAACAAATTCTATACATTTTTGTATTAAATCGTTGATTTTACGACTGATGCAAGAGCATTGAATTCTTGGAGTCTAACAAGATTTTGCCATAATCTCGGAATATAATCGTAAAGGTGTGGTACAGGCGGGGCGTAGCGCAGCGCCTCAACAAATCCCACTCATTTTAAGGATTTGCAGTTGAAATTAGTTCGCAAATCTCAGGCTTACTCCGACCCCCGTAACAGATGTAGATGCGAAAGGGATGTAGATAAATGACGCGGCGAATGTTTTAAGACGAGTATACGGCTTTGTTTATTGTTGCTATTCTACATCGATTTGTGTGTTTTACACACCACACTGTACCTACACGCACACACACACACAATAAGGCATAAGGCATATATAAGGCACATAAGGCATACACACATAAGGCCTACTACACTTGGTATTTCAAATGGGAATTATTTTTTGGGAAAATTACAACGTATGAAAATTTTCGAACGAATGTGATTATTACTGTTTATTATTTTGAGATCTATTTACAGACTCCGCACACAGGTGGGTCGTTGCAGATATAACATAAACAAAAGCATAATATATTGCACCGCAATGTGAAGGATGCAATTGTGGAGCCAATCTATGGAGATAGTCCACTTTTCATTGTGTCTAAACACCTACAAATTCGAAGACCTCGTCGAAGCGAATGCTGCTGCAAATGCAATGGCGAATTACTGGACCGAAAAATACAAGTCGAGCCATTGACTCGAGAAGATTTTGATTGCTATTACTGTATTGTCAAAAGTCACGTAAAGTCTAAAATACACGATTGATAAATTTTCTTCTTTATTTTTTCAATTAAAACAAATGAAGACGAAATATTTGAAAACATATTTGAAATATTGGAGTTAGCAAACTGAAGAAACAATGGGCTGGCCACGTCTGTCGTAGGGCGGACAAGCACTGGAGTAGACGAGCACTGAAATGGAGACGGAGTTTTGGCAAAGCTAGTTTGGAACGCCCACCAGTTAGACGGAATGGCGATCTGCGTAAGGTAGTTGAAAGAAACTGGGGGCGTGCAGCCGTAGATAGAGCTAGCTTGCGCTTCATGGGAGAGACTTATGTCTAATAGTGGATTGTCGTAGGCTGACGATGATGATGAATTAATTTGGTGTTTTTTTTAAGAAAACCCGCAGGCACTCCTAATAACTTAGCTCCCTTATAAAGTTGATGATACACAAATAGAATTATGTCTGTGAACAAACGCAGTGTTCTGTGAGAAATGATTGTGTGAAAGTTAAGAATGGAGCCATAAATCATATTTCCCAAGGCTAATTCCAGCTAAATATGTATGAACGACTCAATTGAAACTCCACGCTACGGCGCCCAATAAGAGCGGACGCGGACCAAACAATAACTCAACTAACCAAATGGGGAAACTTTTATAAGGCGTCGTCATAGTATTCTTATTTTAATATTTTCGTCCGTATAAAAATATTATATTATTTTATCAACCCATGTACCGTACCCATATAACGAATAGCCATTTGACCCACTAACGCTTGTTTAAAGCCGATTAGTGATATATCCAGAATCCGGAATAATATCTGTAGGGTATACATATTTTTCTTATGGGATAGAAAAGTAAACAAGCAAACCTGTCTTCCCATGGAAAGCAATCAACGCCTCCCATATACATCTGCAACACCATAGGCACTGCAGAAACGTTGCTGGGCTTTGAGAAGTATGAAGACCTGTTTCTGGAAGGTTCCAACGTTGCAGCCAATGTTAAATAATGCTGCATGTAACCGGTTCTACTGAGTGGTGGTGCGAAGAAGGGAGATGAAATTTTTCTAAGCGATTTTTCGTTTAGCGATACGTAATGAAATTCAGCAGTAGGAATTATTTCGGACAATTCCTCGGAGCTCTCCCTATGGTAAAAGCGATAAAAATGCATGAGCATCAACTATCAAGTTGAGAGTCGTTCCCAACTTGATAGTTGTTGCTTAAACAGATTTTTTTGATAAAACTTAAAAGAATTCTAGAGAAAAGTAAAAAAATATATTCAACAACAACAGGTTTAGATTCATGCCTCGTCAGAACTGTCGAAACGAAAACACTGGATGTTTTCATTTCACCGTATTAACTATATTTGTGGGCAACATAACCTCGTGTATAACGAAGTAAATAAGTAAATATATATATCTACAAAGACTTTGTGTTGCCGAATTGGCTTGGAGATTGCGATAAACATTATTTAAACAATTCGAATGTAAATAAATTCACTGAAGATAGATAACTTCGATGCCCTGTGACATTACATGTAACTACAACAATTATATCATCCCATATAAAAATACACTAACAATGATTCTGTCTGGTGTCACTATAAACTTTTATAACTTGGGGTCATGGGGTTAATAAGCATGTAATTAAGGTAATTTTTGTCTTGAACATACAAAAGTAATTCTCGCCAGATAGAAAACATGTATGTATTATTTTTGTTTATTCGATAACCTTCATGCACAAATGAAGTACATGAAACGAACTTAATGCCATTATGTATTATATAACTCCAATTGTTTGAGAGGTAATGATTCAAACCGAAAATATTTATATATTTATATGGTTTACATAATATTATATTTCAAGCAAACATTCACACGATTGCTTATAAAATTTCGTAATAAGTTTTATTCGCCGTTTTCATTTCTGAACAATTTATGTTCTATTTGAAAAAGAACAATGATTTAACTTGATATTTTGAATTTGACTGTGAGCTATGCGGCGAGCCCTTGGCTCAATGTTTAAAGAACATGACTTCTACGCCAAAGAATCAAGAAGTTTGAAATGCAGGTCGAAACTAATATTATTTTTTCAGTTTAGAAAATTAGTTTTTGGATTTAATTTATTTGTATCCAATGTCACAACTTAAACTTACTTTTAAACGACAGCCGTCTTCACTAATGATAATCTTTGAGTCTTTTATTATATATTGTAAAGGATAATAAATATGCCACAGCATGCTTCTTTATGTAGCTTGTCCAAACATTAGTTCTGTTAATAAAGCCCCATAGTCGTGCCTTCTAAAAATGTTAATTACGCACGTCCTATCTCCACGATAAAGGGATCGGAATCCGAGATAGTGTGGACGGGGTCTAACCGCTTGCGTGCAAAGCGGCAGTTTGGTTGTATCTACGCCTGACGCACGGTTACGAACGTTCAATAAATACGCATTTGACGCCCCGCGCTTATGTATATCGCCATTATATAAAGAACTTTATTAGCACACGCTAAACGTAGAACTTGATTCTCCTCATTGGAGTGACAGGCCTGTTTAAATCGGTTGGGTTTTTGAAAAGTTGGACCGAGTGAAGCATGGCAGAGAGTGTCGTAAGAATTAATTAATGGTAATGCAAATAAAAACTGTACCAAGCAACCGTGGAAATAGTAAAATTCTAGGCGATATCTCAGTATATAAATAGTGTAGGATTTTTTTTACGAAAAAGTTAGATCTTGTCTATATACACGGAGCGTGATTTTGTTATAAAATAGAAAGGCAAATGAGCAAGCGTATTGCCTAATAGAAAGCAATCAACGCCGCCAATAGAAGTATGCAATACCGCAGGCATTGCAGAAACGCCGGCCTTTGAGATTCCGAAGTCTTATCGGTTTAAAAATACCACTCAAGGAAGCCGTTCCCACATAGTGGTGACGTTTAATTACAAATTAATCTAATGTAATCATTATTTGTAATATCATTATATAGGGAACATGGTAAGGAGTGGGAGCAATGGTAAGGAGAGTGGGATGATTAGGAGCAACTTTTTTTGATATTTAGAAACAAAACGATATACAAATGACAATTGTAACACTCACACTATTGACCACGAATTAAAAAAAAAACATATGAAAGTAGAAGTAAGGCAAATAACAAGAAAGAAAGAGAAAGAAAAAAAATAATAAAAAGGCAAAGACTATAATTATCAGTAGAAAAGTGCACTTGCAGTTTCCTTAAATCTTTCAATGATATATATATATATTTTTTTATTTTTTTTATATATTCACGCCTATCCCCCGCAGGGGTTGGCAGAGACCACAGAGCTCCATCCGCTGCCATTCATCGCAGCGAAACGGCTCGTCATTGGTCGCTTTTCGCCCTCGTGAGAATCAGGACGTGACGGGTGGCGAACCACGTCGCCGTCATTTTCGACAAATTAGGTATATTAAATTCGTCTTTAGTGAATCCCACGAGCCGCAAGGGAGGATGGAGGTCAGCCCCAGCAGAGCCCTGCATGCTGAGGTAAGGCACCATAGTCCCCGGGGGAGCCCGACCCCGGGACGATCGGCACGTTTACGACTAGGCTCGCCCGCTAGCCACGCATCCATTGGCACGGCAGACCGTGGATTGGCGGAGAGGAAGGGAAAGGATAGAGAAGAAAGGAAGGGGCAGGAAAGGAAATGCGGATTGGGGGGGTTACCAGACTCGAAATAAACATTTAAAAATCCATATAAATATTTATTCCGATGCGGGAATCGAACCCGCGACCATTGACTCCGCGGGCGGAGAGCCCCGCCACTGAGCCAATCGGTCGTCGAATATATATATATATATATATATATATATATATATATATATATATATATATATATATATATATATATATATATATATATTCTCTATACACACACACAAAAATAATAATGTATGATAATAATAATATACAAATAACACTAACAATTCTAATATACAAATACTAAATGTATGAATGTAAAAAAATAAAATATTATCGTTTCTACTGTTCATTAATACCATTTTTATTTTTCTCGAGCTATATGTTTAAACACTTGCAGTAGTTGTGAATTCACGGACCATTTGCCAGTTGTGAATGTCGGCGCTTGCTCAAACTGGATACACGCACGCTTGGGTTTATGGCGGCGACATTTCCCGTTAGCTCTTTCAAATGTTACAATCTTAATAGCTCAACGGCCATGCCGCTTTGGCAGTCAATAATCGCAGGTTCGATTTCCATATCAGAATAAATATATATTATATATAGTCTACACATATTAATCTCGTGTCTAGATGTTC
Source organism: Baronia brevicornis (assembly GCA_031353405.1). NCBI lineage: Eukaryota > Metazoa > Arthropoda > Insecta > Lepidoptera > Papilionidae > Baronia > Baronia brevicornis. The sequence goes on along the minus strand of JASFAT010001724.1, from coordinate 44,343 downwards.
CATCAATCCGCTTTGGACAAGCGTGGTGGTCCTGCTCAAGTTTATTTATTTATTTGTTTATTAGATAATCCAACAGTTTCTTTACACAACTTCTTACTTAAAATAATATAACAAGCAATAAAAACCACAATAGGAATACACAGTTTGGGCTTAAATATATTACATTTACAAACTAGAAGACATATCAAATATTAAAAAAACAAATTAAGTTGAGAATGTAATTTTGTGAGTAGATGTGATTGTGTGCGATTTAATTTACTGCATCTTTACTATTTAAATTTTTATTTATATATTTTTTAATTTAAATATCACTAGATGTCCTTCCCCACATCAATGGGTAGGTCATCTAGTGATATTTGCTCCCGTACTTGCCTCTTCTATTTTCTTCTATTTAATGAAAATATAATAACCCCTGTTAGGTTGAGTTTAAGTGGTTTACTTTTTAAAATAATTACAACAAATTTGTATAAAGACGTGATTATATGTACAGTATTAAATAAATAACGATTTCGAAAAGGCAATCACTTATTAACATCTACGCTCAACACGATGGCCGATTTATAGCTTTTGTGTAATTACGTGTGAAGCACCAGCGACTAAGGTAACCATGTTTTTGGGACAAAACAAATTTTTACTTTCATATTAAAATTAATTTTTAAAAAAATGTATTACAATTTTAATCTGTCATTTAGATACTTTGTATGAAAATTACAAATAAAATTTTCAAATTCAAAAGTAATATCTGTAAAGTCAAAGTTACAAAGCTGGAATTGAACCCATAACTTTCGTTGCCTCAGCCGCTGTTACGCTGTTCGAATCGTCTTAAAAGTATTTGAATAGTAACTTTGAAAATTCGTGGCAACCACTAATACATTTAAATGTATGTGAAGTACAAAAAGAATTAAATCAAAGATGTCGGGAAAAACAAAAGTATGGTTACCCTAATTATGAAGCTGTTTTGCTTCGATCCGCCATTTCATTTGAAGTAAACACAGCAGTCGGAAATGCGTTATTTGTCGGCGGTGCGAACGGTTTTCGGTCATTTCAGGGAGGTGTTTAAAGACTGAGTTTTAATAGCCGTTTTGTACCCCATACGTTATGTTTATGGAGTGTTGTAAGAATATAAAACTCGGAGTATAAAAAGCGCGTGTATTGTGAAGTGATTTTAATCGATGCGCTTTGTATGTGTTAAATTCGCAATGAACTAATAATGTGTGAGAGAAATGAGTTCGATGCGTCGGTTTTCTTACTATATATCAAGCAGAATTTTCATATCCTTTAGATTTAATGATACATCTGCAAGCGTGAAATAACTTTGCATGGCATATCATGTATAAAGATACCTAAGGTACCTTACCTTATATTATTCCTGAGGGGTTAATGGCCTTGCTGTTATTTTATATGTATTGTAATATATTTGTTATAAACGTTGTTCGGTTATTTTAATAAATATTATAAGTATATTTTGAAAATAAAATAATAATAATATGTAATAAAAAAATACGTTATTATGGTTGTATAATTATCTTAAATTATAGCATTTTATAGTTGATTTGAATTTACGAATGACCAAATAGTTGTGTGCACTTTTAGAAAATATTATGTTGAGATTTATTGTATGAAAAATTAAGTATACTTTTTAACTCCCTATTTTTATTTTATTTTTTATAGAATTATACGAATCTATTTACAAATTTAAATATTTAATATTTTACACAAATTCTCCATAACTCCTGCGGAAAAAACAAACAAACTAGACCATCAGTTGGTTGCGGCTTAATTAATAATTAGCACTGAATTATCCTAACACGACGTAAAATAAAATCACTGCTGGATTTAGGCATTCCCTAAGATGTGTCTAAACTAACCAAACCAGATCTTCGGTTTAACGCATCCACTATATATATATATATATCTATATATATAGCTATATATACATATGATACTATTTGTGATATATTTATATATATATATTTAGTTTTACTATGAACTATTTGTGAAATTTATTATATTATTTAGCACTAGGCTAAATATTCTTATTTTACTTTATTTGTGTCAATTTACAGGTGAAGTTTTTGGACGGAGCATAGTAATCTTACTAGGCAAATGTTGTATGTTTAGAATAACTCGTCACAGAGACACCATTTCTCATTTGGAATCGCAAACTACCTAACGCGGGGATTCGCTTGACAACGGAAGTATACCATTATCGTTCCCTCCTCCGCGAACACATACGCTGTCGGGTACATGTACACGCGTGCTCTGTGCACTTGGGGTGCGGACCCTACAGCACCCCCGGGGGCGATTTTTACCCCATCATCGTACGTCACCACCCACTCGACTCATCATTCGATATTTGAATTAGTTATAAGCAATTTCGTAATTCAAGTTTGGGTCGCTAACTCGATTTAATCTATATTCGATTCAATTTTTTCGATATACTCCATAAAGTTATTTTTCGTGACTTTTATATTGATCGATTTCGAATTTGATTGCCTTGGGAGAAGGAGTAAAAAAGTTTAAATTTCTGATCCACATTACCATGGAATTCCCTTAGGAAGAATTGCAAAGTCTGCTCTCCAAAAAATAACCCCGGCAAAAGGTATCAAATGACATATATACAATACTCAAGAAAACCCTGGCAAGGATCTCGGCAATTGTTACATGAAATATCATGCAAAACAAAATTACAAACAAACATTATCTTCGTAAAATATACATTAAAAATTAAAATATAAGTTTTATGTCAATTTGTGTGTGTAATCATTTTAATTTAGAGGTCACCAAAAATCACCAAAGGCCCTAAAAAACGCTTCGACTGACTGGTTAGTTAGGAAACGGTCTCGAGCGCAAAGGATTAATTAATACCTGTAGGTCATAGATATATTTATGCCGACGGGGAATTGAATCCGCGACCAATGATTTTGAAAGTGGTAGTTTCGTCACTGAGTCTTGATGATTGTATCGAGTTAGTCACTGAGTGAGTACTAATATAATTTACAAAAATTAAATAAAAAATATATTGAAAACATAATAGCTTAATATTCGTAATAAATGTTTTTTTTTAAAATTAACCAAACGCTTAAATCTTTCGTCAAAAATGACTACGACGTAGTTCGCCGCCCGTCACGTCCTGATGATTCCCACGAGGGCGAGAAGCGACGAACGGAGAGCCTTTTCGCTACGATGAATGTGAGAGATAGAATGGATGAAAAGATGGATGAGTGTAAAGGAAGAAAGTAAGGTGCGTCGGAATCGTAGAGGATGGAGATCTATGGTCTCTGCTTAACCCTATAGGGAGACAGGCGTGACTATATGTATGTATGCTTATATTACTATAAGAAATACATAAATATTAATCATTGTGAAAATGAACAATATATTTTTGCTATAAAAATATTTATCTTCATAATTACACATACAAAAACAAAGCTAAATAAAAACACAACGAATCGTACACAAGAATACATGCCTCTGATTACCATAGTAGCCATAAAGATGAATTTATACGTTTAAGTTCCACACTAAACAGATGGATGTGACATAAAACTAACCTCACACTCACGGAAACCTAAAACTCCGCATTCATAGCCCACACATCTATCAAAGTAACTAAAGGGGAAAACTGCCGTAATAAATTCGGATTTTTATATCAGCGGCTATCCTTTTTGCACTAACCAAAAACGTTTATAGTGCCATCCTCCCCAAGCACCAGTCGTAAATTCGCATATACCTACCGCTAATTTGTTTTGACATGTCTAAACGTACGACCACTTTTCCCGCCTACAAGTTCCCGCTTTGGGAGTTTCGAAGGGGTTCCGAATTGCGCCCAAATTTAAAATATCTCGTAAAATAATTGCACAGAGGCCAAATTCGATTGACCGAGTTAAATTTCGAGTTTAACTCATCGAGTTTCGTTCGAACGAGTTTTTGCATATCTATTATCATGCTGGACCCTTTTTTTTTCGTATTTTTTGCTCTTTGTTATAGCTGAAGCGTACGTAGAATCTTTGGGGCGATCCCCCGTGGACGCGTGCCGTACTATATTGCATCTCGTGGCACACAAAAACTTATTTCGCGGTGGATCATAGATGGGAATGAAAAAGTTATGGATTTTTTTGTGCTGCTATTGAAATAGATATCTTGGTTTAAGCGGTTAAATCACTTAAAGGTACATGGGAATCGTTTAGATTCACGCTTAGATAACTTTTAATTGTTTTTTGATTCTCAGTCTATTTTATATTCGATTGAATATAAAATATGAATGAATCATAGAATCTATTTCTAATCAGTTTCGCCCGCAGGTTGACTGGTAGATAATGCCCAGTGACATTAAGTCCGCCTGGTGTGAATTTTGTGCAAAAAAGATTAAGTAAAATAAATCTATCATCACCCATCATCAAGTTAAAAATAATTCAAGCTAGAAATAAAATATGGAATTCAAATTTAACATTTATTTGAAAAGATAATAAATAAAATTTCAAGACTCAATTACTAGAGATATCTTTTTCTACTTCAATATACATACCAGTAAACGGTAAAAAACGGTAAATGTAAACGCGTCTCGGTAAACGTGTGGGACGTCCCCCGGCTAGATGGTGCGACGATCTGCGCAGGGCGGCTGGCAGAAACTGGATGCGTGTAGCCGAAGATCGGGCTAGGTGGCGCTCCATGGGGGAGGCCTATGTCCAGCAGTGGACTGCCGCAGGCTGCTGCTGATGATGATGATAATACATACCAGCACAAATACGACGGTAAGTATTAAATAAATAACAGTACCAGCGATGTTTAGGGGTTGGGCTTTAGGATCTTCGTGTGGGATTATTCTACCCATCATCTATCTACTGATACTTCTTGTTCTTTTCAAGTCAGTGGTTCGACTTAAACTTTTTCGGTCCAGTAATTCGCCGCTGCAATGGCAGCAGCATTCGCCTCGATAAGGTCTTCAACTGAGCAGTTAAGTAGGTGCTCCATAGATTGTCTATCTACACATTTTAGGTATATTCATCACCATCTATGATAATGATCTCCCTTACAATTGAAAGGTGTTTCCATAATAACCACGCTTGGCGTTACTACTCAGATGATATTTTCCTCCAAGGGGCTTCGTACATGGGAAAAAATGGTCATTCTATTCTATTCCGGGAAATATAAACAGTTTTTCCAAAGAAAAATAAACATTCGTTTTTAGTAGGTAATATATATATATATAATACCTTTCATACATACATACATATCATCACGCCTGTCTCCCGTAGGGGTAGGCAAAACCACAGATCCCCGCTCCGCTACGATCTTGGCATACTTTCCTTGCTTCCTCCACACTCATTATTCTCCTAATAAGGAAGCAAACAATAATATAACATTGGATATAAATAATTTTAATGCATATAAGAATAATGGAAATACTTGAGTGCCTTGTTTCTTACATACCATTGAACGTAGTCGACTAGTATGCAGACTGGCTAATTACTCATTAGTATATACGTAACAGTGTGCTCCCCTGGGCACAATGCACAAAGAAGCCATTGTGAGAAACACAATGCTCTGAGTCATTCGTGACGTACAGAAAGACAATAACACTGTCTACTAGTCCAGTAAAAGGTGTACGCGTAACGGACATCGAGGACGTTAGTGTTCCCTCCTAGTTACAGTTTAAATTCAAAATCAGGGACCATCCATAAATTACGTCACACGTTAAGGGGCATCCATAAATTACGTCACAACAAAATGTGACATCGTGTTGATCTGGGGGGGTAGGAAGAGAAGCTTAGATGACGAACGTGACATGTATATAACGAAAGTGCTAAAACTCTAAACTTTAAATCAAATAAAAACCTAAAATATACCAATTTTACTAATATTACAGATAATTTCGGAAGTGCTATTTTAATTTAATAAATTCTAAATGAATGAATTTCAAACTATATGAACATGACCTACATGACACACAAATGTATCCATGTGTGACAGACGAAAGGCCATGTTGGTGAAAGATTGGTACTTAGTAAATAATTAGTTAATTTTTTACCTATTCTTATATATAATATATAAAGTACAAAATTTATTAAGCCCTTATTCTTATTTAGGAAAAATCAGTCCAGGCTTGACTGTAAAAATTCTGACTGTCTACATAGTAATGGATTTCCGCAAAGTAAGGCCTGACTTCATTAATCATATAAACTAATTTATAAATCGTGATCCAATTATAATTTCAATAATATTTATTTTCTAATTATATAATTGACTTGTTTTTCTAATTATGAATTGATTTTCTCTTTGTTTCAGACGATTGGAAAAATATAATTACTAGCGTATATTTTCACCATCGATATCATAACAATAAAATAAAGTTAAATATTAAATTACTTACATTTTGCTTTGTAAACTAGGATTCATATGTAACTCAACCGAACAATAATAAATTATAAATTCAGTTTGAATAATAAAATCTAACACAGACTTAGTACACCGCGGAAAATTCCAAAAGGCCCGTTTGTCCCCAATGCCACTGTAAGCACAACAAGCAATCGACTCACCAAACTGCCGTCGGTCACCGCAACACAGCACCGAAGCGCGCCGAGTTGAGACTTCTAGAACAAAAGAATTCAAAATAAGCGAATCGGACAAACAACCAAATATATTTTAGTGTACATGTCAATGACAAACCAATGGAAGCGTCGTATGAATGGAATACTTGGCCGTAAACAAAAATAGTGATGTATGGTTGGATATAACGGATACATATTTTTTTATTCATCGATTTCATTTTAAATAATATAGCAATACATTATAAGATATCTTATAGTTAATAAGACTCTAATTGTTTATGTCAACTGTGAATATGATTGAATGGCGAATGAGTTCTTTTTTCAATTACACTTATTTTAACCCCTTGGGATCTCGTGTGCAGAATTATGCACATAATGTTTGAAGCCTTATAATATTTTTATTTTACTTAATTTACTCCTCCGCCAGTTGTGTGCATAACTGCGCACATGCCGGAAAATTCGGAAAACTTAATAAGTATGTGTGATTTTTAACACATTTGTTTATATGATGTCCTTTTTACTAATAATTAGTAAAAAAATATTTTATTAGCCATTAACAATAAATGAGGTCTGAAGGGCATAAATAAAGTAAGTATTTGTTAACTAATCTATACAAAAATAATGTAACGAAATTACTTGCATAAAACTTCTATTTATTGGAAGGGGAAAGTAAACTAGCAAAGAGAATACTCAATGTTAAATCATCACCACTGCCAGTGGAGATTAGCAACACAAAGAGAAGAGAAGGGTGTTCTTTACTTTGTCGTAAAGGAAGAGTCATCTTATGAAATTTGTTAATATGTACAAATGCTATTAATGTATGTGGTATTTCTCTAGTTGATGGCTGTACTACTATAATTAATTTATTAATGTAGTTAGTTATATCTTAGTCAATATTTAAATGCTAATCATATATATTTACGATTATTTTTCTTTATTTCAAGTGCCGTTTATACAAAAGTAAACGTTTTAAATACTTTTTCTTTTATCACAAGTAAGTGTAAATTACTCTAAATATCCGATAGCTTCGGTAACGGTCAAGTTCTGCACTCGGACATCACTAAACTCAAAGGAACAAAGAAAATCAATCGCATGTCACGAGACGAGGAGCCATCAATCAGTGCCGCAAATGCAACGTTCAAACTTTTTGCGGTAGGTTCAAAACCCCCACGACCTTGCCACGGTCAACTTGAAACGATGTAGCCTAGGCCAAATATAATACCAATCCATCTATGTATATAATAATAGAACTATCCGCATATTGGCTGTCTGCATATTAATTAGATTAATGGATTATTGTCACCTTCTTGTCACGTTTTTTGCAAGGTTGTCTGATAATATCAAGGGCAAATTTATATTTTTTATAATCTTATATATGTATGTATCTATTAACTAGCTAGTTCGCTCATTGGCGCAGTTACTGCTTTCGCAGTCAATGGCCGGGTTTGATACCCACATAGGAATAAATTAAAAGAATAAATAAATACGGCTTCAAGGTATATAGTGGGATATATATAGGCTACAAAAAATATATATCAACGTGTTAATACGTAGTCTATTTTGGTTCAATGTCTAGAACTTAGCGAAAATAGATTTTTTGCACGTAAGTTATACATTAAAGATAACATATTCTTTTTTTTCTATAGAAAAAAATTATAAGTAATATTGAAATAAGCGTATATGGACATAATACTTTGGTATGAGGTTGTGAAGCGAGAGACATGGTAGTATGTACTAACGATGTAGTTCGCTTTCTTGTCATAGTATAATATTTTTATTTTCATAAAAATAATCTGATTTTGTCTCTGGAAAAAAAGTAATTTAAAAAAAAATTAATTTAAAAAAAAATTAATTTAAAAAAAAATTAATGTTGTTTTATAATTGTTAATAAGAAATAAATTTATTTATAGTGTAATAATTTTTTTCAAAAGGCAATTATTTAAAAGTAACATACGATCAAACGAAACACTTTTGGACAGACAAGATAGCGTTACTGTAATAAAAACGTTTAAAAACAAGAATGACTCACATTTTGACATGCACAAACAAACAAATACGAAGGCTATTTCTGATAAATGTGCTAATTAGCACAAGAATCAACGCTGAAATGATAATAGGACATGCATACGTTTTGAACTTGAAAACGCTATATTTAAACAAAATTGTTCACTTAAAAACGTGATAATAGGTTTCTTACGAGGATCGAAATAACATTTTTACCCTATAATAAAATAAATATTAGCAATTATTTTACAGAATGTTATGTTTTTTTAACAACCCATATATGTCCCACTGCTGAGCACGGGCCTCTCCATTTCTGGACGAAAGGGACGTTAAAAGTTATGTTTAATATTTAACAATTAAACAGCAATAATTTGTAAGGACCGGGGCTTACTATATGAGGTTATAAATTCATATTCTCCTTTGGGTTATTGGTGTAAACCAACACAAGCATTATCAGTTTTATTTCAATAGTTAATAAGGTTTGTCGTATTATCAAAAACATTGTTAGTTTTCTTAAATAATTTTTAACAATTATTTAATATTAATACCATGAGACAGTATTTTTTTTAAATTTTATCATGTTCGACATAGTTGCAGGTATATTTTGCAAAAAATAGCCACCCACATTCCGGAGTAATGGACGTTAACTCACGCTCGTCCATGGTAAATTGATGGGGCAACCAGTCTCACAACAAATATCTATACGCCATATATTTTCTTTCCCGATTCCGGAGTTGAACACGCTATAATACCCATAAGCGATAACTTAACGACTGAGTCAATAAGATCGTTGTCTACCTTTTGTGGTTATTTATATAAAAAAGAGATATAAATAACAAATAAAGTGTACATAGATACATATTGTGACGCCTGTTACCCGTAGGGATAGGCTCTGTGGTCTCTACTGAGAGATCTGTGGTCTCTACCACAGATTTCCATCCGCTACGATCCAGGCAAACCTTCCTTACTTCCACTCATCCATTCTTCCTCTTACATTCTTCGTAGCGGAACGGCTGTCCGTTAGTCGCTTCTCGCCCTCTTGGGAATCTGGACGTGACGGGTGGCGAAGCACGTCGCAGTCATTTTTAACAAATAAGGTTTATTATAATTCGTCATAGTGCAATCACTAGCTCCAAGGGAGGATGGAGTCAGCCCCAGCAGAGCCCCGTATGCTGAAATAAGGCACTATAGTACCTGGGGGTGCCCGATCCCGGGACGGTCTGAGTAGTGTAAAGTGTAATTAAAAATAATGTAATTGAACAAAAAAGAAAGCTGTGTGCACATAATGTAGAAATAATGATTTGCCAAATCATTAACACACACGTCGTTTTTTCGCGGCAAATTAACTGAAAGAGCTTTTTTTAACTCAAGGTCGAACAGAGGGCAACGATCTTGCGCCGTCAACAATGTGACTAACAATTTGCACGGAGGTGCAAAATTACACTCTTATTTAGTTTTTTGTTGGAGATGTTAACGACCTCACAGTGTCACATTTGATTCATGAAGGTTGACCAAACTTTGTATATTAACCGAGACTGAGATTGTAAAATTGTAAATTGTTGAGTCACCAAAAAAAAAGCCAATGAACCTCATGTTAATCAAAGCGATAGCGATGAAGGATATTAATGGATTCAGGCGTTACATGGCGGAAATTTATCATTCGGATGGAGAATCAAAACCTTCGGAAGGTCCGTGGTTGTCTTTCGTAGCGACTATTTCACCGGAGGACACCTCGTGTTGAGGCTACACTCTTTAAGTTCGTTGTTGAAACGTGGTGTATGTATTCTGGTTCGTATGCACACGATATATCAGTTGGTAATATATCTCGGCCTTACGATCTGTGAACTTCGTGAATTCGAATCTTCCGTTGAACTATCGATGTAAACCATATCATTGTAAGCATAGTTGGTATGTTTAACATAAAATCTATTAATGTTAAAAAAATTATTATACTTCTCAAAAAAAATTCCAAATTTATTTTTCACAGAGTTTTTTATCAAGGTAGTTAAAACTTTCCACTAAAGTTTAAAAATCATCAATCTAAGAAACAAGTTCGACTTAAATGCTGGACAATATGACAAGCCATGCTAGGTAATAATATCCATCTGTGATAGGCCATTACTGGTCATAGGCCTCTCCCGTGTTGCTCTAGCTGACACGCTAATAACAAGAGTAATTGGCAACTGCACAATTCTAGTATTATTAAAACATTACAATACATCTAGTTCTAGTATTATTAAAATATTATAAAACATATTTTTTTTAATATAGAGTAAAAAATATTGTATATACGTCCAAGATGATACATATATTTATTTATTTCATCTTAATGTACAGATATCGTACATAAGGCCAACTTACGGGACGCATTTTATACCAGTTCTTTTATTGTATATGTTTAAATATATTCGTCTTAGTAATCACTCTTTGTACTTAAGAGGGTCCGTATACGCAAGTTTTATTTCATACAAATCACGTTTCAAAAGGTCCGAGTAGGTACATTAAGACAAATTTCCTTTATTAACACTGATACCATAAAGAATATTCGTGACTCACTGGCCTGTGTTTTTGCACTCGCGATGATTTCGCGTTATTTTTTATAGGCGTGCAACGCCCGCCACGACCTACATGACCTATCTCTTTGTTAGGCCTGCCCTCTATTTTTTATGCACACAAAATACTTTTATAAATAAATGAGCGCCGCATCAAAACGATTGTCTCGATAAAACGCGCCACGAATCGATTCAAGTGCGATGCAAGCTATAAAAACCGAAAAGGCGATAATAAAAAAACCGGTTGTGACAGCCACTGGATGATAAAAAAATATTGTACACAAAATGTCAAGTCATCTATTAAAAACAGATAATGCGACGTAAAATCTGCCAATGATTGTCAATTACATCAACATCTAAGATTAAGTTGATCATATTGTATGTCGTGTGTGATTTTCTCGCAGACGGTTCCGTTCAAGCGACGTCTGAATGATTCCAGAACCGTCAACTGCGCAGTAGGCATAGATTGTGTGTACAAACAGTAGGCGCTATCCAACAAATTCTCCGTTACAAAAATGGAAGTAAATTTTAGTACAATTGCACGAAAATTAGTAAACCTAATATTTGTCAAACCTAATCTCTAACCACCTCTGAATGGAGCAAAAGCTAATGAACAAGTAGATGGTGTTCAAATTTATTTGACTATGGCGACGTCTTTCGAGAAATTTCTGTAGTACAAGAAGGCAAACGAGCAGGCGTGTCACCTACTTGGCTGCACACACATGAAAATCAATCAATGCTGCCCATATACATCCGCAGTGCCATAGCCATCACGACAGGAGAAAAGTTCTCATATAGTAGTAACTTTGATACACAGAGGTCGTACATAAATTACGTCCAGAGGAAACACTGTGTTTTAACAAATGTTAGCTCAAATTAAAACTTTTTTATCCATGACGACTTTTTAAATGTATTTATTGTATGTTTTTTTTAATCATCACAGGTTCCGAAAGTTTATTCTGTTGAGAGGAACTGATAACAAACTCAACAGTTACTTTTTTAAACTGTCAAAATTTAAAGAGTTTTGAACGCAGAACTTTAACTGAGGAGACAGATATTTGAACCACTGAGGCAATCGGTCACGGCAGTAATCTACCATCGTAAAATAATTTGGAATTTTCCAAATAGATACTTTATCGTAAATATGTAGTCAATAAAGTAAAACGGCCTAAAAGAGATAAACTAATAGGGGCGGCACTTCGGAAATAATTAAGGGTATAATTATACGTTGCGGTATCGGCAGGTTATATGACGATTGGTGCCTCTATTAGCCTATCTATCTATGACTGTGTATTTGTCCAAAATTGAGCAAGTTTATCTTGAAAGCAATATCCAATAGCGATAATCATTAAATTGATTTATAACGGAGCATAGTGTGTCTAAGATATATTAATGTGATTTTAATATTCCATCACATTCAAAAAAGAGTAAACACTCTATGTAAATTTAGTTTCAATTAAATATACAAGTAGTATTTTTAAAAGCAACGAAAAAAAATAAAATTACCTTTCTTAAAAGACATGTTCAATCAGTAACTGAAATAAATATAATATAAATATAAAGGCAAATCCTTAATATTATTAAGGAATTTACCAGAGTCTAATTAAATAACTGCATTTTCATCATCTGGACAAAACTCAAGACGCGCTCTCCATTTACTTCCACACTATGTTTGTCAAGATGCGGTTTCCAATCCAGCATTCATCTACACCAACAACTTCCACTTTAGTTTGCCTCGGGGAACTATGTTCTCAGGACAGGACTTTAGTTCTCTAACGAATATCTTCGAATGGCTTTTAATGTACTCATATGACTTTTTTCTTATTAAAATCTGAACTAATTTTCAATATATTCATTTAATTTTATAGCCTGACTGTCCAATATACTATAATATTAGAACGCTACTCCTAAAACATTATCAGTTCAAAATGAAAATTGGAAAAACTAATTTAAATTTTATAGGAAGATAAAGGATCATATATCCTTTATCTTCCTATGGATATAAAGGATTTATGTTATTTTTTCGCGGAAAATGTTAGATATCAAATATCACGAATAATGTCGCGAAAAACAGCTAATATAAATACGAACACCGAGCTACGAATTAGGTTCAATCGTGGTTAATAAAAATTGAATAGGACACGCAACGCAAGTTTACACGCCTCGTTAAGTTTGTGATTTGACAAGTTTTTTCTATTCAGGTGGGTTCATTAATACCCTTACAATGGTATAAATAAAAGCAGCAAAATAAATAAAATTAATATCGTCGATTACACAATTATTATTCAAGAATCGTCAGTTTTCTTTCTTTATTCAAGCACGAAGCTGTCTGCCACTCACATTTGGTCAGTCCGGACAAAAAACCATCGGAACCTAAGGAAACCTGTTCCTAATTACAAGCCATAACAACGTTGGAAGTTCTCGAGAGGGTATTATTTAGCAAAATACTGACTCTTTGCCGGCTATTGACAGTCTAGGTATGGACAGTGAATTTTAAGTATATGGAATTATGACATTTAAAAGCTCTAGAAATAGAATTTGTAAAAGCGTCCACAATAAATCGAATGTGTGGTCAGACAGGTTCATAGAAGACCTGGTGAATTTAGCATATCTACAAATTAGGCTTAACTGCCTCGCTGCATTTGTGCATCGCCTTTAATATAGCGCTCATTGGCATTTTACTCTTTACATCCAGTCCGTGTTCAATATTTTTTCTTTAAACTATCTATTCTTTTAATTATATTTATTCATCATTCACTTTGCCTGTTCATTTCCATATTTGACGTGTTAATTTCAATAATTGGTGTAATTATTTAAATCGTGCTGTCGATTACTTTTTGTTAATAATTAAATATTTATATCAATTATATTTATTGCAGTTTATTTATTAAACAACACCAAACACACATCACCACTCTTCCACAACATACAATACTTGTTTCGCCTCAACACGAGGCATTTCAGATATATTAGAATGTGTTAAGTAAAAATTCTGACTGTCCACGTATATTTGATTTCCGCAAAATAACACCTGACTCCATTAATGACTTTTAGTTTATATTTATAGTATTTTCATACAAAAATAAATTTCATTGTAAAACTACGACAGATAAAAAAATTTACAAAAGACATCGTGTATAATTTGAAGTTTATAACTATTGTAAACAACTTTTAACCACGAATAAACAATCATGTTATGTTTTAATGTTATAAACGAAGGGAGCAATCCCACGGTCTGCTTTTCAAAATGTTATTTATGAAAAAAAAAAAAATTTTTTTTTGCCTAGCTCGATCGCTTTACGGGCAGGTGTGGGATGGCATTATGCAATACGTCCCAATTAACGATTTCTAGTAATACTATCGTAGGGTGTTATTTTCTCACGACTGCATCACTTCGATACATACATACGATGACGCCTGTTTCCTATAGGGATAGGCAGAGACTACACAACTCTCGAAGCAAAGAAAGTGTAATAAGTGTGGATAAAACAAAGAAAAACACTTTCCTTGTTTCATCCACACTTATCACTCTCTTTATATAAGTTAATATATAATAAAATCGGTTTAGGGTACTTTTGACTTATCCTTGTCTTTTTTTGGTGTAAAACAAAAAATATATCTACATAAATAGATAGATATATTCCTTATTGTACACCAGCAAAATTATATAATATTTATAAAGTTATTTTATTTTTTATACAAATGTTGATCTTATCGCTAATACCGATTTTTGCATAAAACCGTTTATGTTCGTAATAAAACAAACTATCATTTACGTCAATAATTAAATTAATTATTATTGTTGAAACTAACACGCGTGATAGCGTGATAGTCGGTGTGTATGGTCTCTAGTGTGTTTCAAAGAAATCCCTAATTGGTTTAAAATAGATTGCAGAAATTACTAACAAAAACTTCACAAGTAAAAAATAAACTAGTTATTGCATAGAGCCGTTCAAGTATCAGCTCATAGCAGGCGGAGCATTCACATGAATTTCTTTGAAGTATCGCTCGATCGATACGCAATTTTCAAAGAAAAACCACCACAGATAACACATGCATAAGAAATGTAGTCGTGTATAGATCGAAACTCTTGCAAATAGCTGGCCATAAGTGTAATATATAATTTAAAACGTATCAGCGCGCATCCCGTGATTGTCTGTCCGGCTGTTCGTGAGAAATCTGTGACAAAAACTAATCGAATTAACAATGATTATGGTGCGTTCGTGGAAAAATATGCAATTTATTTGGCTTCCTCACTTAAAATGACATGATAATTTCGTTTTGAGAACTAATCCACAAATTTTACGTTTAAATTTTTTGTTGTACTAAAGTAACACGTACAGATTTATTTAAAAAAATATATAATTATCACGTCCGTAAGTTAATCGACAAATGTTGGCGTAAAGAGTGTGGGAAACTTGGAAAGATTCCCCCTGGCTAGATGAAGTAAAGATCTCTGCTAAACTGAATGTGTGAAGCCAAAGATCGGGGCTAGGGGACGCGCTTTAGAGAAAATCTATATCCAATAATGGACTGCCGCAAGCAATAGTAAGCAATGGTAATAATATATATCTATTATAAATTAATATAGCGCGTTTTTTTTTAATGGGATAGAAGGGCAAACAAGCAAGCGTGTCTCCTTCTCCTGATTGAAAGAAATCAACTCCGCCCATAGACATCGACGACACTATAGGTATTATGGAGGCGTTGCTGACCTTTAAGGTATGTGTAGGCTTGTGTTTTGAAGGCTTTCTATGTCGTATCGGTTAAGAAATACCGTTGAAGGTTCGCTAGTTCCACAGCGAAAATAGGTTAAAAATGGTATTCCAGCGGTAGGATGGCGATCAAATTAACGTTTATCCTTTCCCGATTTCAAAAGCAAAATAAATAGGTTATGGTCTATTTTTGAAGGGAGACAAAAAATTTAAAGGTGATACCTGCACTTAACCTTTGCCGGAGAGGTACGCACCTTCGCGTTAAGGGTTGTGACACACTTGGAACTTAACAATATATTTTCGACTATTTATCCGGAACACTAATGGCTGCAAGTCTTTACTGCTATAAACTGATTTTTTTTATGTGATAAGAAGGCATGTCTTTGAATAACACACACTTGAATAACACTGCCGATAGACATCTAAGACACCATAGGCATTGTAGAAACGTTGCTGGCCTTTGAGAAATATGTAAGCTTGTTTTTTGATGGTTCCAATGTTGTGTCGGTATGAAAATACTGTTGAAGGTAGCTGATTGTGAAGGTAGGTGGTGTGTGGAATGAAGTTTCGGGAATAACTAGATGAATTGAATTTTCATATATAAAAAAAAGGAATTAAATATACGATTTCTAGTTGTTATCGACAAGAAATCGTTAGTTATTTATTTTTTGTTATTTGCATTCAACAATTTTTTTTCTAACACTCTAAAATGAACTCTATTGTGGAAAAGCAGAGGACTGTTTTAACAACGTCAAAAAAAATAAACTGATGCGCAAAAACACGAAACATCGTTTAGGCGTAGCCTTGCGGAAATATCAATAAACGCAGTAATTTATGTCAGAAAAAAGTACGACGAGTGGTTTTTGACGCTTATTACGTACGGAAGAAAAGTACACTGGATATATTACTTCTTTAGTTGTTGAAATTAACACGATTTTTGCAACGAAAACATAAATGTAAAGTAAGAGGTGTTTTCATTACGTGTTTTTTTCCCTTTTCTTAACGCATGAGAATATTATTGAACAAAAATTTGAATTACAAATATCTGTAGTACCAATAAATTGAACATTTTTCTTACTGGTGGCATTGTTTTGATTAGTATCCGTGTAACTGTGTTAGAAAGAGATGAGCTGATATAACTAAGACGGTCCGCAAATATCTATAATTTCTGGATTTAAAAGCAGCAAACTAAACATGGACTTTTAACTAAAGTGAACATTATAAGTGGAAACGATTCATTGTAAAAGGAACTTATATAACGCAGCATTGGCTTAATTGGTGAGGATTAGGTTAAAGATCTAAGGTAGTGGGTTCAATTCTACTATTAAGTTAAACTATATTTTTAAAGCACAGAACTATGACCTTATTTGAAATGGTTAACAAGTATTTTAATAACGTTGTTAACAAGTATTTTTAATACATTGCTAGTCGCCTTTTTAAAAAGTTATTTAAAAATATAAAATAAAATCATTATGTCACTTTTTTTTTGGATTTTATTACAAAACTTTTCGAAAATAATCCTTAGCACACTAATAAATTTGATCTCATCTCAATATGTCTCAAACCCTTCTCCATTCGTATCTCCACGTTTTCAAAAGGAACGTATTATTTACATTTTTTACTTCAAAAAATGGAACAAAAAAAAGGGTAAAGCATAAATTTGAACGCCCACCAAATGTCCCCGTAGCCACAACAGGTTGGGACGGGTCGTTTGGAATTCATATAAAGATTTCTGTTTCCGACAGACGGTTAAGTAGAGTAGAAATTATTTCACATTTTAATCAACCCGGTCGTTGAAAAGCAACATATTAATGTTATCTTAAAATGTATATTCTCTACAAGCTTCTTAACTCTCATTTCCATAAAATGTTATTAACCTCTGCTTTTTATATGAATTTAATTATATAAATTTTGAGACTAGAATGTAAGTTATTTCTCATTTATGTTAAGTAATCCTGCCATCGCTATGTTTCTCTATTTCACCATCTCGTGAGAGATCAACTCTCAAGAGCTTGATAGCAATACTTTTATTTCTATTTATTGTCGTAGGTATATACTAGATATATACTATTATCGTAGGTAGCTGGTCCCAAATGAATCTGGGACCGACCAGCTACCTACGGCGGTATTTTTGATCCGACCGAATACGACATTGAAACCTTCAAAAAACAAACTAATTGCTTTCCACCAGGTGATACACTTGCTCGTTTGCCTTCCTGTCACATACGAAAAATTCATAGAAATGTCAGAAGTATCAACAGCGCAAGATATAACTGCCCAATTGCTTAAACACAGAAGACAATCTCATCTTATATTCGATATGACTATAGTAAAATTCAGATACATTGTCTTCGAGATACAATATAAAAAATAGATATATTCAGAGACCCTAAAACTAGTTTTCGTGTTTATGCTTATGAGGATTAAACAATGGCCGCTTCGCGCACCTCGAGACGTGTTCAAGACTCAGTAATCACTGGCAAGTTTTTATAATTTTGTTTTCATTACCACTTCCTACACCCACGCCCGTTTCAAGAAAAACACCCAGCGGTTTTAGAGAAACATTGTACGGTAAACATTACACATCTACACATTTATGGAGCTCGCACACTCATAAAATATCTTATTACTATTTACTCGTAGTATTATTGTAGTAATTTCGTAACTATTGTAGCGTATTAGGACTACGATGTTGTAAATTGTAAGTTTTTACACATCATGGTAAGTAAACATTTCATTCTTCTTTTAGTGCTTCTCTGACTAGCGAAGGTTAGCAGCCAATTGAGTACATATAACTATCTCTGTCTTTAGCGAGGCGAAAAAATCCATCACCTACATTACGTTATCCTAACATATTTTAACAGCATTTTATTAAGGACGGACAGAAAATTAATGTTATATATACTTATATACACCGTGACTTTTTAATTACCCGAGAAAACTAAAATTCACGTTTGTAAAAATATGTATGTCAGTAAGTAACATTCAAATATAGCGTCAAAAATATTGATTTATGGGACTTCAAAGAAATCCTGTAAAAATTACGCGACCAAATTAGGTTGGTTTGGGTGCAATTCATATTGGAATGATAATGATATCTATTTGAATTAGCAAGATTTTTTGTTGTATAATTTGTGGTGTACATTAAGGACATTTTTAATAAATATTTCATAAAAATAAAAAATTTTTTTCTTCGTCAAATTTAATGTATATCGATAACTGAATTTAATGTATATCGACACTTAATTTTTTCGGGTAATTAAAAATTCACGGTGTATATACAAGGTAATAATCAACACATGTCTTTTCTCATGTTGAGAAATTAAAGAACTAGAAATTATAATCTAGAACAATCTGCGTTGAAAAAGTGAGTCGACTTAATATAAGGATTTAATGGAGATTATTCTACCAAGAAGCGACAGTGATAGAAATCTTTTGAGGAGGCCTTAGTCGAAGGACAAGCTCTCGTCTGTACAAATTAAATTAATTAATGATGACAATAATAAGGACTTTATTTATTTATTCTACCATTATAGAAGCAATGAACGCATCTGCAATGCCTATAGTACTGCGGATGATAATGGGGGCGTTGATTGCTTTCCATTATGAAACGCTTGCTGGTTTGCCTTTCTATTCCATGAAAAAAGGCCCCCTGCCCAAATGAGACATATATAGCGTGCAAAAAAAAAATAGAATTGAATACTACCAATACAGTGGACTCGTCCGAATGTTCTTCACAAATCACGTGATCGAGACTTCGCTCACGTAGAGGCACATAAAGCGATGCCGCTTCCCGATACGTGCGCGCACTTCCACGCGCTCCATTTGTACACTGGTTTTATCGCTGGCATATCGTGAAAAATAACTCGGCGGTAAAAAAACAATAATACCCGTGTATCGTAGCCACGGTCGCAGAGACCGGCCAATACGAGTCCGAGATTTGAATCTGACGTACTCTTTTCGGAAACTGGTAGGTGAGATATTTTACACGCATGTTAATGTATTAAAATAACTGCCCATAACATATGCTGTAGTATTTTAATGATTTTCTCGTTACCGATTCTGGCCAAAATCTACAGAAGAAAATTGTTATTCCAATTTTTTGTGTAAACGTTTAGACAAACATTTCTCCGCAGCGAATCTCAATCACATAAAATTATCAACACCATGTATGTAACACTTTTCATAGTATTATTTACGTGGTGAAAGCTGATGTCTCGCCTCTCTGTACACGGGTTGTAAGCTGTAGTTTAATATAAAATTTAAAACAAAATATTTTCCTCATAAAATACAGCGTGCTACGTTTATCGATAATAGTAAGTAACAAGAAGCAAATCGATTAATTCGTACAAATACTCAGAGTAACATTTCAAAATTGGCAAATGTTCGAGTATCGTGTAAATAAACTGATAAAATTTATTAAACGTTAAGTAAACGTTCAAAAACAACAAACACTTAAAACTATTTATTGCCACTGATTATAGATTATTTTCTATTTTAATGTTATGTATAAACTTAATTCAAAAGACATGAATATTGTGTTTAAAAATAATTTATATTTTCTGTGTTTATCAATGTCGTGATCAGAGAGGCAATTTAATTAGCTAAAGAGTACTGGCTGCGTATGCGCACGGCGAATGCAAGTGAAGTAAAAAAAAAAGAAAAGAGAAAAATTCAAGATGGCGTCACATCTATCAGCGGGGGAGCGATTAGTCCACGTCGGGCGTCATTCGCCAGCCACGCCTGCGCCATGATGAATCGGAAAGAGGGTAGGTAGAGAGGTGCTCGGTACAGCGTGACTGGTCTTTGTATTTATTTTACACTATCCTCCTTTCGTTTTCCTCATGGTTGAAGATCGTGATCATGACCGACGATCAGTTACTTTTTTTTAAACAGTTTTCTTTAACAAGCCTGTCTTCAATACAGCTTTTACAAACATATTAAATAATATTTGATAGTTAAAAAAAATATCAAAATTATCTACATAAAACACTAGTAATTTTTAAAACTTAAAAATGATTAGTGCTTTATGTAGATAATTCCGATTTCTTCGCTCGTATAATCCGTACAAATACATTCTTTTTCATTTCATATTTAAAATCAATTTTAACTTTATTAGTGTGGAATAAAACAAATCCTTGGTGAGTTTGCGATATTGTTTTGCTAGTAATATATAAAAATTAAATATTTGTTTGTGATTGGTTTTGGATTTCTTATTGACAAATCTTGAAATGACTATTTTGAATTATATATAGGAACTGTGTTATAACTATAAATATTTTGTTTTAATTATTACCATTTAAATATTATAATCAAGCTAGCAAAATTAGAGGTGTGTGAAGTAGGGCGTTATGGGATAAAGTCTATATTGATGAATTATTAATATTGACCATTAAAAAAAATACAAATCATTTTTAAATTTAACTTTCTGGGGCTGTGCTTATTTCAATTGCTTTTCTCCTTAAGATCTTTTAATACATTTTTTTATAAACGTGAAAATCAAAGGTCAAGTCCTTCGTTCTGCACATGACCATAGCGTAACCATTGTGGTGTAATTAAACAAAACAGGACAACACGGCTCCGGGACGACAAACGACGATGTACTGCATGCAGCGTGCGGTGTGGCCCACACATTGTCTTTAATTATCACCTATAAAATTTTATGGAGGAAGCAGCCAAATTAAGGGACGCGACGCATGAAACACTGAATTTACTGTGACATGTGTAATAAAGCTCAAACACCAACGAGCAAGTCTGTATGAGGCGTATTACCTTTGTTTGTTTGACACAAATATCAATGTATAATATATAATAATAATAATTAATTGTTTTTATTATTACAGCCATATTGTGCATGGCTAGGATCGTGAAAAGGTTATTCTCCTTGGATGTCTATCTGGTCCGATTTATACTGCCACGAAGGATTAATAACCCTTATAACAATATTATTTTTATATATAGAGATTTTTTATAATAATAATATTGTTATTGAGTGAGAAATATGTAAAAAAAGAAATACTTATAAAAGGTTTTATAAAACTATTCTTACATAAGTTATATAAAAAGATATATTGTTCAAGTAGATTATCGGAGTATTTTATCGGAGGCGCTTTAAGATTATCCGTTCGATTGCATCAAAATTGGGAAAGAACAATTTTGTGGAGTTAAAAATTTCGACATTTAGACCGACTATATATTGAATTGACGACCAATTGGCTCAGTGGCGGGGCCCTCCGCCCGCGGAGTAAATGGTCGCCGGTTCGATCCCCGCATTTGAATAAATATATGTATGGATTACAAATATTTATTCCGAGTCGAGGTAACCCCTCCAATCCGCATTGGACAAGCGTGGTAGGTTAACGTCCGTTCCTCCAGAAATGGAGAGGCTTGTTCTACATACACACGGTACACATATGGGCTGTTAAAAAAAATATGTTGAATTTATTAGTCAAGTTAACTGACTAGTGTAATATGGGTTTATGTTGCGGTTATGCCCTAATGTGTCACCACCAGCGTGCACCGGATACGAGTCGGAATGGAGATGGTTCGTTTCCATAACAATCTCGAACACTCGTAAATAATTTATGGCAGCAATATAGCTTGGCGGTTCTTAAGCCAAGTGTTTGTTAGAGCTAACGGCTTCGCGTATTATGTACCCCGGGATCACAGCATTATTAATAACATAAAGTTATTTTATCGAGATTATTGGTGATGGTTGCTTTTCTTGGTACGCTAAGAATCTCGGCATACTTCCCTTGCTTCCTCCACACTCATTATTCTCCTCATGCAAGCCCGCCGGTTGAGGGTATTCTTGACCTGGCCCTTCAAAAGTTCAGCAATCTGGTCAAGGTACGTTTTTCGTGGTCTTCCTCTTCCGGCCCTTCCATCCACATTTGCAAGGTATATACACCCACAAATTATCCGGTTATAAATAAGTTTTGCCCGGGATTGGAACCCAGTACTTTTGGCTCAAAGAAATGCAGTATATATATCTCGAATCAAGTGGGTATGTTGGAAGAAATATAAGAAATAAACTGGAAATTGCTGCATCGACAAGTTATGGTTGGACGGATTATTAATTAATGTTTTAATTATTAGTGTTGTTTATAGACGCAATCACTGATGTAAACCTTTAAATATAAATGTAATAAATAGCTCCATTAGCAGTAATTACTATACCATTAGTATTTATGTAAATATTACATTAATAGATACACACTATTTTGTTATTAATTTTATTTTAAGACTTTGTAACTAGTTCTTGGTGATAAAATAGAATTTAAGCGTTGAAATAATTGGTCTATAATTCATTTTAAGAATTACCTTTAAATTGAGCAGTAAAAGATGAAAGCGAATAAAATGTCAAATGTTAAGCAATGTTGAAAACAGAGATCATAGTTGCAACGGTATAGAGAGAATTAACGCGGGTCGAAAGCACCGTGACATGTTTATTGCCGCCAAAAACTGTCACCACAGATTCTTAACACATAAATATCATTTAACATTTTATTTATGATCAGGACAAATGACAAAAACTCACATTCAACAAAACTGTTTTTGATGTTATTTTTACAAATTTATATTATAAAACGTTTATTTTCAAATATGCTATTGAAAACAAATACTTAAGATAAAAGACAGACACTATATAAAAACAATCCTACATGTAACCTCGTTCTTACTGAAAATTAGCGCCAGGTGCTCCAATAGAACGCCTGGCATATGCTGAAGAACCATTTTATGATACTTGTTACATTAAATAATAATACTAAAAATAAAAATAAAAGTAAAAGTAGTATATACTATAATTGTATTAGCATTTCACTGAACTAAACCGTATTTCATTCGAAATAACGAGTCAATTCAAATATCGATTGCTAGAAAACTGAAACGTCGATTCGGATATTAAGTGTTACTGCACTAAATACTACATGATTAATGCTATACACAACTAGTAACAGCGTACAATGACGCTCTGCTTTGCATAAGAATAGTGAAGGAACAGCTGTGTCCGTACTGTCGTACGCCATCTGTGTAGGTACTGCTCTGTCTTATTATTAACACACCTCATTGTGTACACGTGGAAACTTCGATTCATACGTACTTCTTAATTGGAGAGGATAGTCGCTTTCGTATTACTTTTCAACGTTTGAAAATCACTATTATTTTCAAGCACTCATTTTCATTTTAAAAACAAATTATTATAATTATAAAATTATATAAAATTTAGAATTAACCAACCGACTCAGTGGCAGGGTACCCCACCCACGGAGTCAATGGTAGCGGGTTCGATCACCGCATCGGAATAAATATATGTATGGCCTACAGATATTTATACTGAGTCTGGTAACTCCGGCAATACGCATTGGACAAGCGTGGTGGGTTAACGTCCGTTTCTCCAAAAATGAAGAGGTCCGTGCTCAACAGTGGGACATTAATGGGCTGTGAAAGAATATAGAGTTCAGCTTAGGCACACTGTATTTATACTACATATTTGTTAATAGAGTGATGAGGGTTAAAACGTAAAAAGGTTTTTATATACTCTCGTATGTCAAAATATTTCTTTTTTGAAATGGGAAATAAATGAGATTTAAGAACTATAAAAGGTGGTTCTAAAAATTGTTTTAATTTGTACTATTCAATGTTGAATATGTCCAGAGGATTGGTAGGTAGGAGAAGAATAAATGAGCATTGAAGCAGAAATAATCCTGCTAATTCACGGATGAGCTCTAACGATGAGTTCCTAATGGTTCTTAAATAAAGCTTAAACAGTAACTGTCAGAAGCTAAAAAGGGAGCGGTGTTAAATGAATGCTGCTATAGGCTATGAAGATAATCATCTTCATTGTAAATCCACAGCAGAAGACACTCGTATTCGAAATCTAAAATTGCAGCTTCGTTTTCCATTTTCAAGTATATATTAGAATGGCCTACAGATATTTATTCCAAGTCTAGACGTGTCTGTCTGTTTTACATGTGAGTGTAATACTATACGATACAGGAAAACTTAGTATGTGGACATATGTAAGTGTAAAACATTTATCTATATATTATTCCGTCGCTGAATAAAACATGTGCATCGATACCCGATTGAAATATTGCGAAATGCAGAATATTTGATTATATAGCTAGCGCGTGAAGTAATTCACATAACGTATGCAAGATCACGACACGTACGAATATTTTTTTTGCATTGAAATAACAGCTTAATATGTTGGGATTTTCATTACTGAGAGTGTAAGACCAGATGGGAAAAAATCTTTGACGCGATGGTTCTACTATGGTACTACATGTACAGTAGCACCAAGGTCAGCAATGAGCAAATGACTTTCAGAAGAGGACGCGAGGATCAGTATGACAAATTATTAATAATAAATGAGAAATTAAATAATAAAACGTTTATATTTTGGAGGAAGAAGATACATGCCCAACAAATCAGTACCATCATCAACAGCCTGCGGCAGTCCTATCCTATATTGGGCTTCACGCATCCAGTCTCTGCCAGCCGCCTTGCGCATATAGTCCCATCATCTAGCCAGACGCGGTCTCCACTCCAACGGTGTGCCCATGGCCACTTCAGTTTACTCATTCGAAAAACTGTCAGTGGCTTGATTTAGTCAAGCAAGATCGAACTTAAAACTCGAAATCACTACTGTACATTCGTCTCCACCATAATTTTAGGGATCCGTACCAACCGTAATCGCCACACTTGGCGAATTGAGGATCGACAATTGGTTTTTATTTTATAAGTAATTGCCGTTGCCGGTTTATTAGTATTTTCTCCCATAGACACCTCATCAGACACTCACATAAGAAATGGGATGTCTCTATGCTGGGAACCACATAGCCAAATCTGTTTGTCCCATTTAATTTAATCTGTAAATCAAAAGTTAATGTTGGATAATAAGGACCTAATTGGCGCAGTTGTAAGTTGGAGCTTTTGAAGTCAATGTTGATGAGAACTTACAAATATATTTTTCAAGTCAGAACGTGCCATAATTCGCCTTGGATAATCGTGGTGTATGATCAATATATTCAGAAATCGAGGGGAGCTCGTCCAGCAATGAGACATATATGCGCTGTTATATTATACATATTTTTTTATATGAAAGATTTGAAATGATCAAAATTACGTAGTTTCAATCTAGATGACATCGACCGAGTTAGTTATGTAATTGTATTTTTTTAAACCATACCGTGGCACTGGCACGCCAGTCACGCGGGCCGGAAGTTGTAACATTTGAACGGCTTTATCGGCAAGTTAACAGCATATAACAAACTGACGGTTTTATGTCCAACCACTTGTGAAATTAGCCTTATTTAATTTGGTAACAAAGAATTTTGTTTTGTCATGGCCGCGCTGTTTAAATTGTTTCTTGTTAAATTCATACTGAACGAACAAAATGCTTGGAGTTCAAGTAAAAAATTGACGAGTTATAGTCACTGTGTGGATATATGATTATACTGTACAGTATTTAATTTTTGATATTTGACCCCTTTAGGTGTATTTTCATGCTTTGAAAAAAGAGAGTCGGACAAACAGATACGTTTGTTATTATTCATCCTGTGATAACATATTTCATATTAGTTTAGTACATACTAAATAACCAGTACATATTAAATTATAATATATACACAATTTATTTGATACATATATATACATCTTACACACCCATACATATTACCGCAGACTGAAAATAAGCGATGGCTTAGTCAAAACTTCTACTCGTTGAGCAGAAAAACTGATATTCTGCCACCGCTCAACTCCCAACCAAAAGTTGATAAGATTTTTTTTTATGAAAAAGAGGGTAAACGAAGTAAACACTACCACTCTTCGATATATCTAATATTAGAGCTGAGATGTGAACAATGACAATCGAAGAAGGTAGTAATGGTTGGGATAGAAGGAGGATTGAAGATAGGGAAAAGTAAGTAATGAGTGCCAAAGACGGAATTAATCGGCGGAAAAGAATGATGTGGTAAGAGAAAAAGGAAGTTGAGGAAGAGCTGGGCCTTCACATTCCTTTCTGTGACATTGTTGTCACATGACGACGGGGTAACACAGTGAAATGCTTCCAATTTACGCCGATATGTTTTGTAGTTTGGTACTTCTCTAGTCGAGCCGACCCATTCGTTATTTTCACTTACACGCGAACAATACGTAACGTAATCTTGATAAGAATATTTTATCTGTGCCGTATTATAGACATAAAGTAAATGAATTAAAAAGTCGGATGTCATAACTCCCGATACGAGGAGTGGTAATAAGTTAAGATAATCCTATAATTTACGACCGAATGTCTTCGGTTATGCCATTTAAATTCTAAAACCCATGAAAGCATTAGAATATTTTAAAAATATATCATCGACTGTCTTCTCACATAAATTATAAATACATGCGCGCGTCTATGGGAATACGGAGCTAGACAATGGTGTAAATCTTAATAAATGATTGAATTCAAAAGAGGGTATAACAAGACATTTGAATCTCATGAGTTAACCCTTTCACGGCAACACCTGGTCGCATAGAAGCGAAGTCAAAAACTTCTTTTATCGCATTAGCATAATATTTATAATATTCACAATGGGATGCTTTATTCAAAGTAGCTCGAGTTCCTGGTTTAACGCACGGTAGCTTGTTATTGTGTTTGAGATTGGGGACAACGCAACAATAGCGCACTTTGTGATCGCGGTTTGTGAGTAGAACTCTTTGGAAGAACTCAAGAAGTTTGGCGAACCGTCCCGTTGACAGTTGAGAAGATACGATCTTAATTACATTATAATTGAATGCAAAAGTTTACCTTCAGTGCAAACAAAACTTTTATATTACTATATGTGGCAAATATAAAATCAAGATTACTAATATTAACATAATTTACGTTTTGATATTTTTTTTCAAATGTCTCTGTTATTAGTGTCCTTAAATATGTATACTCTTTTCAATGATATACTGATGAATGTTTTAAATTGTTCCTTTCTTAAGTATTAACAACGACGACTTTTTGATTCAGTGTACTAGGTTAGAATAAAGATGAAGAAAAAACCCTTAAGAAAACCTAGTAGTACTTAGTCGAAATGCTTAAAAAGAATTCTAGTAATATCCGAACGTTGTTAGTCTTCGTTTTTTTACAAAAAAGTATCAGTTGCATTTTTGATCCACTTTCGAAGGTCAAACAAAAAAATCCTTTTAACCCCACAATAGATATCGACCTTTTGTCTAAAAACCGTCAAATGATACGCATTAGTTTTTTTTGTCGCGTTATGAATACATTTAAAACAGGAAGGATGTGAAAGTCGGGGGCATTAAAGACACCGTATGGCGGTCGGTAAAGGGTTCAGGTCTCGGGGTGTTTGGACCGGCTGTGTTGTACAAAGAAATGAGAATAATGGGTGAGACATTAAATTAAGAAATGAATTATTATGGTCGTTTATTTTCATACCATGTATTTTAATGTTACATCGAGTTTTATCTGGTAAAAGTTATTACATTAATAGTATATTATCATTTGTTATAAAGTGTATACATTTTTATAATGAAGTCCCGGTTGATTGCCGGCTTTATCTTTAAATAAATTCAAAGGTTTTATTTAAAAAGTCTATGCAATAAAATTCTTTACTGCATATTATTATAATATACTCATTTTGTTCAACTAGAGATAACCAAAATGATCAATTGGTTTGATATTAAAAATATAATAATATTAGCTACTTATATATTAAATACTTTTATTGTATTTTATTTCTTAAAGAATGCAATAAGTAATAATTATTTAATTATTTTTTTGCGTTCTTAATTAGAAATTCGACATTCAATTAATTAGAAATTATTACACTTATTTCTCTCTCAGAACGCCACTTTGTTTCTGAAGTGTTAATCAATTTTGAAAAAATAAAGACTATTTGCTTCCATAGTCGACTCATATGAAATGGGATGGACCGCCCTATTTAAATGATTAAAAAAACGACTTACTTCTGGTTCTGTGTATAAACTTTTCTTAAATTAGACTAACAATATTTTAATATAACTAGAATTCTTGTTAAACATTAAAGGCTAATATTTCTTGTATTTTTTGATTGCTAGCACCAATAGAACTATGGCTGCCATATCATCTTAACTAATAACTAAGTAACTTAATTATCAGAGGAATATTTTTATGTTTACAACATATAATATACAATAATAAATCCTATGTTAATGTAATAAAAAACGTTCTCTAGAAAATGGTATTCAAATGAATCTTAGCGGAATTTCTTCAAAATTCCTTTGATTCAAATGAGATTTGAGTATTTGGTAGTTTCTTAAACAATTAAACAATATATGTAGATTTTTTTTAATGGGATAGAAAGGCAAAGAATCAGGCGTGTCATCTGATAGAAAGTAATCACCACCACCCATCCACAGTTGCAGAAGCTTTGTCGGCCTTTAAGAAATGTGAGGCCTGTTTTTTGAAGGTTCCAAAGTCGTATCGATTCACCGCTGGAGATAACTGGTTGCGTGGAAAAGTGCTTGATTGTCATTCATCTAGATGATATGGATGAAACTTTAAAATATTGAATATATTTAGAATTTTATATATTTAAAATATTTAGAAAATTATCTCCTGCCAAAGTGAGAACTGAAGGTTAAGGAGGAATTCCATCAAGTAGCTATCTAATCGGGAAACCGATAATTTGGACGAAGGCTCTTACCTCAAGTATTATCCCTGTCATCAATCAAATGGTTTATCAAAAAACTTTCTCCTTGATGTATCCACGCTTATTATACCTATATATACACAGAATGTCTGTCATTGTGAATTTTAAAAGGTTATTTGTGACGTTGTCTTATTAAAAATTATTATTATAGTAAACATTAGATATTCAGGATTTGTTTTATATGAAATTTTATGATATAAAACCCAAATGCGTCTTTATATATATATATATATATATATATATATATATATATATATATATATATATATATATATAAAGACGGATATTAAAAATATCTGTGTTTAACATTGACCGGTAGGATCTAACGTAGTCTGACTGTTGATACGTTGTTGAGAGTGAATTAAGTCCAGCAGTGGGTTACTATCGACTGGTGATGGTAATGACTTCACCAATGATGATGACGATGAATTGATAAATATACATAATACATAAAAACTAAATTAAGTTTGTTATAATTAATTTCAGTTGAAAACAATAATGTATGTATACCTCAATAAAAATCATAAATATATTTATATAAACATAGATATATGTAAATTTATTATTTATGATATATTTATACCACTATTAAAATTTTGTGTCATAAATATCATTATGATAGTTTTATTAGTATTATATATTGCAAATTAAACGCTATTATTGTTAACGATATTTGATTTTTTATTTTATTATAATAAAAAAATAAATTCCAATATAAATAATACTTCATAAATATTGTTAAAACGAAAAGAAAAAATCGACAATTTAAAAAATTAAAATACTTTGATCAGTAAAATAAAGCGAAAATCATGTATTCACTTTCATTTGTACTATATATGTGTAATATTTTATTATATAATAGCAAAAATGTTGGTCTCGTCGGTAATACGTTGAAGATACGAAGGATCTAAACCGCGACCGTTTAGAGACCAGCTAATATCGGCCTTGTTTTGACTAACATATTCACTGAACATAATACGTAGCTTCGAAAAGGCCCGACGTGGCGAAGTCTCGAACCGGCTGCCACACAATCGTGAAGCGGTGCGCGCAGACTATCACGCTACGCTTAACGCGCTTACAGAGAATGAAATTTGTGTTCTGTATGTCATTTTGACGTCTATCACTTTCATAATCAATGGTCGCGGGATCAACTCTCATATTGGCTGGTTTTTTTAATAAATTAAAAAAAAACAGCAATAGCTTAGTCGATAAGCCTCAGTCTGACCTGAGCTAGGATCTGAACGTCTTCAGTTCGCATCTTTCACTAGACTATCGATGATGAACTACATCCTAGCACTAACATTATTAGTTTACTTGGAATGGTTAACAATAATTCTAGTTATATTGAAACATTGCTAGTCTTTTAAAAAAAATATGTATTCCGAATTTAGATCCAATCCGCCTTGAACAAGCGCAGAGGGTTAATTTCTATTTCTCCAGAAATGGGAAGACCACGTATCCAGAAGTAGAACGTGTCGTTTTAAATTTTTAAAACAAATTTATTTTTAACATAGAAAATATAAATGTGTTTGATAATTTACCTCTATAATGTCATGTGTTGTCTTCATAGTTAAGCATCAAGCATAATCTGAAACAAATAAAATAAATATTATTAGATTTTCCGTAATATAAAATCAAATGTCTTCTTGTTGAGCGTTCATTTATCAAACGTTTATAGTAAAATTGGCTGAAGTCAAATAGTTTTCTTGTATGTTTTTGTTTTCTTTGATGGCAATAAGTTATAACTATTATTTCAGAGTCAAGTAAAATATAATAATATCAAATCTTTTGAAATGAACCTAGTCCACTTATCACGTTACGTCTTGATAAAATGGCGGCTATTCTACCAAAACCTTGTATGGAATGTAATTAAACAATATAACTGTTTATAATGTAAGGTCATAATAACGAAATAAAAACACAACTTCACTGATGTAAGTTGGCGGGAAAAATCCATTTCTTGTATGTTAGCTCGAAACAAACAACTAACGCCATCTAGCTTCAAAAGTAAACAAAGTGTTATAGTGTATCAGCGACTTTGCGCTTTAGAAAAAATACATCAAAGATAAAAAAGCAAATTTTAATGTTTTTACAATGAAATCATTATTTTATTTTACAGTTAATTATCATATGTAAACTTTTATGTGTTTCATTTCTAAGGGGGCAAACGAGCAAGCTCTAAACCATATGGTATATTAATACCGCAGCCTTTGGACTGTTGCACCGCTAGAGGCACTGAAGATGCCCTACCTGTCATTAGAAAAGATGAAGAATTGTTAAAATGACAAGAAAAGTGAAATACCAGCTCTATTTGAGGAAACAGTAGGAGCGCTCTATTACTTAATGCTAAATATTCTGCGAAAGTATGGTCCCAGATGAAGCACGGCATTCATGTTGCAAGCAAAAATAACCTCGTCGTACTTTTGCCACGAGAAGAGTATGGTCTTTAATTTGTTATATTTATTATTTATTTGTAAAATAAACTTTATTATTGAATAAAACTCAAGCAGACATAAATCAGCCTATCTATGTGTAGTGTTATGGAACTTTTTTATAACAATAAATCTAATAAAATGCGTGTAAAATGTAAAAACGAGAAGAGTTTTAGAATACCAAAAATGGAATTTATTCAAATATTAAAATGTACATAAAACAACAATCGTGAATTTATTCAAATTCACAATGAAATATGATATCGACATTTCTATATTGAAAAGGTTATTATGATTCCATATTTCTGATTTACGCCGCACGAATAAAATAATTTACATCAATACAATGCTTCCTTAATATTTCATATAAAGTAGCCTTAATATTTCATATAAAGTAGCATAGCCAATTAATAATCTGCCTACCAACGTGAATAAATAATCCATGACTTATTAAAAATTTTATCACGCCAAGGTGTCAAGCAATCTTATTCCACCATCCATCTTTGTCTAACTGCGCTTATCGTTTGCAGATATCTACATGTTGAGGCACATACATTATTTATTTATGTGAAAAATTTGCATTGACTTTTCAAGGGTTAACTCGCGCGATGCTCGTGTGTTGTAAGTAATCGTTGCATGCGTAAGCGGCCATTATTTTTCGTGCATATTTCATTTTTGTATGACAACTGATTGATTTCAGCCAGTACGTCATGTCGAACGTACATAACACCAACTCACGTGAAAAAACCTGCCAGTATTGAGCGAATTAAAAATATTATTTTAAATGATACGAGTTTTTTTTTTTTATTATTTCTTTTTCTATCGGCGATAATGATTTTGACCTTAACATCTAAACAGATATGGAAAAATAAAATCAATGGACAGGAAACAGTTTTTATAGGATTAGCTCATGGATATAATATCAATTGATAGATTGCATCTTTTTTGTTGGTAAATTCAAGTAGTTGTAATTTAGGAGGCGTGGTGAGACAAGACCTAGTTATGAATTAACTCTCAACTAGGTTTGAGTATGTATACAGTTTATTTGATAATTTATCTTGAGAGAAAAAAAGGAAGAAACTGACTATAAAAAGAAAATGCTTTATAGGAACTATATAACATTTCAAATTTACAATATTATTGGTCGATTTCAAAACTTGTAAGAATCTCAGAAAAGCAATTACAACATACAATTACATATACTGAATGTCCAGGTATGATTCTTTAACATATTTAAAATACAGTTATCGTAACTGAAAAAAAAACAACACTAGTAAATATGTAGTCTACAAGCAAAAGCGGACTTTAATATTTACCTACAATGGAGACCTATATTGAATTTAATTTATTAAAATTAACATTTTAAACGTTCAGATTATTAATTCGCAAGACCTTCCACAGTAGATTACCTTGAACTTACAACATAATCTCGAAAATAAAATATCAAGTTTCCAACTCGTCTTCGTAGAAGGGAACTGAATATTGTGTGCTGAGAAATTTAACGTTAAACGGTAAATGGATAGCCACTATTTCATTTTCGTTTAAAAGCATAATACCTGTACGATATTTGATTTAAAGCCTACAGTAAGGTACTCGTCCCATTTTCTTTTGTGAGGAGCTATCATAATTCGTTTTGATTTTTAATTTATTATTTATAAAACAAAATCAAATATAAACCCTGTTGGCGTGTTTCTATTTCCTATGTAAATAAGATATACTTAAGTCACGTCAAAGCGAGATATATAAAAATAATTGCTTACGTGTATGTATGTGTGTGCGTGTATTCACGCTTGTGTGTTGTTTAAACCCCCCCTTTTGGAGACTCATCCTCTTTTTTCTCTCATTATTTCTTTTTCCGCCATCTTTCATTTTTCTTAAGGGCAGCCAACGTATCCACAATACCTCAAGCGTTGGAAGTATCAATGTTTGATGATGATGATGAAACGACTATAAGGTTAGCAACCAGTTTCACACAGAGGTCACTTTGGTGGAAAGAACACCGCCGGCGGAACGAAATTTGGTGGCAAACCATCAAGACATCACCTGTGGTGAGAATTTCTTCTCTAGCTGTGGCACACTAGCTACTATCAGGTGATACGCTCGCTCGTTTAAAATAAAAATGATTATGTATATATAAAAATATACAGATTGAACCCTATAAATATTATAAACTATACAAAAAAATTAAACATGAAAAAAAAACAAAAGCAAACCTTAATCCCTGCTATGGTATAACACTCCAAAGTATCAAGAATGGGAAATTAAATGACAATAGTTTACACGTTATAGATCAATAACCAAGCCGCAAGGAACACTTAATATCGTGTAATGCGATTGTGCCTTTGTCTGGCGGTGGGCTATGGGTTTCTATTCAGTTGTATTGTGCCGCGGACAGTAATGAATTGCTTGTTACTTTACGACGTTCAAATGTTGTGACAGCTCGTATTGAGACGTTCGCGCTAGAGACGTAAGGGGATCGTAAACGAAACAAAGGGATATTTGGGATAAAAAATAACCGCAAGCAAACGTTTCGGTATTTTTGCCATAGAATGTCTTGTTTCAACATAAGTTAACCTTCCTATACCCGCGCGTTTGTCTGAGAGACCGACAGAATGATTTTTCGATTTTAAATAAAGAACGAATAATGCTAGTTTAATGAACTTTCTAGTACTTGCCTAATTTGATACGACCTTGAAATTGACGTGACGTGTGACCAAGTTCATTAAACTAGCATTATTCGTTCTTTATTTAAAATCATTCTGTCGGTCTCTCAGACAAACGCGCGGGTATAGGAAGGTTAATAATCTTCAAACGAATTTAAAATGTTAGCGTTGCATATGCATTCAGTTAAAAAAATATAAGCAGATCCGAGGCTGTTTCGTCAAATAAGTATAATATTCCTATAAATATAAAACCAATCAAGAAGGTGATGAAGGTATAAGGACATTAATTACAATTTTTAAGGACATTAATAAAATTTCTCTACATAGCAATAGTATATTAAATAAAATTAATATTTTAAATATGGAATTTTAATATTAATTACTGTTTAAAACGAATCAAGTTTTTGACATACGTATAATGCAAAACATCGATAAATATTATTTGGATACGTGCCTACTGGTGAAACAATTTATTCCATTTTTTAATACAGCCCACAATATGTCCCACTTCTGGGCACGGAGCATCCGCATTCCTAGAGGAATGGACATTATCCCACCACACTTTTCCAAGCTGATTGGATTTATTGTTTACTGAGTCGTTTTATTTTTTTAATTTATCAATAGTTATAATAAATTAAAAAATAATTATTTTCAACAATTTTTACGTTTTTTACTAGAGATGGCCACAAGAGGTGCAAAAATAACACACACAGACGCAATTAAAGGGAGTTACATTGTAACAATTGACAGACCAACCATTAATGGTGTTTCACAAAGTAAAAAGGTCAAAAGACATGCTAAATTCATTTGTTACGTGTCATGCAACTCCCTTGGATAGGAAATGAGGACGATTCTTGACGTACGGTAATAAATAATAATAATCCCATCTCACAATGCAGTCGAAAGTCTTTGTTTAATTACCTGTCAAAATTTCTGACATCCAACCTTTTACAAGTGGGCGAATAAAAATAGCTCTCAATGGAAGATATTGATTCTTTTCGATATAAAGCCACTTTAAAACAGTTTGTATTGTGTTTTTTTAGGTTAAACCCATCGAAAGTAACTTTCATTGTTACATGTGTTTTTTTTTTAAATTTTTCTCTATAGCTTTATTGTTCCGTCGTTTTAAGTACAAGGATCTCCGATTAAATTTGAAATATTTTATTCAAATTTTTCTAAGATAAAGACGTGACGGAATAAAATAGATTCGATTTAAGCCAATAGACATATTAAAATTTATAATAGCGTGGAAACAGTTTATTGATGCGACAACAACCTTGTTTTTTTACAAGCGAATAATACCAGACAGAATTATACGGAATATTACCACGGTTCTTGTTAAAAATTTACGGAAAAGAAATGTACGCAGTAGGCGGCGTGGTAGTCCAAGATAAAATAAGTAGGTACTATTTTATGAAAGAGGACAAGAATTGTGTAAGGGTGTAACTGATGGTAAGTAATCAACGCCACCCATCTCCAGTAGCTGAGGCACTCAGGTATGACGATGTTGAAGCCGTGTCGCAAATAAACTTCATCATCATCACCGATAGCTTCCAATCCAGTGTTCGACATAGGTCTCCACAAAAAGAGCCTAGCTCGATATGAGATTTCACGCATCTATTTCCTATTAATCGCCCTCGCAGATCATCCCTCCACCTGGCTGGAATTCATCCCGCATTACTTTTGTCCAGACGGGGTATCCATTCCAGAACTTACCTACAATGGTCATTAGTTCTTAGGCAAACGCGTCCAGCAAAAGTTTGCTAATCCGAAGAATCGATGACCTTGGTTCATCGGTGACTTCTTCATTCCTAACCATACTTTGAGCTCGTGAAGCAGACGGACCATCAGTGTCCACGTTTTGGGCACAGTAAGAGGAAATTTCCGTCTTTATGTTCTAGTGTATGGGCGACGATAAGACTTGACGAAGTTTACTGAATCATAGAATAGTAATATACTACTATATTTTTTGTTGATATCTATTTCTTACATACATATCGTCACGCCCGTCTCCCGTAAGGGTAGGCAGAGACCACAGATCTCCATCTGCTACGATCTCGGCATACTTCCCTTGCTTCCTCCACACTCATTATTCTCCTCATGCAAGCCATACTCTTGACCTGGCCTTTCTTAAAAAGTTCAGCAATCTGGTCAACGTACGTTTTTTGTGGTCTTCCTCTTCCGGCCCTTCCATCCACCTTCGCAAGATCAAATCTATTTCTTGCTTAACATTAACCATTGACATTTATTTGATGGGAAATGATAAATTGATTTAACACCCATGGCCTTGTATGGGCATGTATAATATGATTGACATTCGTAAATAAATAGATGGATGTTATTGCTATTGTAGTGTGTTACGTAATAAGGTAAGTGAGGTAGATGGGAGTTTGTTTACTAATTTAAAATATTATATATTATGTTATTTGCGAACAAAAAAAAACGAGTCATCTGATGGTTAAGTCATCAAGACCACCCACGGACTTCTGCAGCACCAAGGACACTGCAGATGCATTAATAATTGTCCAATAAAAGGAAGGTTACAAGGATTTAATGAGAATGGTAGAAGGAAGTAATGGGAGGGCAAAAAGGGAAAAAGAGTTGGGCCTCTATCTATATCCGTGCTCAAATAGTCCAAAACTGTAAAATGCTATCACTTAGCGCAATTATTCTATTAGGGTTTTGTTATTAGCCGGTTAAGGCAAAATACTTGGACTACCCAAATCGGTAATAACATCAATGTCGGCGAAACTGATTATACTATAGCGGAAACAGATGGCCGAATATCACACGATAGAACTTCTCATTATCTCTCATCGTGGGTCTCGACCCACAGAATTGGAGAATCGATGCAAAGAGGAAAAAATGACGGCGACGTGGTTCGCCACCAGTCACGTCCTGATTCTCACGAGGGCGAGAAGCGACCAACGGAGAGCCGTTTCGCTGCGACGAATGGTAGCGGTTGGAGCTCTGCGGTCTCTGCCAACCCCTGCGGGGGATAGGAGTAGACATATAAAAAAAATGCAAAGAGGAGCGACAACTCCAGCGTTGCTTATGTCTATGGGTGGCGGTGATTACTTACCATTAGGTGATCCGCATGATCGCAGGCCACTAACTGCTTTGCTATAAAAAAGGAGCACAAAACACTGAAATAGAACACAGTGGGTGGCGAGAATGCGCACACTACCCAACAACAAAACAAGCTAATTTTACAGCTTTCAAATAAAAATAGTTCGGCGTTAGAATATTTCTTGGTGAAAATATAAAACGTTTTCACCTGACGCCCGACAGGTAAAATGCTAAAGAATTGTGACCCGAGCGAAACGAAGTGTCGTACAGTTCTATTCCGGGCCGTGACCGCGCATGACTCACGCGCATTGTAACAAACATGTTTTCCTAGTTGCTATCGTGTTTATTGCTCAAATGTTAGTAGTCAGTACGTACAGTTTGAAAATTGGAAGTAACGCGCGATAATGTGATCTGCAAAAAATGTTATTTTTGCGCAGAATTCTAAAGGATATGAAGGAGCGACTACAGACTACAAAGAGAGAGTTCGCACATACATACATACACACAATCACGCCTGTTTCCCGTAGGAGTAATCATAGACCATGACGAGATTGTAGCAGATGAAGCTGCTGTGATCCTGGCACACTCATAACTCTCTTCATAAAAGCTCGTTGGTTAAGAGTACTTTTGTCTTGGCGTGTCTTGAGTATTTCATTGATTTATCCAAGGTATGGTCTCCTTGACCCACCCATTCTTTCATCCACATCCGCAACGTAAATTTCTTTTATCAGTCGTCCTCTTTGTGCCCAAACCATCTAAGCATCATTTTTCCAACTTTAATCACGACACCTTTTACTCTAAAATGCTCTTTTATAACTTCATTCCTTATTCTATCTTCTGCTACATCTTACGCAACATACGTCAAGTGACTGAATCTGGATACATTTAAAGCGAATCATAAAGATTTTCTTTATGGTTCGCTCAACTCATTTGAAACACACTATGTCCACGGCAACATTTGCCGAGCCGGGTAGCTCAGGAACGATCAGTACAAGTCGCTAATAACATAGAAAGCTGAGTTATTCGTGTTATTACTGGTCACAAACTGATATTTTGCGGTTGTGGGAAGTCGATCAGCAATTTATTGCTGTAACGTGTCGTCGAATGAGTCGAACGGTTCACTCGACCACTGTACTGTTCAGGTTAATAAGGAAAATTCAGTTCGAATAGTTACAATAATAACGTTTATATGTGGCAAATATTCTACTATTTATTAATCATTCGTAATATTAAAATAGCCCGATCTTCGGCTACACGCATCCCAGTCTCTGCCAGCCGCCTTGCGCATATCGTCGCTCCATCTAGCAGGAGGGCGTCGAAGATCAGGCTAGGTGGCGCGCCTTAGGTGAGGCCTATGTCCAGCAGTGGACTGCCGCAGGCTGATAAATATGTAATATTAAACTCTGAGATCTTAAAACCTCTATCTGTCATTTACTTCTTTTTTCTAAATTCGACATTGACAGCTCCATCTTAATCGGTGATATACCTTATTATATAAAATATAATTTAATTTTATATAATATTATTATATAAACAATATACGATGTTCTCCGACAAATCAAGCAAAAATGTGAACTTTTGCAGACCGTTAAAGGTAGAAAAGTTACGTACCTGGAGCATATTATCAGACATGATACAGGTACAAATAGCTGCAACTGATCATGATGGAAAAAGTCGCGAGCAAAAGACAAGACAGTCGGAGAACGAAGTCATGGCTACGTGATATCAGAGAGTTGACCGAGATAGCGAGTGTTCTAGAACTGCTGCACATCGCGAAAGAAGAGGAGAATTGTGCTGAGTTGGCTGTCAACCTTCGAAAATCGGAGAGGCATACTTAGAATAAGAAACAAAATCCACATGTATAATTTAAAAAATAAAGGAAGTTTTCCAATTATAAATTGTACATATACTAGCAGAGAAATAGCTTATACTTAAAAGAGAGGGACGACTTAATAGGTTCCGCGGTAAAGCTACCACCTTCGTAATCCTAGATTCCCACATCGGAATCAATATATGTATGACCCTACAGTTGTGTATTTCAAGTCTGAGTGCCCCGCGAATCCGCCTTGAACAAGCGTGGTGGGTTTAATGTCCATTCCTTCTGAAATGGGGAAACCGAAAATAACCCACCACGTTTGCCACTGAACCAATAAAGTCGTAAAATATAATGTCCATATTTTATTTAATACGAGTATATCGATATTCATAAATATATTAACATGCCGGCATATAAAAATAGAAATGTACACTCGAAATTCGTCTGCTATTATCGATTAATTGTCTTAATATAATTGAACGCAATTAAGGCGACGTAGTTAAAATAATGAGACGATGATATATCACATGAAAAATTGGATAATTGTTTACATCGATGTGGTAGCGAGTAGATAATTAGGTATATACCTACATCACCTATTGTATCTTTCTTTTGGGTCCATATGAATAAACAGCGAAAGTATAAATTCTTTGGTCAAACTCAGATACTTATGCAGTATACAATAACTCCTTTGAATTGGGGAAACCCCATGCCCAGCAGTGGGAGAAATATGAACGGTAAATAGTATATCTATTTACTAAGCAGGTGTACAATAGTTCTGGCGTATTAAATTTTTTCTCTCTCTTTTAATATAAGCCATTTCTCTGTTAGTAAAAATACTAATTACAATTAGTTACATTCCTCCATTGTTACATTATATATAATGTAATAAAGGTTATAATAAAAATAAAAAAAAAGTAGAAAAAGGGATGCTTAGATGGTTTGGACATATAGAGAGGATGGATGAATAACGACTGGCAAAAGAAATTTACCTTGCGAATATGGCTGGAAGGGCCGGAAGAGGAAGACCACGAAAAACGTACCTTGACCAAATTGCTGAACTTTTTAAGAAAGGCCAGGGTCAAGATTACACTCAACCGGCGGGCTTGCATGAGGAGAATAATGAGTGTGGAGGAAGCAAGGGAAGTATGCCGAGACCGTAGCATATGGAGATCTGTGGTCTCTGTCTGCCCCTACGGGAGACAGGCGTGACATGTATGTATGTAAAGGTTATAATACATATAAAATGTGCTCTTATATGGGAGTCCAAGACACACTTTGGGTTGTTCCACAAGCGGAATATGTATCATAGGTAAATACGTACATCGAATTACCACTAAATAATAACAAATCACATTAAAAATTACACACAAATAATTATCGACATTTAGTACTTAGTACTGGCATTTGTATTAATATTTAAAGGAATTCAGATTTTTTTATTGGATAGGAAAGCAATCAACCCCGCCCATAGACATCCGCAGTGCCATAGGCATCGCAGAAGCGTTGTCGGCCTTTAAAAAAAGTGTAGGCTTGTTTTTTGAAAGTTCTAATATCGTATCGGTTCGGAAACACCGCTGAAGGTAGCTGGTTCCACAGGATAGTGGTGCGTGGAAAGAAGTTTCCAGAAAAACGTACCCTTTTGGATCGCCACTCAACTAGACAGTGAGGATGAAACTTTTCCTTGTGGCGAGATGTTACGTGATAATCAAAAAGTCATAAAAAATTATACATTCCAATACAAGGACTCTGATTGCGAAGTTTCCGATTGTTAAACTTATAATGAATGATAATAAGAATTTTCATCATATTAATTGGTAGACAAAATGATTTGTAGAGTCGCTATTGATATTTTGAACAGCCATTAAATCAACGTATTCTCTCCTTTAGTCCGCTAATTAAAATAATTATCAACCTGACAAGTTGCGTCAGCCATTTTTTAAAAAGATATATCTTCCAAGGTGATCATAAGTCGAATTATTGAATAAAAATTGATATGGAAATATTGAAATAGTGTTAATTAAAAAATATTCTAAAGAAACTGAAGCCATTAAAATAGAGAATAAGTACGTAATCACATACCAAATCGCAATATGCGTCCAAAACCATGACCGGCGTCGACTTTTCATATGAGGCCAAAACATTACTTTAGGTCATAGAGAAAACGGAATAAGTCATTATCATCGTTAGCCTACAGACGTC
Organism: Baronia brevicornis; assembly: GCA_031353405.1. Lineage (NCBI taxonomy): Eukaryota > Metazoa > Arthropoda > Insecta > Lepidoptera > Papilionidae > Baronia > Baronia brevicornis. Next base: position 2,645 of record JASFAT010001724.1, on the reverse strand, counting down.
TACTATTAGACTTAGGCCTTTCCCAATACGCGCCACCTAACGAGTATGTGTACAATATAAATAAACAATTATTTGATTCGATATCACAATTATAGACTACGCTCGATAAGCATAGATAGATAAGCTCGATTTTCTACTGTACCGCTAATTATAAATGTGAAATGAACGCTGTAGGACAATCAATGTCATGCAAGCCCACATGCGGCAGAAATATGATTAACAATATTCTAAAATGCTTACTGCACTTCAGATAACATTATATATATTAATGGATGCCATTTTAAGCTTTACCCCCTAGTAATTCGGTATGTAATTGCATGGACGTATAAAAGACTGCAGTTGCGGTATTTCAGTCGAGCTATGTGGGTGTGCCGTGTAACATTTGTGTTGACACATCGTGCAACTAACTATATTTGAAGGCCATTATACATTTAATAATGCATATACGAACAATGTTTATAAGATATTTGAACATCATCAGCAACGAAAGTTCACTGAATCGATGGTACAAGGAAGATTAGAAGGACGATGTTTTTCGCGGCCGACCACTCATAAGACTTCATCAAAGCTTCTACTGCGTTCCATTACCGACTGTACGAGTAGCGTTACTAATAGAAAGAGATGGAGAAGCTTCGCTGAAGCCACTACCACCTTCTAAGACGCTCCTTGACAATTCGCCAGGAGTGAACGATTGAGGAGGAAGATACGGAAGATAGCTTTTACGTGTCAAAACAATAATGGCAGTCAAACAAGAGAGCTATAATAACAATTGTGAAATATTTTTTCAGGATTCATATAATATAAACGATTGAAGTTTGTATTTGTGCTGTAGAGATAAATGTTATTCTCTGAGCTCAAATATACCTAATTGGCATATAAGTGAAGTACCTTTTTTAATTGGCTTATAAGAAAAATCGATTTAGAAGCCGAGGTAGGTATATTTATGGCCCCTTGCTTTGTGTGGGACGTAGAGACTGTTAAAATAATGTATTTTCAATAATAATTAAATCAAACGAATAGAATAAAACCAAAAAAAAGTTCAATAACATCAAATTGACGGCAATTCGATCGTTTACGTCACTTACAAATAGACAAAGATAATATTTAATATCTTCTTATGTTTCTTTGATTATCAAGTTACTGATGTGATGATGAACGTCAATAATTTTTGTTAATTTAATGTCATGTAAAGACAAAATTATGCAAAAAAAGGATATAACTTCTTCCGACGCGCGCACATTTTTTTTAATGATTTGGGTAAATACACAAGGTCACAATAAAATGCTTAGTAAAAAAAAAAAAAACAAAAAATTTACACCAATACATTTTACCACAAATTACTTTACAACTTTTTCAAGGTATACTGATTGAAAAACAACATTATAAAAACCGTATGGTTAGGGTCGTCACAGACTTCATCTTACTGCATCCAAAAATGAAACCTGAGTATTTTAATCTGTGCTTAGATATAATATTGGAAGAAAATACTTTTTCATTATTTTTTAAAAATAATGCCTCAATTTTATTTGTTAGTATTCTTAGTCTAAACACTTAATTTAAAAATGCCACACTGGCACTTTGTGGAAGTGCTGTAGTGTGGGAGAATTCGTCCTTAGGATACCATTGGATCTAGACCGTAGTCTTATTAATAAAGACACAGTCGTATTCCTTATTACGGCACGAAAACCGTCAGACCTAGTATAAGCAAACATTTCGGATGCCCAGCAAAACAAGCAACAAGTTTATCCAATGCTTCGCTCAATGACAACCATGATTACCAAATTTTTGGCCCAACTTTGATTTCTGGCTATCGCTCTTGCCGACAATTCAACCCTCGAATTTTTCACGATTTCTATAATCTCTGACAATTTTTAATAATTAAAAATAATGTTAAAAAATTACGGCGACGTGGTTCGCCATCCGTCACGTCCTGATTCCCACGAGGGCGAGAACCGACGAACGGAGAGCCGTTTCGCTACGATGAATGTGAGAGGAAGGATGGATAAAAATATGGATGAGTGTGAAGTAAACAAGGAAGGTGTGTCGGGATCGTAGAAGATGGAGATCTGTGGCCTCTGCTTAACCGTACAGGGAGACAGGCGTGACTTTATAAAATAATAAAAATAATGGATTGGAATTACTTTAGATAACGATAAGATATATAAAATATTTCTATGTTATGATATATATCATGTATATATAGTATCTATCCAAATTTCCTTGGTTTCGAGTCGTATTTACCCACTATGTCGTACCAGATAGAGATGTCGACTGTGTCCAAGTTTTCAATGGTCTCAGTGGAGTATTCCGATTGCCATTCATCGAAGACTTTGTTGGGGTAATGCAGATGCTTGGCGAACGAAGGCTCCACGTATTGCTGGAAGCGATTGAACGTCCTCAACTCTTCCCTCCAGTCCCCCACGAAGGGGAAGAACCATCTGAACCACTTCGGTATGAAGTCCGTCATGTAGTAAAAACGACGTCGCCAAAGCTTGTGTGTGTCGATGTACCTTATACGGCCTCCTATCCATTCAGGTAGCCTGATCATGATGAAAAAAATATAGATTAATAATCGATATCAATATCAGCCCGCGGCAGTCCACTGCTGGACATAGGCCTCACCTAAGGCGCGCCATCTAGCCCGA
>JASFAT010002701.1:0-97905 GCA_031353405.1 Baronia brevicornis | reverse complement strand
TCTTAAGAAACATAAAATTATTATGTGGACAGTCAAAAGTTTTACTTAGTTAAGATCCGCGACAAGCAAAACAATAACAGAAAATTAATAATGTGTGTTTTTTGTGCTGGATGAAGTGGATTTATTTGTAACTTAAACCAAAAACTTACCGAAAATCGGCCATCAATTCTCCACCCACCAACCACTATACACAACACCAAACACATATTACCACTTTTCAATCTTGTAAACGACACGTGTTTCGCCCCAACACGAGGCATCTTCAGGTATAGTAGACTCCACGGAAGACAACCGAAAAGTGAACTTTTCGGTTGTCTTCCGTAAAGTAACGCTTGACTCCATTAATAATCATAAAAATATTAAAAAAAAAAAACCAGTGCGTCTAATAATGTGGCCAGGGACTGTATATGCCTCTGTATCGTATGCATTTCAAGCTTCAATTTGAAACGTCTGATTTCCGCAAAGTAACGCCTGACTCCATTAATAATCATAAAATTATTAAAAAAAATACAGTGCGTCTAATAATTTGGCCAGGGATGGTATATGCCTATGTATCGTATGCATTTGAAGCTTCAATTTTTTTTTTCAAATGGAATTGGCATACGAATAATAGTAAAGAGATGACTTACAGACTCATGTGCCGTAGAAACCATCTGTAGATGTTGTTCCAACATTCCGATCTGAAAGGATTTATATCCGGGCGCGCCTCCTTCTCATTCCAGCCATCAATGATGGCCATCACCGTAGTTCCGAACTGGAAACCGAAAATAAGAATAGCGCGGCCTTCCTTCATATTGTGAACGGTCAGGGGGACCAAGGTGCTGTCTTCTTCGGGCACTGTAAAAATACAAGTTATCCTTTAGCAATATAAAAGAAAATACAAATAATATGACCTTTTTTATGGAAACTATAGGGAAAAGAGCAAGCGTGTCAACAGATGGTAAGCAATCAATGCGGCCCATAGACACTTGCAGGCCAATAGGCACTGCAGAAGCCTAGTCGACCTTTAAGAAATGTGTAGGCCTGCTTTTTCAAGTATATCACCCATAAATATTTTGAGACCGATCGATTGGCTCAGTGGCGGGGCCCTCCGCCCGCGGAGTCAATGGTCGCGGGTTCGATTCCCGCATCGGAATAAATATTTATATGGATTTATAAATGTTTATTCCGCGTCTGGTAACCCCCCCAATCCGCATTTCCTTTCCTGCCCCTTCCTTTCTTCTCTATCCTTTCCCTTCCTCTCCGCCAATCCACGGTCTGCCGTGCCAATGGATGCGTGGCTAGGGGCGAGCCTAGTCGAAAGCGTGCCGATCGTCCCGGGGTCGGGCTCCCCCGGGGACTATGGTGCCTTACCTCAGCATGCAGGGCTCTGCTGGGGCTGACCTCCATCCTCCCTTGCGGCTCGTGGGATTCACTAAGACGAATTTAATATACCTAATTTGTCGAAAAATGACGGCGACGTGGTTCGCCACCCGTCACGTCCTGATTCTCACGAGGGCGAAAAGCGACCAATAACGAGCCGTTTCGCTGCGATGAATGGCAGTGTATGTAGCTCTGTGGTCTCTGCCAACCCCTGCGGGGGATAGGCGTGAATATATAATAATAATAATAATAAAAATATTTTGAGTACTGACGGCATTGCAAATTCATTGCCTATCTCAGAGTAAGGATATGAATAATGAAAGGGGAATAAGAAGTAACTGGGGGGGGGGAGGGGGGACAAGGAAGAATAAAAGGAAAGAAATAGGACCTCCGCGTCTGTATACAATGAGGTAATACGATATAATGCTAATATTAACGACAGTTTTATGTGGGGAAATGGTACTTTCCCGGTCTAGTCGACCAATTTGTGCTACCATGAATCTACCACTATCTTTTAGATATAAAAATAGATAGATATATTTTTTATTATACACCAAAAACAAAGTTATACAATTAATGATTGTAATATTTATATACAAATGGCGGTCATATCGCTAATAGCGATTTCTTCCAGACAACCGTAGGATGGACACAATGTTAAAAAGATAATTTGATGTAGGTTGGTGATACATTATCGTTAAGATGATAGAAAAGAATAAAAATCCTTTAGCACAATAAAAAAATAAAAGTATATTTTTAAGCTACAGCTTAAAAAATATACTATTATTTTAGCTATAGCTAACTACTATTTATAGACAGAAACAAGTAAATAATTGACTACAAACTGATGATGGTATGCAAAAAGAAATGACAGTATAATTAGGATTCAAAATTTTCATGGGTGACACACTTGAAAAAGCAGGCCTACACCTTTCTTAACACACGACACGCTTGCAATTTTTCCTATAGTTTCCATAAAAAAGGCCATAATATTTGTATTTTCTTTAATAATAGCTCCGCCACCAGTTACCTTCAGCGGTACGACGTTCAAACCATCAAAAAAACAAGCGTACTCATATCTCAAAGACCGGCAACGCATCTCTAATGTCTATAGTGTTTCAGATGTGTATGGGCGGCGTTGATTGCTTTCCATCGGGCGACACGCTTGCTTGTTTGCCTCTCTATACCTTAAAGTAAAAGATTCATAATTGCACTATTGGATGTCATGTAATAACTTAGACAATACTCTGTTGGATATAGGCCTCCCACAACACACGCCTCCTTCTTGGGCTACAAGCTTTCAGTTTATTTCAGTCACCCCGTAGATCGTGAAACTATGTGGTGGGAGGCGTCCCACACTACGTTTGCTGAGACGCGGTCTCTACTCCAGCTCCAACGGTTATCGGATCTCCGATAAACGTGACCAGCCCATTGCCACTTCAGTTTGCGAACTCGTAGAATTGTATCCATGGCTTTAAATCATTTCTATGTTTCTTTAAAATTGTTTACTCACTTGTTGTTGGAATGGACAAATCTATCGCTAATCGTGGTTTCCAGAAAAATAAACCCGGTTGTGAGCACTGAAACAAATATATAATTTTTTTAAGTTTTCAGAAGATTTTTTTTTCTCGTAGAGAATGTCATGGCATTAAGTCCGGCTGTCTACAGCAGTGAATAAAAAAAAGGAGAAAAATGTAGTAGATATATCAAAGAGCTACTACATCCTTGGACTTTTCCCACCGAAATACATCAGTGACGTTGAGTTTTTATTTTCATAATCTTATATTATTATCAGTTATCAGACGACCTATATCTACCTACTATCAGACAACCTATTATCAGACGACCGATTGGCTCAGTGGCGGGGCCCTCCGCCCGCGGAGTCAATGGTCGCGGGTTCGATTCCCGCATCGGAATAAATATTTATATGGATTTATAAATGTTTATTCTGAGTCTGGTAACCCCCCCAATCCGAATTTCCTTTCCTGCCCATCCTTTCTTCTCTATGCTTTCCCTTCCTCTCCGCCAATCCACGGTCTGCCGTGCCAATGGATGCGTGGCTAGGGGCGAGCCTAGTCGCAAGCGTGCCGATCGTCCCGGGGTCGGGCTCCCCCGGGGACTATGGTGCCTTACCTCAGCATGCAGGGCTCTGCTGGGGCTGACCTCCATCCTCCCTTGCGGCTCGTGGGATTCACTAAGACGAATTTAATATACCTAATTTGTTGAAACATGACGGCGACGTGGTTCGCCACCCGTCACGTCCTGATTCTCACGAGGGCGAAAAGCGACCAATGACGAGCCGTTTCGCTGCGATGAATGGCAGCGGATGGAGCTCTGTGGTCTCTGCCAACCCCTGCGGGGGATAGGCGTGAATATATAAAAAAAAATTATCAGTTATATTGTTTAATTGTGGTGGCGTATTATGCAATATAGTTCGATTAAAGTGTATAAGTGAAGTGATATGGAATAAATACGTGTATCGTATGTTTTTAAGTTTCCATAGAAGGTTTTGATAAAATAGCCACCATTTTATCAAGACAACGTGATTGACAACGTGAACGTGACTTGTTACATTTCAAGAGATTGGATATTATTGTATTTTACTTGACACTGGCAAAATAATTATAACTAATTGCCATCAAAGAGAAGAATATATAATAGAGAATGTGGGTAGCTTAACAGCATGTGGGTGCTTTATACAATTAATAAAAATATATTTCCAATCGCGTGGTTTTGTTATTCACATCAATTAAGTCATTATTTTGAGAACACCTCGTTTTTGCCTTAAGAATTAATTTACATAGTGGTAGAGCCACACTGCAGACGAATACTTTGTCAAGAATGGCATATTATTTGTCTGTAGCATTAATGGGCCGGCTCGCCCGGGGAAGTACCACACTCCCGCAGAAAACCGGCGTCTGAGTGGTAGCTTAGCTACCGCGCTTCGTCTGATGAGCGGTTGAGTTCCGGAGACCCAACCACCCTACATTGCTACACTGCCTATGGCACTGCGGATGTCTCATAATTAGGATAATAATAACAGTTCCACCACCAGCTACCTTCAGCAGTAATTCCGAATACGACATTCATACCTTCAAAAAAAAAAACAAGCGTACTCATATCTCAAAGTCTAGTAATCTTCAATGTCGGCCTTGATTGCTTTCCATCAGGTCATCAACGTAAATAAAAGAATAAGTTATTTATATATAACTAACGAACTTTTTCCCCTTAAACCTCAACGAACTAATGTCGCCATACTCGCGACAGCATAAGCATTCTATAAAAATCAAATGCCGCCAAACAAGCGGCATGACATGACCTTTTAAAATATCTATTAGAATGTGCCTTAATTGAGTACGTTCCAATATCAATATGTAATACAACTCACATTTTCTCGCTAAGGAAAAAAGCTTTAAACATTTTAAAAATTCGTCGATTTACTCTGGTTAATATGATCAAAATAAGATGAAATGAAAAAGACATCTATCTTAACCACTGAGTCAAGTAATCAAACTTATTGGGCACGTGGTACGGACGGACGAGGCTACCTAAGGCTACCTAGTACCCAAACGCCTATTCGACGGCAAACCAGATGGTCGTAGAAGCCGCGGAAGGCTTAAGCTCAGATGGCCAGATGGAGTCGAGGACGATTTAAGGGCAATCGCTGTGAGGGGCTGGAGGGAAAAAGCTAAACGAAGATCCGACTGGAAAAATTTATTGAACCAGGCTAAGGTGGGCCGCGGGTGTAATGCCTTGAGGATAATGATTAAGCTTATTGTTAGATTAAAATTATAATTCGTTAAAATGAAATAAGATATAGTTAACTAATAATTTTCCTATTTATTTTCTACCTGCTCTTAAAAATCTTTTCCATCAACCGAAAATACGTATAGGCAATGTTTATATAGGATTTTATTATTTTACTCACATGCATTGCTGGAAAGAATAAATAAAAAATTAGATGAGACTTCATCTTGAAAAACTTGATAAACTTCCATGTGGAGAATTACACTATCAGTGGCATTCGGGTCGACGTTTGTCACTAATATACGTTATTAAAGGTACTGATACACTATAGTATCGGGTGATTCTCAGCTGAAATCAAATACCGAGCCACGCTTGAGAACTTTGCTTTGTTTCTCGTGTACCTATGTCACATAATATTTAAAATAATGCAAATCAGCGATCATAATAATCAAGGTGTATATTTTTAAATTCATAACATAACAAATTGATTCAACAAATTAAACTTATTGTTCTAAGAATTAAATTAAAAAAAACAAGTGATATAAACGGAAAACCTTCAAAAACAGTAAGATTGGAGCAAAATGAATTAGAAAGCCAATTAGAGAGGAGGAGAAGGAGATAAGCGTGAATATATATATATATATATATATATATATATATATATATATATATATATATGTGTGTGTGTAATTACTTATATGTGATATATGTAATTACGCCTGGTAAAAACAAATTAGGTATATAAAGATTCGTCAAAGTGAATCCCACGTGCCGCAAGGGAGGGTGGAGGTCAGCGCCAGCAGAGCCCCGCATGCTGAGTTAAAGTAACCGGGGTAGCTCGATCCCGGGACGGTCGGCACGCTTGCGACTAACCTCGCCCCTAGCCACGCATCCTTTGGCACGGCAGACCGTGGATTGACGTGAATATTCTTCAAATTACGTTCACTAGAGTGTAGTGACACCTTTATCATTAGCATTCCAAAACACCGGATGGCGACGATCTGTTGTGAACAAGAGTTATTTTGCAAACTCATTGTGTGATGAAAATCTGAATGCATCTCCAAAATACTTTTTTACAGGGTGACCACGTTGAACGAAAAAAATTAAAACACGATTCGATCGAGCTAAAAACATAATATACACACACACATCTATATATATATATATATATATATATATATATATATATATATATATATATATATATATATATATATATATATATATATATATATATATATATATATATATATATATATATATATATATATATATATATATATATATATATATAGTTAGTTTTATTTAGCATCTTATATTACATTAATTTAATGTTTTATGAGTTAGGAAGGCAAACGAGCAGGTGTGTACCCCATGGAAAGCAATAAACGCCGCTCACAGATTGTACATGCCGCAGTGCTGTAGACATTGCAGAAGCGATGCTGGCCTTTAAGGAAAGAGTATGCTTGTTTTTCGAAGGTTCCAATGTCGTATCGGTTCGCAAACACAGCTGGAGGTAGCTGTGATTTTCGGCGAGACGCTTCCAGTTTCCGCCAGCCACCCTGCGCGGTTTATCGTACCATCTAGTCGAGGGGAAATATTTTGACAAACGTAATGTGAGACGCTCACATTACGTTTGTCAAGATCTTTTGCGGTCTCCACTCCAGTACTTGTCTACTCAAAGGCGTTATTTATTTTATTTTATTTGTGACAATTTACAGGTGAAGTTGGATAGAGAATAGTAGGTCTCACTAAGCAGGTTCGCGTTGAGACCTTACGATTCGGTCATTATTCAAATTAGAAATACATAATATATAAATACACATATATATGCTACTACCCTGTAGCATCACTTGCTCTCGGATCTCCAAAAACCGTTATCAGCCCAATGCCACCAGTTTGCTCAAAAAGCGATGTAAGTTAATATGAATTCATTGCACTCAAAGCCAGAAAATCTAATTCGCAAGAAAAATAGATATTCTTTTATGTAAGGAAAACAGAAAAGCTATTGTAACCATAAAACTATTCCAACTTTACAAAGCCTTCTTTCATCACACAACGTAAGTCGACGTAAAAAAGCGCCTGGAGTATCGACCTGATTCAACGTGACTAGAAATGATTTAATGCTTAATTACGCCGCGCCTTGTGAAATATCGTTCTTCACATATTTCCGCCGTGAAAATGATTTCACGCTCCCGAAAACTAAAGACTTTTGAATTACATTTACCCTTATCTGAATTATACCCTAGCTAAGATCCAAAAATAATGTTTAGTAACATGTATAACGAGAAAAAACCAAAAACGCTGTCAAAGGCACAGATGTAAAAAGCAAATATATTATTAATGGAGTCAGGCGTTACTTTGCGGAAATCCATCACTATATGTCCATCCACCACTATAAATCCACTAAACCCAACGGAAGAACACACATTATTAATTTTCTGTTATTGTTTTGCTTGTCGCGGATCTTAGCTAAGTAAAACTTTTGACTGTCCATATAGCAAATATATTGCTTGTTCTAAAGAAACAAAAATACCGCGTCAAATGTTCTGAGTCTCACAGTTCTACAACCAATAGAAAATTTTGTACAGAGTAAAATCTGACTGTTTTTGAGTGATTAGATACAATTTTTTCGGAAATTTCAAAAGTTTTTTTGGCTCTGATAGTGTTTTCGCTTTTTTGTGGAATAATGGAATATATGGAATATTGACAATCTTTTTTCAAATTCATAGAACCAACTGAATTGAGCAACTTTTTGTTTTTATATAAAACAATTCATTTCTATTTGTGTTAAATTTTAACAATAAAGAATTGAAAAAAAGAAATAAAAGGAGTATTTTTTTTTATGAAATAGGAGGGCAAACGAGCAAGCATGTCGCCTGATGGAAAGCAATCAACGCCGCCCATAGACAACCGCGACACATATAATATAATAATAATACATATAATAGTTACACAGAAATATAATATAAAAGGTTTTAATATATTCAAATAAAAAGTTTTATTACATTAGTGATACATTTATCAATGTATGATTATAGTATTTAGACTAGTGACTATTTTTTATTCGAGAGTGACTTCTGTAGGTGTTATGAGCGGACGGGCCTTCGAACAATTTTATACCAGCTTCAGCATTTCAAGTTTCGCACATATTTTCTCTGCCCCCACCCGAACAATTTCTCATAACAAACTTACCCCCAATCTCTTACAATTTCGCCAATAACACGTCAGTCAGTCAGTCAGTGAGTGATAATGCAGTTTACTTTAGTTCGGGCACTTGAGTGCTTGAATTGGTCCAGGTAAGTGCAGTACTGTGTTGTAAGTTTACACTGCCAGCGTATATTGCGTTAAAAATATCACCCGGACGTGACTAACATTAGAAGCGATATACAGCAACACATTAATGGAGACATAAAAGCGGGAAATGCTCCTGGCGCCGCGGCGATATCGAAAAACGAGCACTTCAACGGAAGCACATCACTATGTCGTGTTGTAATAGTAAACGTATTGACGAATAAAGTGCACTACACACATTATTATGTTCTCCTAGTCGATTTGGTCACGACAGTGTCAATTTAGTAATGGAAATGTGTCAAATTTGTATATATCGGTTCTTTTTTCTCGTACAAGAAAATAATATAAGAGGAATTAAAATCAAATTCTACTTATTTCCAATCCGTCTACACGCTTCGCTACCGACGGTATGTATTCCTTGATTTATAACCTGCTATATATTTTATATGAGATATGTTTTTTCGACCGACGACCGATTGGCTCAGTGGCGGGGCCCTCCGCCCGCGGAGTCAATGGTCGCGGATTCGATTCCCGCATCGGAATAAATATTTATATGGATTTATAAATGTTTATTCCGCGTCTGGTAACCCCCCCCAATCCACATTTCCTTTCCTGCCCCTTCCTTTCTTCTCTATCCTTTCCCTTCCTCTCCGTCAATCCAATTGGTCTGCCGTGCCAATGGATACGTGGCTAGGGGAGAGCCTAGTCGAAAGCGTGCCGAGCCATCCCGGGGTCGGGCTCCCGCGGGGACTATGGTGCCTTACCTCAGCATACAGGGCTCTGCTGGGGCTGACCTCCATCCTCCCTTGCGGCTCGTGGGATTCACTAAGACGAATTTAATATACCTAATTTGTCGAAAAATGACGGCGACGTGGTTCGCCACCCGTCACGTCCTGATTCTCACGAGGGCGAAAAGCGACTAATGACGAGCTGTATATTAACGAAAATATTAATGGATATAGCATATAGTCACTACCAACCCCTATGGGGATAGGCGTGATATATATATATATATATATATATATATATATATATATATATATATATATATATATATATATATATATATATATATATATATATATATATAGTTTTTCTACCATGTGAAATTAAAATTAATTAATTATAATTAACAAAAAAAACTGTGTTAACATCAAGTGTTATCCACAACAAGTTTAAAAACTGTATTCGAACTTGATATTTTACTAACGATTGAAGATTTGAACAAGATTATATATAATAGGTCGGGGCAAAAGTATTTTCGTATTTTGAATGTATTATTAGTAATCAGACCTCTTTGGCTGTACTGAATGTAACTGGCTGGTTTTAATACCATATTAAATGTGACATTCTGAAGATGCAATAAATAAAAAAAAACTAGTTCCCGCCATTTTTCAATTGCTTTTCAATCAAGCAAAATTAACGTATATGACGAAGAAATTCGGTTAAATTTTAAAGTTTTATTATAAAAAAGGTAAAAATGCGACGAACTCCGCGAATAAAATTTATGCAGTTTACGGACCTAATGCGGTATCAATAAGAGTAGCACAAATGTGGTTCAAGCGTTTCAAGTCTGGAAATTTTAGTGTGAAAGATGAGGTTCGCTCTGGACGCCCTGTCACAGATAAAATCAGTGCCATCTTTCTGCCAGCTACGACATTGCTGAAGAACTGGATGTTGATCATAAAACAGTTTTACGTTATTTACGAAAGTCTGGGTACAAGAAAAAACTTGACATTTGGGTACCACATGATCTCACTGAGAGAAACCATGTCAACGCCAGACCGCACTCATCTATAGCCACGCAGCAAAAATTGAAAGAGCTTGGCTGGGATGTGTTGATGCATCCTCCGTATAGCTCTGACCTTGCTCCATCAGATTTCCACCTGTTTCGGTCATTGCAGAACTCTTTAGGAAGCATAAAGCTAACCTCAAAAGAACACTGTGAACACTACCTGTCAAATTTTTTTAATCAAAAATCTCAAAATTTCTACAGGATCATGGCACTACCCACAAGATGGCAACAAGTCATCGATCAAAACGGCACATACATATTATAAATAAATAAAAAATTATGCCTAAAAACAAATATTTTCCTTTATATGAACAATACGAAAATACTTTTGCCCCGACCTAATATATTGGCGCAGGACAAGGCACGGTGGCGTGCCCTGTCCTGCGCCATGGTGGCGTAAGATCTTTTCGGCGGCCAAGATCCATTTTGGGTCTCTGCGCCAACAAAGTTAGTAAGTTAGTTACTTATAGAAAATAAAACCGTATCGTGGTGACTTTTATAAGAGTATTAGAGAGCTTAAAAAATTAAACGACGACATGCTTAGTTCATACCGTCAAAACACTTAAGGTTTCTGACTTATATTCTAAATTTAATAATACAGGTTGAGATTTATTCTGTCTAGACTCCGAGAATGATGACAGCTTTACATATCTCACACATGTTTGTGATGATTAGATTAGATATACATACGACTATAAGGTATGAAAGAGCAAAAAAAACACCCGATCTATTAAAAAGCTAGCAATGTTTTTCTAATAATACTAGAAGTTTTGAAAACCAATTTATTGGTAGAGCCACGCTGCAGATGAATACTTTATCAAGAAGGGCATATTTGTCTGTAGCACGAATGGACCGGCTCGCTCCGGGAAGTACCACACTCCTGCAGAAAATCGGCGTCTGAGTGGTAGCTTAGCTACCGCGCTGCGTCCGGTAGGTGTTTGAGTTTCGGAGGCCCAACACTCTCCCCCTCTCATTCACCTCCCACTCCCATTCCATTCCCACTTCCCCTCCCATTCTTCTCCCCTTCCACTCCTACGCCCCCTCCCATTCCTACTCCCCCTTCCACTCCTACTCCCCCTCCCATTCCTTCTACCCTCCCCCTCCTACTCCCATAATGTCACACTAAAGGTCGGCAACACTTCCGCACTGCCTATGGCGCTGCGGATGTCAATCTGCGGCGTTGATTGCTTTCCATCAGGTGACACGCCTGCTCGTTTGCCTTCCTATCCTATAAAAAGAAATAGTTTATTTTATCCCTGAACGCAATATTATTTTAAGTTTTCTTTGTAGTTTTTCTATGCGTTCCGTGTGAACTTCTTTCCCTTTGAATGTAGATAGATATTCATAAAAAATTATAGGCCTTACACTTTGATCGTTGTCGTTCGATACAGCCGGCCGTTTTGACCTACATGAGGCGCTGCGTGTAGTATAAGCGATGCATATATATGCATATAGTATAGCGTCACGTAAACGCTTTTCACGTGAGTGCCGTCTTGGCTATCAAGAAAAAAGATCATGACGGCAATCCAATTATGTCTGCGACGGGATTATGTCTCTATTTCGCAGTACATGGAGTTAATAAGTATTAATTTATTCCCACGCATCAATACTCTGCCTGGAACCGGCTACCTTCAGCGGTATCGTTGCGAATGTGTATGGGTGGCATTGATTGCTTTCCATATAGGTGACACGCCAGCTCGTTTGCCTTTCTATCCTATAAAAAAAATCTTTGGGATCGCTAACCAAATGTAAGAATTGCGGTAACAAACTTACGATTATTATAATAAAATTTTATACATGTATGTTAGAGAAACTTTTAGAGTTATCACAGCACGAGCTTTCTTAAAGGCGTTGATTGCTTTTCATCAAGTGACATGCCTGCTAGTTTGCCTTTCTATTCGTTAAAATTATATTATATATACAGTTTAATTTTCTATTTGAACGAGGACCTCTTGATTCTATGTTTAGAGTACCTACCTGATTTCTTGATTCTATGTTTAGAGTACCTACCTGATTTCTTAGCTAAGATTTCTGGGATCAAATCTTAGTCGAAACATAAATTGCTTAGATCTAAATCTTAATCTTAAATGTTTTGTCAGCCTTTTGTGAAAACACGCTCTTGAATGCAAATGTAAATCATTCCACAGTTGCACAGTTCGTGGCAGAAAATTGCGACTAAATCACTCGGTTGGGGACCGCCAGCCATCATAGTTTTGTGGCGAAATGAAATAATAAACAAAGAATAAACATTTTCACAAAAGAGCCACCTACGAAACAACAATATGGAAAAAGTTGATGTCAGAAGTTTACCGAAAGTGCCATGAAAGTCGTAACTTGCAGCTTTTAAGTTCGAACTTCCACAAGAAGGCTTCAGGAATGGACGGCCCCCGGATATAAACAGAGATACTGTAAAAGCATTTTAACTTTTCTTATAATGTTGTTAAAAGTCCTAAAGATTAGAGAACTTTACTTATTACAGTTTTATAATTTAACACACTTAATAAAAACAATATTATTTCTTATTACATACACATTACATTTTTGTAATAAATAAATTAATAAAATGCTTCACACCAAAAAATAGAACTTCCTTCATCGTAGATGCCATTATAATATATAATAATATATAAATGATATTACAATGTGTAACAGCGCCATCTATTTACTCCGCTTTGTATTACTAAATCGACAATCAAAGCTTTTATATGCGGACCAATAGATGGCGTTGATTGTACCTTTCTCAACTAACAGCATTGAATAAAATCGACACTTTTTCACAAACTTTTAATAATTTTTTATTTCTTTCTCGATCGAAAGTAAATCACATTCGATCGACACAGAAAGACAGGCAAAGACAAAGATTTACACGTAATATAAATACATAATTTGCATAAATACACATATAATCACGCCTGTATCCTGTAGTGGTAGGCAGAGCACAGACCTCCATCTGCTGGTCTCTTCCTATAAAACCTTAGCTAAGGGTACCGTATTTTATCAAATTTTCATTTTATTACTTTACACATTAATTTGTATGTTATTCAGTTTCTTCTTTTCTTTCATCATCATGAGACTTCGGTAGTTCACTTTTGGACATAGGACTAACGCGCCACCTTTTTTTATGGAATAGGAGGGCAAACGAGAAAGCGTGCCGCCTGATGGAAAGCAATCAACGCCGCCCATAGACAACCGCGACACCACAGGAGTCACGGAATCGTTACCGGCCTTTAAGGTATATGTAAGCTTGTTTTTTGATGTTGTCAATGTGGTATCGGTTCGGAAAAACTGTCGAGAGTCGCTGGTTCCACAGAGTGGTGGTGGGCGGAAAGAAGTTTCTAGAGCGCACCGTAGTAGATCACCACTCATCCACCTGTCACAATCTTTAACTACAAGCATCTAGTTTCTGTCGGTCGCTCCATCTAGTGTCAAAAAAGGCGTATAATTTGATTATTTAGAATACATTTTCATAAATAAATAAAGATTGACTTTTCCCGCCAACTTACATCACTAACGTTGTGTTTTTGTTTCATTTTCATAATCTTATATTATTATTAATTATATTGTTTTATTGTGTGTGTATAAGTGAAGCGATATGGAATAAATGCGTGTATCGTGACTTTTTAAGTTGACTTAAATAGTCCATAGAAGGTTTTGGTAGAATAGCCACCATTTTATTAAGACGTAACGTGATAAGCTTTATATTTCAAGAGATTTGATGTTATCGCATTTTACTTGACACTGGCATAATAGTTATAACTAATTGCCATCAAATAAAAGAAAAGAAATAATAAATAATACATGAATCCAGATAGAAACTTATTGAAAAATCTCAAGAATATATTAAATGGATTCCCTTTTAGATATACGTTTTAAAGCAAAATTTCATATCGTTTCGAGGAAGAAGATAAAAATTTTAGAACCGCAAAAATGTGTTACGTGCATTGTAATCTTGTAGAATGGCCAGTTTGTTGGAGTTTCATCCCGCGTTTAATGCTCACGTGAGATTGCCTAAAACACAGTATTTTGTTTTTGTAATGATTACTCTACTATTTTTCATTATAATTATGAGTGTAGAGCCGAAGAATACTTTGTCAAGATTGGCATAATATTGGTCTTACTAATGGAGTCAGGCGGTACTTTACAGTCAAAAGTTTTACTTGGCTAAGGTCCGCGACAAGCAAACAATAACAGAAAATTATTAATGTGTGTTTTCCTGCTGGATGAAGTGGATTTATTTGGAACTTAAACCAAAAACTTACCGAAAAACGGCCAGCAACTCTCCACTCACCGACCACTATAAACAACACCAAACACACACTACCACTTTTCCACATTGCACACGACTTGTGTTTTGCCTCAACATACAATACAAATTTTATTTTTCAGTATAATTTTATCGGACGATTGAAAAGCTTAAAGTATTATGAGCCAATAGCTAATTGTTTTATCGCACGGAAGCCAAGGTAATCCCCAATTAAAGTTGATTTAAGGGGCGGGCGATTCTCTCCAATTATACTTTCGTTTCCTTTATTAATAATTATTAAAATATTATTGTTATAATATTTTAATAATCAGGGAGTATCTTTGCCTAGCCGCCTGTGCGGTAGTCATGGTATTGGTACACGGGTACGCGACCCTGGCCTCCCGAGCTACTACCGTATCACTCCTCGTCTTCCGTTGCAGTAGTATCATATCTCTATCATGCTGGCTAAATCCATCTTTCCTTTCCTCTGCTCTTTCCTTTCTTCTCTATCATTTTCTCTGCCAATCCACGGTCTGCCATGCCAACGGATGAGTGGCTAGGGGCGAGCTTAGTCGCAAGTGCGCCAACCGTCCCGGAAGCTCCCCCGGGTACTATAGTGCCTTAACTCAGTATGCGGGGCTCTGCAAAGGCTGACCTCCAGCCTTCCTTGCAGCTCGTGGGATTCACTATGATGGATTTTAATAAATTTAATTGGTTAGACAATGACGGCGACGTGGTTCGCCACCCATCACGTTCTGATTCTCACCAGGGCGAGAAGCGACTAACGGAGAGCCGTTTCGCTAAGATGAATGTGGGAGAAAGGATGGATGAGTGTGGAGGAAGCAAGGAACATGTGCCGGGATCGTAGCGGATGGAGATCTGTGGTCTCTGCCTAACCCTACAGGGAGACTATATGTGACTATATGTATGTATGTATGAATATATTCGGTTTTATACAGTTAATAATAAAATAATTCTCTTCTTCTCATCTTTACTTTTTACGCTTGAAATTAAATAATAATTTAATTGCAGATGTCAAAAAAAAAATGTAAATTGCAACACAGACAAAATGCAAAATAGGCCCGGGCAGATCGGCCGTCGGAAGCAGCACCTGTTCACAGTTGAGACACGACTTTGTTGAATAGAATGATCGAATTTTGGTGATTAAATAACAGGGATAGTTCGGCACATCTGTCAGTTAGATCAAAGGTTCCCAAACTTTTTTGTTCGTATACCAATTGCTATATTTTTCTATTGCGAATAGAAAGAACCCTTGCCTTATTTATCTATATTTTTTTTATATATCCACGCCTATCCCCCGCAGGGGTTGACAGAAACCACAGCCACAGCTTCATCCGCTACCATTCATCGCAGCGAAACCGCTCTCCATTGGTCACTTCTCGCCCTCGTGAGAATCAGGACGTGACGGGTTGAGATTTTATTTACGTATATATTTTTTTTTCACAAATTTTTTATACATGTTTTTTAGTTTTCCCGCCTATTTACATCAGCGACGCTGTGTTTTTATTTCAATTTCTTCATTTCAATAATCTTATATTATTATCAGTTATATTGTTCAATTATGATGGTGTATTATATAATATAGTTCGATTAAGGCGTATACGTGTGTGTATCGTGACTTTTTAAGTTGACTGAAAAAATCCATAAAAGGTTTAATAAGTTAACTAGACTAGATCTCTTGAAATATATTCAAGAGATTTGATGTTACCGTATTTTAATTGACACTGGCATATTATTTATAACTAATTTCCATGGAAGAAAAGAAAAGAAAATATGTTTTCGACAGCTGTTACTTTTTACATTAAAATATCAAATCTTTAATTCGGTAAAATAAATCTATCTATTTATGTGAATTTTCATATTCAATGAAAACCCAAAATTACAGTCACTGCATGCGAGGTGATAACTACCATTTTAGATCTAACGTTCCGTTTTGGGTCTCGCAGAGCAGTATGACCCCTGGGGGGTCAATATAAACAAGTTTGAGAATCGTTGAAGTGGATAAATAAAATGTGCAGAACGTGAATTCACAGCCCGCGTGCCACCCAGCAGTCTCGCGTGCACGTAGCAAACATACGAATATCACATTACAGCCACCTGCACCTGCGATACTAACTCAGAACTGGCGCAACGTCTCGAAATGCAACCAGCATAAATATGGAAGTTCAAATTTTCACACGTAGCGGATATTGAGGCGGCATGAACGTAAGCTTCATAAAGTTAAAACTCAATAAACTTGAAAAATAGTACTGTAGATTCTCTAGGCATGATTATCTTGGCCAGGATGCCGACTAAGAAATAACTTGTAGGCTTACAATGTCGCATCACGACAATTCTTTGAGTCCATACTTCTAACATATCCGCATCACCTTACTAATTTCAGTGGTATTTACGAATTGCTATGTCATCTCTTTCGAACTTTCAAAAACAAGCCTATACAAAGCCTTAAGCGCATGTCTATTTCTTATTATGGGTTAGGAAGGCAAACGAGCAGGCGTGTCGCCTGATGGAAAGCAATCAACGCCATCCATAGACATCTGCAGCGCCATAGCCAGTGTGGAAACGTTGCCAAAGGAAAGTGTCATTATGGGAGTGGGAATTGGAGGAGGAGGGTTAGAGGGAGGGGGGAGGTTTATTGGGTCTTCGGAACTCGGCCGTTCACTATATGAAGCGCGGTACGTAAGCTACCACTCAGACACCAGTTTTCTGTGGGAGTGTGGTACTTCCCCGGGCGAGCCGGCCCATTCACGCTACAGACAAATATTATGCCATTCTTGACAGAGTATTCGTCTGCAGCGTGGCTCTACTAATGTAAATGTCTTTGACGTACAAGTTGCGTGTGCACAACCTATCATATTTTTTATAAGCATTGTTTTTTTATTACACGTATCCCTCGCATATCCCTTAAGTATGTTAACAACCAATTTTTTTTTAATATTTTTAATCATGTACCCACAATAAAACTCACTTTATGCTATGTTCATTTTTATGTTCATCATAAAAACGAATCACTTTGCGGTAAAAAGATCTCATTTTCTTTCATTTATCGCGATATCGGAAACCCATTAACCTCGACTTGAAGTCCGCGTCTTCTTCCTCTCTATCTTTCCGCAACAAATCACCATCAAATTCGATACATTTAACATTTGTTATATTCCATTGGGCGAGACACTTTTGGAATCCTTAAATATTTTTAATGTAAATTTAAGATTATACTTTGAATAAACGATGGAATGAAAATGTAAAATTATGCGCCAAGTCAAATTCTTTCCAGGAAGTTCCCTTTACGGGACGCTTGACGAGAAATAAACATGGCCGCCCATAGACTCCTTGAAACACCGCAGGTAATAATAATAAGGAAATATGGATGTGAAAATGGGAATAGGATGTATGATACTGGAAGGTATTCTGACTATATTACTAGTAATATTATAAATGCGAAAGTTTGTGACTATGGATGTATGTTTGTTACTTTTTCACGAAAAAACTACTGGATGGATTTGGATGCAACTTTACAGTAATATAGGTTATACATCGGAATAACATATAGGCTACAATTTGTAATGATTTTATGTAATTTTGGTCATAATATGACGATACATGTCAATTAAGTCGAAAAAAAAACTCTGACCTCTGAGAGCTATCTTGGCGTATGCTGCTTAAACCATTGGAGTTACACAAAGATGATGTACTGTAGGATTGTTTGTCTTGAATAGTTCTAAATAAAAGTACGCGACAGCATGTATCTACCTTTAATGTGAAAGCCATTATGACTAAAATTGTGAACCATAAATTAAGTAAAAAAAAAATATATTTATTTAAAGTGATCTGTCACGTAACTTAATGCGGCAGATCAAATTCCGCGCGAGCGAAACCGCGGGCAAAAGCTAGTATATACATATGCATGTAAGTGTAAGTTTAATTTAAATAAAAAAATGAAACGCCTCACACTTATATGTAGCCCCACACTCGGGTTGCCTGGTGTGGGTGATATTCTGAGTCTGAGTGTCCATTCTTACCATTTGTATGTAAGACAAACAAACACTCAGACTAAAAATAAATATCTATAGTCCATACAAATGTTTATTCCGATGCGGAAGTCGAAAAACAACCAAGACTGCTTCAAACATGCTGAGTAAGAATCATTGTGTGATACTTATTGTCTAGTTAGTTTTTTCAGTTGAATATAAATAAATGAAAAATAATTTCCGAGCGCGAGATTCGAACCCAGAGCTCACACGTCACGCAAATATGTTATTACGTATTTACATGGTTATTGTCAGCTAGGCTATTACATCGCTGGAACGATGAATTTTTTTTTCTAATACATAAGCCGAGTTTAGAAATTTCAAAGGCTTCTTTCTCCGAATTGGCTGGACATTCTGAAGCAATATTTGAAAAGGCCCCCGAATCCCATCCCCAATTAAATTGCCCAGGTCTTGCCCTCCCATTGTCAGAATGCTAACACTTTTCTTATAGTCTCTATTAAGGGGAAAACCTAATATTCTTGTGTTTCTTTACACTAAAATATTCATTTCACTGCACTACACTAAGGTTTCATTAAACTAATTCACTAGTTGCAACTAAAATTGGAAGGTGGAAGGGTGTTGGGCCTCCGGAACTCCTCATTCTCCTCCTCCTCACGAAGCGCGATAGCTAAGTTACCACTCAGACGCCGGTTTTCTGCGCGAGCGTGGTACTTCCCCGGGCTAGCCGGCCCATTCATGCTACAGACAAATATTATGACATTCTTGTGAAAGCATTCGCCTGCAGCGTGGCCCTACCACCAATGTTCTTGTGTTTCTTTACACTAATATATTCATTTCACTACACTACACTAGGAATTCACTAAACTAACTCAAAGGGTGTGTAGTTGCATCTAAAATTGGAAACAATTAATCTCAGTTGTAAGATGTAACAACTTCTCGATTTGGGCCGTCTAATTGAATTTAGAAATACGTGATATACATTTGTTATACTGGGTGTTATATTTCCCGTATGAAGAACATCGTAGTACAACATGGATAACTCTCAAGTTTTTTTTATAGCAGAACAGGCAAACGAGCATGCTGATCACCAGTTCCTAAGCAATTACCGCCGCTCATAAGCATCCGCATCGTTTTGTTGGCCTTTAACGATCACCTACGCTCTTTTCTTGAATACCCCCATGGCATAATCACATGGGAACACCGCAGGTGGTGAATTGTTCCACATTTAAATGGAACACGTTCATTATACAACTATTTACTTTAATCTATTGACTGCCAGCTACGAGATATCTCGCATTAAGCGTGTGTATCAAAACTGCCAGCTACGAGATATCTCGTAGTGGCAACCAGCACAGAAATCTTATTTAGTGACGCCAGCTACGAGTTATCTCGTAGTGTTTATTTTTTTTCAATAAAAATTACTGTAAATGCTATTACAATATTATATCAGTAACTTAATATAATTATATTTTGTAAACTTTCATCTATTCTTCAAAATAAAACCTTGGCACCCAGGGCAAGACGCTCTAAATATGTCTGGCAGTCAATGGGTTAAAGTAAATAGTTGTATAATGAACGTTGCTCGTAAAATGTGGAACAATTTACCACCTGTGGTATTCCCATGTGTTGATGCCATGGGGGCCATCATTCAAAATACACGCATAAATGACCTATTTTAAAAGGGATTAATGGCCAATTTAAACAAATAGTACATATAACACTGATTGTTCTCAGGTTTGTAATTTTTTTATGGTATAGGAAGGCAAACAAGCAGGCGTATCGCCTGATAGAAAGCATTCAACGATGCCCATAAATATTCGCAGTGGTGGGTAGTGGCAGAAGTGTTACTAGCCTTTAGGAAAGTGTCATTATGGGAGAGAGGAAAGGGGGAGGGGTGTTGGGCCTCCGGAACTTCTCATCGGACAAAGCGCGGTAGCTAAACTACCACTCAGGCGCCGGTTTTCTGCGCGAGTGTGATACTTCCCCGGGCGAGCCGGCCCATTCATGTTACAGACGAATAATATGCCATTCGTGACAAAGTGTTTGCCTGCGTACCTTGTACACTCCACAGGACGGCGTCCAGTTGGGAGAACGCTTTTGATCAGGCCATAGGAATCGGTGAACCTTAGTCTTTCTTAGATTACATTGAGTTGGACCTACGGATGCTCAATTTCGGTATATTATCGACTTCGCCAACTGCCATCATCTCTTTTGGTTGGGCCAGGATTGGGCAAAATGGCTAATTTTTTGTTCAGTAATAAGAGGACACGCTGTATATCAGAATGGCAAGTTTAATACGGGCAATTTACGACGGTGTAGGTACCGACCGTAATGCGGTAAAGTTCGGTACTTCGTACCCACCGGCGGTCGACCGACGCGTGCTGTGATAACTCTAAGCGTTTCTCTAACCTACCTATTTATATATCAATGCAAAAAGCGAAAACGCTGTAAATGACACAGGTGTCAAAAATGTCATTGCGTCGTTTTGGCA
This sequence comes from Baronia brevicornis, assembly GCA_031353405.1. NCBI lineage: Eukaryota > Metazoa > Arthropoda > Insecta > Lepidoptera > Papilionidae > Baronia > Baronia brevicornis. The sequence continues at coordinate 76,963 of JASFAT010002701.1, read as the reverse complement.
TCAGAAAAAATACTGCGTCGAATGGGCTGAGTCTCGCAGACCGCTTGCACTCTCTAAGATCAATAGAAAATTTTGTGCGGCGTTGAAAGTGACTGGATATTAGGATTTAGGTGTTAAAAAACCAATCTTAAAAAGAAAAAAATCTTGTTATTGAAGTAATCACATACTAAAAATATTAATATTATCCATAGAAAAGCTAATGACTGTACGGTGCCCGGTGCTTTGCAAAGAAGTTTATATACACATATATACTATATCGTTTAATTCCTATACATTATTGCGTTGTAAAAATGATGGGAGGAAAAGATAAAAAGAGAATGCTTGCGGATTTCTTTCGCCATTCCTTCTGGAATTAGAATTTCCAAAGATAAGGCATAAACATATTTAAATTCTATTCTGCTTTTCGATCACAAACAAAGCTTTTGAAACACAATGGTGTCACCGGCTTATTACGTGTAATAACAGAATTTAATATCGTATTCCCTTTGAGGTGCCGCGTCCCGCTTTGATGTTAGCCGCCGTCACTTGTAACGTTCGCTGTGTCATTACAAATGTACGGGGATAACAATCAGTTGAAAATAGTGAAACCGCAAACATGGTTCTCACGAAACCATGTTTTTATTTATTTTTAGTAATTATTTTTTTTTTAATTTTCAACGAAGGCTCTTTACTAATCTATCATCATCATCAAGGCATTACAGCCGCGAGTGGGCCTCAGCCCGGTTCAGTAGATTTTTCCAGTCGGATCTTAGTTCAGCTTTGTCTCGCCAGCCTATCACACTGTTTGCCTTTAAATCGTCCTCGACTCCATCTAGCCATCAGAGCTTAGGCCTTCCGCGGCTTCTACGACCATCTGGTTTGCCGTCGATTAGACGTTTAAGTAATCTAGCCTCGTCCGTATTACGTGCCCAGCCCAACGAAGGCATCGTATATAAGGCGGTTTCTTTCATACAAACGTAGGATGGACACAGTGTTAAAAAGATAATTAGTTGTACGTTGGTTAAGATAATAGCCATAAGCAAAAATATAAGTATATACATAAATATATATATATACACACACACACACACACACATACACATAGATACATAGACACATATACACATATAAACATAGTTGAAAAGAAATTCGTGTGATGTTATTTACGGACGGCTCTTATGGGACCTTCCGACTTTTGTACGAAAGTACATCAATCAACAGCGTTTGTCCGAAGCGGACTGACGTGACATTCAGACGGAATAAAAAAATACCTGTAGACCATACATATACCTATGCACGTATTTATCCCGATGCGGAAACCGAACGCGTGAACATTCATTTCGAAAACGATAAGTACACCACTGAGGCAATAGGTACTAGTTTAAAAAAAGTTAATTATATAGTTATTATTATTATAATAAATATCTATATATCGACGCACAAAAAAGCAAAAACTTAAAAATAATTTGCCCTGTCCTGCGCCACCTCCTGCCAGTTGCAGATTTGAAGGTTGCGCAAGTCATCCTCCACCATTATTCTCCAGCGGTACCTGGGGCAACCCACAGGACGTCGTCCAGTTCGGCGACCCGTATAGCGCTTTCTTGACTGCGCGATCCTCACCCATCCTTTCAACGTGGCCAAGCCAAAGAAGTCAGTGAGCCTTAGTCTCTCCTATTAAATTGAGTTGGGCCATCAGATGCTCGATTTCGGCATTTTTACGATATCGCCAACTGCCATCATCACATTTGGTTGGGCCCAGGATCTTTCGGAAGACTTTTCGTTCTGTTACTGAAACTAAAAGTTTCTTCTCTTCCTTTAGCGTCAGTATATGGACAGTCAAAAGTTTTACTTAGCTAAGATCCGCGACAAGCAAAACAATAACAGAAAATTAATAATATGTGTTTTTCCGTTGGGTTTAGTGGATTTATTTGGAACTTAAACCAAAAACTTACCGAAAATCGGCCATCAACTCTCCACCCACCAACCACTACACACAACGCCAAACACACACTATCACTTTTCCATCTTGTAAACGACACGTGTTTCGCCCCAACACGAGGCATCTTTAGGTATAGTAGACTCTACGGAAGACAACCGAACTTTTCGGTTGTCTTCCGTAGAGTGGGTGGAGAGTTGATGGCCGATTTTCGGTAAGTTTTTGGTTTAAGTTTCAAATAAATCCACTAAACCCAACGGAAAAACACACATTATTAATTTTCTGTTATTGTTTTGCTTGTCGCGGATTTTAGCTAAGTAAAACTTTTGACTGTCCATATAGTGATGGATTTCCGCAAAGTAACGCCTGACTCCATTAATTATCCATTAATAATTTAGCGTCAGTGTCCAAGCCTCACAGTCATACGTTAGAATAGGCCGAATAATCGATTGATGTCTATAAATTGAAATTGGAATATTGATTATTATTGATAATCGCAGATCAAAAGTTATAATCACATAAATTGTAGGTGAAAAAAGTTCACCGGGTCATCTAGTTATTAATTTTTATTATATTAATAGAACACAAATATGAAAACTGTAAAAAAAATTAGAGATTGAAAATTAAAAAATATGAACAAAGTTAGATAATAAATAATAAAATATAAAACCTGTATTTGTTCAGGTGTGTGTGTTTGTGTGTATTATGTGTATGTGATTCTAATAATTAGGCCGAAGTTATACAGATAACTATTTCCACCTAAATTTACCCACTAAACCTCATGTAGGGGATAACCCCAAAAGATAACAGAGTGAAGTAAATTTTTCGGTTGGTGCTCATGTAATGCGGTTTATACTGCCGTGTTCCGCATTCCGAATAGCACATAACTGGCGAAGCGGAAAAGGGTAGCCATTGTTGGGTTATTTCATTAATATTATTTTCCGTCGCTTTCGGAATCCTTTTTATTAAATAAAAGTATAATTGCGTACATACATATAGTCACGCCTGTTTCTCGTAAGGGTCTCAGTCAGTCACAGATCTCCATCCGCTACGATCCCGGCACACCTTCCTTGCTTCCTCCACACTCATCCATCTTTTCATCCATCCATCCTTTCACATTCATCATAGCGAAACGGCTCTCCGTTAGTCGCTTCTCGCCCTCGTGGGAATCGAGACGTGATGAGTGGTGAACCACGTTGCCGTCATTTTTTAACAAATTAGGTTTATTAAAATTCGTCTTACAGAATCCCACGAGCCGCAAGGGAGGATGGAGGTCAGCCCCAGCAGAGACCCGCATGCTGAGGTAAAGCACTATGGTACCCGGGGGAGCCCGATCCCGGCACGGTCGGCCCGCTTGCGACTAAGCTCGCATCCATTGACACGGCAGACCGTGGATTGACGGAGAGGAAGGGAGAAGGATAGAGAAGAAAGGAAGGGGCAAGGTAAAGGAAGGATTGATTTAGACAGTATGATAGGGATATGTATTACCGCAACGGAAGACAAGGAGTGATACGGTTGTATAGTGCGTCTAAGCCGAAATGACGCGCCCCACTACTTATTTATTTGGTTTAAATGTGCGAGCGAAAGTATTAATGATAAACACTTCTGTGTGGCAGCGTTGACCGTTTCGTGAACTTTGATTTGTTTTTGCCGACAAATCAGTGGACTAGTCGAGTGAAAAATCCGAAAAAGCACTATGTATGGAGCCGCACTAGCGCATTGTATGAAACCAGACGTCCGCTCTCTCTCGTGATTAGACAATTTATGATTAGTTTCACAACAAATTGTAGAACTAACACTTTTTAGCAAGTACGGTCTACAAAGAAATTACTTTGAAATATTTAATTACGGTATTTTTAATTAATAATTTAGTAGTTTTTTTTAATTTTGAATGTTATTAAACTATTAAGTGGTTTATGTTTTAAGTATGTATATCTATAGTAAGAACAGATTTTTTAAAATATGTATTTATTTTACAGTTTAATATATTTTAAATTATAATTCAATATAGTCGCTTTCATTTGAATCAGAGTCGTTAACATGAATAATGAATTCATTATCCATGTCAAAATATTGTAAATATGGGCAGTTCGCCATCTAGCATCAGTTAATTTTTCTACTCCATGTTCTGCTTAATTTTTCATTCGGTGGTAAACTTTTGCAATAATTTCATTTTACTAAATAAAGAAAATAAAGTAATATATTTATAAATTAAATCATCAGAAAAAACAATTAGCGATAAAGGTTTATTTTGGAATATTAAATAATATTTTATTTGACCGGATTAAGATGCTTTTTACTTGACATGCTAACGGTACTTTTGCGATCTAATGTGTGCTGTGTGATGCATACTCCTACATCTGTGACTTATTAACGACTGAATGACCAATAACAATTGCATTTTTGTATGTATTGCGTACATATTTTAAATCTAGTGTGTATAAATGCGGTAGTAGGGCGCGTCATTTCAGCTTATCTGTAGCATGAAGGGGCCGGCTCGCCTGGGGAAGTACCACACTCCCGCAGAAAACCGGCGTTACTACTGTGTGCAGTATGTATATACTCTAATCTTGTAATGTCTTGTAATGTCTCTTAAATATTGTTATATACTTAAGTATTTAATCTATAGTGTTTTTAGATCAAGTTCTCCATGAAAACTGAAAAATATCTTTAGCGAACATACTCAGATATTTGACGTGGAAAAATCATTTTTCATTTAATACAGTAATGCTTCCTCAGTGCGGGATCACGTAATATATTTCACGGCAGCAACCGGGGGAATAACGTTACGGGAAAAACCCAAACAAAAATCCCTCAACACTTGTCGGTATGATTTACACCGCGGTGTAAACGCGATTAATCCCTCAGTCACGTCAGCTCAAAAAATGTTACGTTGTCTCTTCTCGTATACAGAAACATAAGATTTATTCGATATTTTTATAAGCAATGTATTATATGTATTTAATTGTATATTTAGTAAAAATATTTTTGTTGTTTTATATATGAGATAGCAAATATAATTACCCGAGAAAACTAAAATTTGCGTTTGTGATAATATGTATGTCAGTAAGTAACATTCAAATATTATAGCGTTCATACAAACATATTGTTTTATGGGACTTCAAAGAAATCCTGTAAATACATCAAATACTTATACGCCATCGTCGTAGTATTTGTTTACTACTATGCGTGAGATGCATCTATTTATAAGTATGGCAACATGAGTGTGCCGAAAGAGAAAAAACGTCTTTTGTCGACAGGATGCGCAAATTTTTTTTCATTTATAGTTATCCCTTCCGTACGTAAATATTACGCGACCAAATTAGGTTGATTTGCGTGCAGTTCATATTGGAATGATAATGATGTCTATTTGAATTAGCAAGATTTTGTGTTGTATAATTTTTGGTGTATATTAAGGACATTTTTAATAAATATTTCATAAAAATAATTTCTTTTTTCTTCGCCAAATGTAACGACAAATGTATATCGATAACTGAATATATTACTTAATTTTCTCGGGTAATTATTATATCACGGTGTATATTATAAGATAAGAAGGTCAACGAGCAGGCGTGTCACCTGATGGAAAGCAATCAACGCCGCCCATAGACATACGCTGTGCCATTGGGAGTGCAGAAGCGTTGCCGGCCTTTAAGGAAATTGTCATTATGGAAAGAGGAGGGAGTAGGGAGATGCGGCCTCCAGACTCAACCGCTCACCGGACGAAGCGCGGTAGCTAAGCTACGACTGAGACGATGGTTTTCTACGGGAGTGTGGTACTTTCCCAGGCGAGCAGACCAATTCATATCACACACAAATAATATACCATTCTCGACAAAGTATTCGTCTGCAGTGTGGCTCTACCACAACAAAGTGTTATGTAATTTATGTAAAATATCCTAATTTTGAAATTTAAATAAATAATAAGCTACTATAGATTTATTGCTTCTTAAACACTGAGGTATTTGGCGTATCTTCCTTCACCCGAATAAATATGCGTTTATTAATTTATTTTCTATGAAGAAACTGATATTCCGTCAATTATAAAAGCATTCACAAATTTTACATACGCTGTTTTGTTTGTGTGATTTGCGTATTAAGAGTGTTTTGTTTTTGGACTCCCACATCGACCCCCTGGCTCAGATCGACCCTTACTTTTGTTAAACGGTCTCCTGGGGATCTATATAGACCACTTTGGCGACCTCTACACTGTGCACAGAACACAAATAATCTAACCATTAAAACTAAGTAGCCGGAGAACATAAGGCAAATAAACACACAATACGTCGGTATTTGTATTCAATTTGCTAACACAGGTGCGGTTTGTAAATCTACCGGCTAGCTTTGATTAATTCATGTAATTATGAGTTCCGAGCTGTGGTTCCGTGATATGTATGAAACAGAAAATGGACCAGAATTCCACGATCTAATAGCGCTTAGAATTGAAATACATTAGCATATTATACCCTGTACAAGTTAGCTTGATCCTTTTGACAGATGTAAATTTTTCTGATCGATATAACTTTGCAACGACGAACATATTATTTTCTTAATTTAATGATTTTAAAAATTGTAAAAATATTAAAAAAATACATATAACACAAAAGTCTCTAAATATTCGAGCGTTATCCGAAAATTTTAAGACTTTTTATTGCTTCAAAGTAAAATTTAAATAGGAACACTGAAAATAATAGACGCTTGTATAATGTTTCATCGGTCGGACGGATGGGACACGAATAACACGCAGTATACAGTATAGACCGATGTAACATTGTACAAGCGTCTATTATTTTCAGTGTTCCTATTTAAATTTTACTTTTAGGCAATAAAAAGTCTTAAAGATCAAGCTACGAGGACGACCGATTGGCTCAGTGGCGGGGCCCTCCGCCCGCGGAGTCAATGGTCGCGGCTTCGATTCCCGCATTGGAATAAATATTTATATGGATTTATAAATGTTTATTCTGAGTCTGGTAACCCCCCCAATCCGCATTTCCTTTCCTGCCCCTTCCTTTCTTCTCTTTCCTTTCCTTTCCTTTCCGCCAATCCACGATCTGCCGTGCCAATAGATGCGTGGCTAGGGGAGAGTCTAGTAGCAAGCGTGCCGATCGTCCCGGGATCGGGCTCGCCCGGGGACGATTATGCCTTACCTCAGCATGCAGGGCTCTGCTGGGGCTGACCTCCATCCTCCCTTGCGGCTCGTGGGATTAACTAAGATGAATTAAATATACCTAATTTATCGAAAATGACGACGACGTGGTTCGCCACCCGTCACGTCCTGATTCTCACGAGGGCGAAAAGCGACCAATGACGGGACGTTTCGCTGCGATGAATGGCAGCGGATGGAGCTCTGTGGTCTCTGCCAACCCCTGCGGGGATATATGTGTACGTGTATATATATATATATATATATATATATATATATATATATATATGTATGTATATATATATATATATATATATATATATATATATATATATATATATATATATATATATATATATATATATATATATATAAAGATCAAGCTAACTTGTACAGGGTATAAAAAGATTGCTAGTCATCATCTTATTATGCTTACGTATTTTCAATTCTAAGCGCTATTAGTTCGGGTTCCTTTCGAGATTTTTCTGCTTCCTAAGAACCTTATTACGAAATGAACAGAACTGAATGGAAATCATTTATTTGTGACACACAATTTACAATCTCTTAAACATAAAACAGGATAAATAATATAACTAAATAAATTTCGTTATTTTTAATTTAAGTTTGACGAAGCGTGTAATAGATAAATTAAGTGATAATAATATAAAACTAAATAAATTTTTATTATATAATAACGTGACCAGCCCTTTAGTTTGCTAATTCGAAGGGCTTTGTCGGTGACTTTAGTTCTCTAGTGGATTTGATCATTCCGAATCATATCTACCAGAGAAACTCCTAGCATAGCTCTCTGAGCGACTCTGAGCTTGTGAAGCAGACGGACTGTCAGCGTCCACGTTTCGGTGCCGTAAGAGAGTATAGGTAGGACGCACTAAGCACACACCTAATAGCACTACCGCATAATTTTGATAAAGAATATTTTCATACCTGCCATCTGAATGAGTAGCGTTGTATGTATTTCTTTCGAAATTTCTTTCCAAGTAATGTTTCGGAACTGACACTTCAAGGAAACCTTCTAAAAACGCCTATATTTTTCTTAAAGGTAGACAACGCTTCTGAAATACCTCTAGTATTACTAGTATTATAGATGTCTATAGGTGGGGTTGAATGCTTTATATTAAGTGACATGTTTACTCGTTTGCCGTATTAATTTGCCTCGAAAGTCAACGGGATTATGATATAGAAATCTCTTACATACATACATAGATACATATTGTCACGCCTGTTTCTCGTAGGGGTAGGTAGAGACCACAGATTTCCATCCACCATGATTCCGACACATCTTCCTCGCTTCCTCCACGCTTATCCATCTTTTCATCCATCCTTCCTCTAACATTCATCGTAGCGAAACGGCTCTCTGTTAGTCGCTTCTCGCCCTCGTGGGAATCAGGACGTGACGGGTGGCGAACATCTCCGTCATTTTTAACAAATTAGGTTTATTATAATTCGTCATAGTGAATCCCACGAGCCGCAAGGTAGGATGGAGGAGCGTCTCAACTAATTCATAATTTTACCTGTCTCGTTCTGTAAGCGCCTTTTTGAAAGGCTAAAGTAAGTTAACTAAAGGAATTAACTGCAGAGGGAACGAGGTCTTTGATGACAACGAACGCCACGCAGATTGTGAACATCGCTTAATTAAATTCCAGCATAAGCTTTTCATAAAAAAGCTTTGTAAAATAATAATAAGTTCTAAATAAAGGTAGGAACTAAACGCGACATTAAATTTATTCATTTATATAAATAAACAAATTTAGTATCGCGTTCATTTTTTCAATTTGGTCGAACACCTGGTACAGAAGCGGGGTTGCCGCCTACGGAGTAAATAGTCGTGAGTTCGAACCCTGTATCTGGATAAACATTTGTATGAACAACAAGAAATTATTTAATCTGGTTACGCCGCTAATGCGCAATGGACAAGCGTCACAAGTTAATTTCCATTCTTCGACAAATGGGAAGGCCTTTGCTCAGCTGTAGGACATATAGATATGGGTATACATTATACATATATACATATATGTATGGTCCGGGTCTGGTTACTTCATCAATCCGCATTAGTCAAGTGTGATGCATTAGTATTCGTTCCTCCAATAATGGAAAGGCTTTTGACCAGCAGTGGCATATATCTCACATATATGCCACTGCTGGTCAAAAGAAAAAAAAATATAATATAATTATATTTTTTTTTCTTCAATCCAAATTATTTTATTAATTGATGATATAAAATTTTAGACATTCCTAAAAGATATTTATGAATTTGAAGTCCTTTTATCTATTTCAATAATTTATTATATAGATGTTGTTATAAAGACGTTGATGGTATTTTATTATGGATTTAAATGTCTATGGATGGTAGTGACTTTTTACCATCAGGTCACCCGCTTGCTCATTTGCCTCCATATTCAATAAAAAAAACCCTAAAAGAAATAAGTTACTAAAAATAAAACCCAATTTATTCTGGAAGTCTTGAAAATTGCATTTACAATTCATGGCGCGCGTAAAAAAGTAAGTGTATGGTAGAATGTTCAATTGTGGCGAAAGTACAACTTGCTGCTTGCTTATTGCTGTTTGGGACATAATAAACTTCAAAATGGGCGGTGTAATGTGGTGGTTGGTTGGTTATAATAAGACTTCACAGCAAAATATTTATATTGACATCCTTGTCTTTAAATCCTAATTTCATCACTGTAGTCCGCGATCTGACTACGTTGGTTCTTGCCGGAAATCAGCGCCAGGAAGCCAGGCACTCTATTACAACCAATAGAGCGACGGCTTACACTCAGCAAGAACCATTTTGTGGTATATTTTAGGTTTTAATTTTATTGTTGTGTTTGTAAAGAGAGACTTTATATATTAAACTAAAAAACCCGAGTGTTTAGGACTTCTGCCAAATTTCAGCGAAATCCGTCCGTAAATGACGATTTTAGCTTTGTATAGCGGCCATAAATGACGATTTTAGCTTTGTATAGCGGCCATAAATGACGATTTTAGCTTTGTATGGCGGCCATAAATGACGATTTTAGCTTTGTATGGCGGCCATCTTGCTTTCTGCCATTTTGGATTTTTTTCTCCGCTCCACCCATGTGTTTGTTGCACTTGTCACCATTTTTTGTTCGAGGACGACTCCGGTAGGTATTACAGTTCGAGCGGGTCGCAGCGACCAACTTTTTACCAGGTTCAAATCATCAAAGTTTGTATATAATTCCTCTGCCTCGAGTCATATTCGAACATTTCCCTAGAACAAACTTATTCTCCATATATTATCAGTTTCCCAAATAACATGTCAGTCAGTGAGTGGTAATGCAGCTTTTTTTTATGGCATAGGAAGGCAAACGAGCAGGCGTGTCACCTGATGGAATGCAACCAACGCCGCCCAAAGACATTCGCAACGCCATAGGCAGTGGGGAAGCGTTGCCGACTTTAAAGGAAAGTGAAATTATGGGAGTGGGAGTAGGAGGGGGAGTGGGAATTTTTATAATATTAATTTAATATCTATTTAGGCGTGACGATATGTATGTGTATGTATGTATCTATTTAGATTTTAAATTTTACATTAAGTTTCTAAGAAAACTTATTTCATTATTTAATTTTAAAACAAATTTTAATTTGAACCCAGAACCAGAACGGTCATATATTAGTATACATTTACGCGCCTTGTAATCATACCTATAAATATCACATGTTATTTAATAAGATGTCACGAATGGCATATTATTTGTCTGTAGCATGAATAGGCCGGCTCGCCCGGGGAAGTACCACACTCCCGCAGAAAACCGGGGTCTGAGTGGTAGCTTACCTACCGCGCTTCGTCAGGTGAGCGGTTGATTTCCGACCCAATACCCCCCCCTGTCTTCCCATCCCCCGTCTATAAAGACACTTTCCTTAAAGGCCGGCAACGTTTTCGCACTGCCTATAGCACTGCGGGTGTCTATGGGCGTTGATTGCTTTCCATCAGGTGACACGCCAGCTCGTTTGCCTTTCTATCCCATAAAAAATATAGTGTAAACAATTTTTAGCAAAACTATTTAATAAAACAATAAATGTCAAGGTAACGAACAGATACGTATATACCGTCTCCAAAAGAAAGAAAGTAACATATTAGTGTATTTCTTGTTCCGTACTGAAGAAAACATTAAACACACTTGCTTTTCAGTTCAATCGAAAAAAAACTACTTTTAAATACCGACAAGACTTCTTAGCGAAACGATGTTTTTAACTGAACTTCAGTTTAACTGTAGTGAAACTACAAAGATAAAGTAACTACTTCACGCTAGAAACAAACCAGCTTTTAATTTCTTCTTGTTTTCATAGCTATTAACAGCAACACTATTCATAGCTCATATCGTAGATGGCATGACGAACAAAAATTAAACAGGATAACCTCAGAATATATACCTGGAATCGAACTCGCTATTGGCTGGAGAACACTCGCCACTGCGCCATTAAAGGTATTAATAATTCAAACTTTTTACTTTTCCAAAGCCCATATATGTCCTACTGCTTAACACGGACCGCCCTATTTCTGAAGGAACAGACATTAACTTACCACGCTCGGCGAATTTCTTGGTTCTAAATTCTATCTACCAGAGAAACTCTGAGCATGGTCCTCTCTACAACCCTCACCTCAACCCATAGAACAGACAGACTGCTTCTCCTGCTTGTGAAGCAGAAGAAACAGTGTCCACGTTTCGGATAGGTAAGACCGGACGAAGTAGTCGATAACTCTTGTCTTCAAGCTCTGAGGTATCGGCATCGACTCTGGAAGCTTATCCTCATTATTTGAACTACAGTTTAGGGAAAGTCAACTCCTCTAGACCGACTATCTCACAAATGCACAGGTTTACGATCTGTGAATGACTTCACACCGTCTTTAGATGTGACCATGGTGTAATACTTTGTCAGGTCCATCGTTTATCTTCGACCAGGTTGAAGACTGGAGGATTTCTCGTGGGAGTGACTGTCCTTCAAGAGCATGGACAGTTCGTTCGCACGAATTCAACGAGAAAAATGGAATGGCTTTTAATTCATTCATTTGTGTGTCATTCATTCAATCACTCATTCATTCGTTAATTCATAAATTTATACCTTTTAATTTAATTTTTATTATTTATATTTTTATTATATTATTTAATTTAATAAATAAATATTATTTAATTTAATTATATTTTTATTATATTTAATTTAATAAATAGTTAAGCAGACATTATACGGGATGCTATAAATATTTTTTAACCAAGCAATGAATGTACGATGAGCATGTATGATAGAACTGGCAAAAACAATCTTCAGTTAAAATAGTTCAGAACGTTTATCCCTCGAGGAAAATTGGTTGGGCTTTAATTTGTAGTGTGTGTCATTGATAAACTATTCATTCGTTCGCTTATTCATTCGATCATTCGTTCATTTATGCCAGGAACTAAGTAGCAGGCACCATCAACAACGCTCTTAATATACTTCAATAAATATGAGATTTTAATAAACAGTTAAGTAGACATTGTATGGGATGCTTTAAAACTTTTTTTAACTAAGCAATAAATGCAACCATATACGATAGAACTGGCAAAAAACCGTCAGTTAAAATAGTTTAGAACATTCATCCTTGAGAAAAATTGATTGGTCTTTAATAGGTAAATTAGTGTGTCATTAATAAATAATTCATTCATTCGCTCATTCATTCATTTATGCCAGGAACTAAGTAGCAGGCAAAATCAATTACGCTCTAAATATAATAATAATAATTCTTTATTGGTGTAATGTGAGATGTAACAAGATGAAAGAAAGACGTATAAAAGCTCCATCACATTGACACTTATGGCGTATAAATTTCATTAATTATTACATACTATTAAAAATAACTAAAACATTTTTTATAGATTTAAATAAACAACTAAACTATTATATTGTCATTAAAATTATAATTTATTTTTACATTTATATATCACTTTTGTTTATCTATTACGTATATTTAATGGATCTTTTAAAGTAAAAAAGTCCTTAATATTATAAATATTGGCATCTATTAGCTATTCACATAGCTTTTTTTTTAAATAATGCTGTGTTTAATTGTTTTAATTATATTAATTATACTTAAATAAATATGAGATTTTAATAAACTGTTAAGTAGACATTGTATGAGATGCATTAAAACTATTTTTAACTAAACAATGAATGCAACCATAAACAGTAGAATTGGCGAAAACAATCGTGAGTAAAATAGTTCAGGGCGTACAGTATTTAACTTCTAGTTTGGGTTTCATGTGCAGTTGAGAGGACTTTTCTCTCAATACGGGGACAGTATTCTGTTTTGAATAAATACGAATGTATTATATTGTTTCACTGTGGTTTTATATTTTTTATTTTATTATGTTTTATTTTACTGATTGTGGTGGGAAATGTCGCAGGCAAAAGACAAATTGTCGCAGAAAAGACAGACACTGATTGTTCTGCTTGTGAAGCAGAATAACAGTGTCCAAGTTTCGGCATGGTAAGAGAGTACGGACAGGAAGAACTGGTCAATAACTTTTCTCTTCAAGCTCTGAGGTATCGGCATCGACTCTGGAAGCTTATCCTCATTACCTGAACCTCAGTTTAGGGAAAGTCGGTTCCTCTAGACTGACTGTCTCACAAATGCACAGGTTTACAATCTGTGAATGACTTCACATCGTCTTTAGATGTGGCCATGGTCTAATCCTTTGTCTGGTCCATCGTTTATCTTCGACCAGGGTGAAGAGTGGAGGATTTCGAGAAGAAAGTCTTGGCTACGTTATATCAGGGAGTGGACCGGGATAGCGAGCGCTCCAGAACTGCGGCACCTCGCGAAGGAGGAGGAGAGTTGTGCTGAATTGGCTGCCAACTTTTTAACGCTACTAGGAGAATTACTCTTAGAAGAAGATTATGATTTTGAAACTAATGTAGCTAACTGTGAAGTTATGGCTTCGTCCGAACTAAAGCATGAAGAAATTGTACCGCATTTGCAAAAGATAAAGCAAGCCTAAATATTTCTTTGCCAAACAACTTCAACGGCAAACATAGCTCGATCTATATACATATATAGCTATAGCTGTAGTCTATTTATCTGAGTAACTTAAAGTTTAGTCCTTGCGGCTTATAGTGTACTTAGGGTTGCCATGTTTAAAATCGATAAACTTGGACAATATTTTTTTTACTTTCTGATAAAATAAATTAGGCAGGTAAATGAGCAAGCATGTAATGTGATGGTAAATAATTACCATTATGTCCATGGGCGTAAGGGATAGGGATAGGAAGGCAAACGAGCAGACATGTCACTTGATGGAAAGCAACCAGCGCCGCCCATAAAGGTACGCAGTGCTATAGGCATTGCAGAAGCGTTGCCAGCGACGACATCGTCACGCCTATCTCCCGTAGGGGTAGGCAGAGACTTGCTTCCTCCACACTCATTACTCTCCTCATGCAAGCCCGCCGGTTAAGGGTATTCTTGGCCTGGTTTTCCTTAAAAACCTCAGCAATTTGGCCAAGGTATGTTTTCCGTGGTCTTCACCTACCGACCTTTCCATCCACATTCGCAACGTAAATTTCTTTTGCCAGTCGTATTTCATCCATCCTCTCTATATGCCCAAACCATCCAAGTATCTCTTTCTCAAGTTTTGTCACGACACCTTTCTTTTACTCCAAATCGCTCTCTAACTGAATCAAATCCGCGAAAATTCGGACGTGTGGTAATCTTAATCACACTACCCAAGATTAATTACCGCTTGGTGTTTTATTAATTAATTACACTGTGGATAAAGTTTAACTTGCGTAGTGGAACATTATATTTTAACATAAATGCAAGTCTGCATATAACGGGCCAGGCAAACGAGTATGCGAGTATAAACCATATCAGTGGTCACTTGGTGGTAAGCGATCACCGCCGCGCATAAAAATTCTTTTTTTTTTATTTTTCTATATACTCACGCCTATCCCCCACAGGGGTTGGCAAAGACCACAGAGCTCCATCCGCTACCATTCATCGCAGCGAAACGGCTCTCCATTGGTCGCTTCTCGCCCTCGTGAGAATCAGGACGTGACGGGTGGCGAACCACGTCGCCGTCATTTTTCAACAAATTAGATATATTAAATTCGTGTTAGTGAATCTCACGAGCCGCAAGGGAGGATGGAGGTCAGCCCCAGCAGCGCCCTGCATGCTGAGGTAAGGCGTCATAGTACCCGGGGGAGCCTGATCCCGGGACGGTCGGCACGCTTGCGACTAGGCTCGCCCTTAACCACGCATCCATTGGCATGGCAGACCGTGGATTGGCGGAGAGGAAGGGAGAAGAATACAGAAGAAAGGAAAGGGCAGGAAAGAAAATGTGTATTGACGGGGTTACCAGATTATAAATATGTATAATCCATACATATATTTATTCCGATGCAGGGATCGAACCCGCGACCATTGACTGCGCGGGCGGAGGGCCCCGCCACTGAGCCAATCGGTCGTCATAATAAACCCATAAACATTCGCAACGCCGGAGGCGTCGCTGATGTGTTCTCGCCCTTCAACGAACACATACCCCCATTTTATAATCACGTAGGAACACCGCAAGTCGTAAATTGTTCCACATTTCCACAGTTCGTGGCAGGAAACTGCGACTAAATCACATTGTGGTTGACTGCCAGCCATCCAGGTGATGGGGCGCGTAGTGTGATGGTAGAACTGTACGGCTGGGAGGAGATTGATGAACAAATGTTGTTACTCGTACGTGTAACTCGCTTCCGCTTTTCTATTGGACCACACGTAGCTGACGTCACCATTAGATCTCAAAATGGAACGCATCACCGTCCAAATTGCTCCCAGTTTACGTTTACCCCGTGACGTGGGGCGCAATTATCCCGAAGCTTAAGGAAACTTAATGAGATTTCACGTGACATTCGAAATAAACTTCACGTATATAAAGTAATATTAAATTTTTAACATTCCTTAGGGGGATGAAGGTAAACAAGAAAACCAAAGAGACTAATGGGGGGTGGCGTAGTATGAGAGTAAAGGACGAATGTTATTTACAAAAAAATTGTCCTCATATGTGGCCATTTAGCGTAATTTCTCTTGAAATAACTAAAATAAAAAAAAAAGCTAAACGTACACACATGTGCCAATGTCCCTGAAGAGGTTAAAAAGAAGGACTGTTTTGTACGTCTGTGGAGATGTCATCTTTTTTTATATAGGAAGGCAAACGAGCAGACGTGTCGCCTGATGGAAAGCAAGTTAACCTTAAAATTAAAATGGCCTTTATTTGAACACTAACTCAATATGGGTATCATTTCGATGACTATGTTGTGTGTATATATATATTAACACGGAGTTCCGGAGGTCCAACAGCCTCCCTCTCCCCCCTCCCATTCCCACTCTCATAATGACACTTTCCTTAAAGGTGGGCAACGCTGCTTCACCGCCTATGCCACTGCGGATGTCTATGGATGGCGTTGATTGCTTTCCATCAGGTGGCACGCCTGCTCGTGTGTCTTCCTATCCAGCTACCTTCAGCGGTGTTTTTGAACTATACGACATTGGAACCTTCAAAAGACAAGCCTACAGTTTCCTTAAGGTCTATGGGTGGCATTGATTGTTTTCCACCGAGTGACACACCTGCTCGTTTGCCTTTCCTATCCCATAAAAATATTTATTTATGTTTGTACATAAATATTGTAAATACTTTAAATTGTTGAGGAAAACAAGAGCTTTCTTATTTATTATTATTATTTAAGTAAATAAATGTTTAATTGATCGTAGCACTGAGGTCGAGAATAAAAATGGAGTGGATTAGATACGATGTATATAAAAATATATTTTTATATATATGGAAGTTTCGGTTGTCTTCCGTAGAGTCTACTATACCTGAAGATGCCTCGTGTTGGGGCGAAACACGTGTCGTGTACAAGATGGAAAAGTGATAGTGTGTGTTTGGCGTTGTGTATAGTGGTTGGTGGGTGGAGAGTTGATGGCCGATTTTCGGTAAGTTTTTGGTTTAAGTTCCAAATAAATCCACTAAACCCAACGGAAAAACACACATTATTAATTTTCTGTTATTGTTTTGCTTGTCGCGGATCTTAGCTAAGTAAAACTTTTGACTGTCCATATAGTGATGGATTTCCACAAGGTAACGCCTGACTCCATTAATAATATTTTTATATACATCGTATATATTTATAATGATTAAAATATTATTGAATAAATATTAACACGGAAAGTGAATATTCGGCAAATACTTCTTAACAAATATTGTTATAGGAATCTTCGCGATTTACGCTTCAGTTCGTTTAATGGCTTTATATTTCTCTTCCGCCACTTACCTTGATGCTTTTCAATTTGTAACACGCATACATCTCCACAAGGAAAAATTTCGTATAGGAACCGTTTTTTTCCTCCTTGAAAGATTTTGGGTCGTCGTAATAATTATTTGGATTTTTTTATTCCCTCATTTTTAAGATGATAATAGAGTCAGGCGTTACCTTGCTGAAATCCATTACTACGTAGATAGTCAGAACTTTAACTTAGCTTAGATCCGCATCCGCATAAAGCAAACAAACAGAAAAATAAATAATGTGTGTTTTCTAGCGGAAGAAGTGGATTTACAGGTAACAGAAATTATATCTTACCGAAAAAACGGACATCAGTGACAAGCGTCTGAAGAATCCCTAGCGTAATCCTCAAATATCCTAAAATTCCTTTAAATTCCCTATTCGTATAGACAGTCTATGGTATGGTCTATTGGTATGATTCTTTGTGTTGTAGTCCCCAACGTAATTTGAAGTTGTTCACACCCCAATTTACAGCATGGCTCTATACCCTGTGTCTTTCCAATTCCACCATGTCCTCTTCGATACATTCAGATTCTGCCTTTCCTACTGTGAATTCCACTTGGTGATAGTCCTGGGCGTTCTGATGACGTCCATCTATTTTTAAATCGTACGTAAATAAATTTACAAAGTACGTGAGTTTCCTTTTTCAACATGAGCTCAAATGCATACATGTTCTAGAGATTACGTCAGCGAATCCAAGCAAACTCACTCGCTATGAGCTGTAAGCGCTATCTAACGGCTTTGCAGAATAGAGAAGCTTAACGTCTATTTATTTGCGACATGAAGACATTCCTCTTGACATAAAAAAAAACATCAAATTATTATATTAATAACTTACTCATATATAATATATATGATATATATATATATATATATATATATATATATATATATATATATATATATATATATATATATATATATATATATATATATATATATATATATCAATAATCACGGCAGTGGACTGTGCTGCAATACGCGCCACTTAGCCCGATCTTCGGCTACACGCTCCATCTAGCAGGGGGCGTCCCACACTACGTTTGCCGATACGCGGTCTCTTCTCCAGCACTCGTCTACTCCAACGATTGTCGGTTCTCCGACAAACGTGTCCGGCCCATTGCCACTTCAGTCTGCTAACTTAAAAAGTTAATGAGTCTGTTTCTCCGGTGAATTTCTTCGTTCCGAAGATCTATGTACCAGAGAAACTCCCAGCATAGCATTTATTTCATACAAAATGGCAATTTCATAGGTAAAAACATATTAATAATAACATATGTAAATCACGCGTAAGAAAATTTCGCCGAATGCTAACTTTCACCATAACTTTTCGCACACCGTTTGTCACACAACGTGGAATGACGAAACCAAATATTCCGGGGGTCCTGCCCTGCGCTGATTCGCCGTACGACTAAAAATGAATTATCGTTTAATTATTCCGCTCCCGTGAAATATCGTTCTACTCATATTTCCGCAGTGAAACTGATTTTACGGCATCTAAAACAAAAGGCTTTTGAAACGCATTATGCCTAAATGAGTTAGGGCAATGATAAAAGGCTTTTATCCAGGAACACCCAGTGACACTTTCAAAATCTTTTGTATGTTGTATACAAATGGTGCGATTAATTTTGTAGATAATTTTTTGAGAACTTATTATAGAATAATTTTAGGCTAGGTTTTATTTTTCATACTTTCAAATTGGCCAATGTAAACTGTACGGTTTTAGTTAATTATTGTTTTTCTATTCTTTTCTTTCATGGCAATTAGTTAAAACTATTATGCCAGTGTCAAGTAAAATGGAATAATATCAAATCTCTTGAAATGTAACTAGTCAACTTGTCACGTTACGTCTTGATAAAATGGTGGCTATTCTACCAAAACCTTCTATGGACTTTTTCAGTCAAGATTATTAATGGAGTCAGGCGTTACTTTGCGGAAATCCATCACTATATGGACAGTCAAAAGTTTTACTTAGCTAAGATCCGCGACAAGCAAAACAATAACAGAAAATTAATAATGTGTGTTTTTCCGTTGGGTTTAGTGGATTTATTTGGAACTTAAACCAAAAACTTACCGAAAATCGGCCATCAACTCTCCACCCACCAACCACTATACACAACGCCAAACACACACTATCACTTTTCCATCTTGTACACGACACGTGTTTCGCCCCAACCCGAGGCATCTTCAGGTATAGTAGACTCTACGGAAGACAACCGAAAAGCCACCACACACAGGAAACCACTTTTCGGTGGTTTGGTGGGTGGAGAGCTGATGGCCGATTTTCGGTAAGTTTTTGGTTTAAGTTCCAAATAAATCCACTAAACCCAACGGAAAAACACACATTATTAATTTTCTGTTATTGTTTTGCTTGTCGCGGATCTTAGCTAAGTAAAACTTTTGACTGTCCATATTTTTCAGTCAACTTAAAAAGTCACGATACATGCATTTATTTCATATCACTTGACTAATAGGTCTTAATTAAACTATATTGTATAATACGCAACCACAATTAAACAATATAACTGATAACATATATAACTGATAATCTTATATGATTATGAAAATGAAATAAAAACACAATGTCACTGATGTAAGTTGGCGGGAAAAGTGTTAATTATTGTTAAATAAAATATTTTTTATGGGATAGGAAAGCAAACTAGCAGATGGAACCTGATGGAAAGCAATCAACGGCTCTCGAAGACATCCGCAGCACCATAGACATTCCAAAAACGATCATTGTCTCCAAGAAGTATTATAGAAATAGAAGTAGAAGTAGAAAAACTTTATTTATGACACCATCTTTTTACAATTACAAAAATTAAATCCTTAATAATATTATATATACAAATAAAGACACAAAACAAAAAGAAAATAATTTTAATCTAACGAGTGTCATAAAATGGTTCTTGCTCAGCATATGCTGGGCGCACTATTGGAGCACCCGGCGCTGGTTTTCAGCAAGAACCAACGTGGTTAGATCGCGGACCACAGTGACGACATTCATACTGACACACTCGTACATACAAATACATCCATATATATAACTACTCATACTTATATACACATACACATAAATACACGTACAGTACAATGGAATTAAAAAACACAAAGTCATGTACTAAATTCACCGCGTCCAAAAGAACAAGTTCCTGACTGCATACTTAAAATTAGTATTATTCAATCTAATAACTAAAGAGTGAAATGTTCCAAAACCTTTATGCAGTAAATTTATAAGGAAGAAAAGGTACTAATAGAGACATAAAGAAATGTATTTACATTTATTTCGACAATACATTACGATATCATTGAAAATTAATGAAGGATGGCATTCATAGAAACTTAAGGAGGGTTTTAGAAAAGGAGGAATGAGTTTCGGCACGTCGAAGTTTCTGTATCTTTGCCTAGCCGCCTGTCCGGTAGTTATGGTCTTGCTACACGGATACGAGACCCTGGCCTCCCGAGCTACTACCATATCACTCCTTGTCTTCTTTGAAAATCAATGAAGGATGGCGTTCATAGAAACTTAAGGAGGGTTTTAGAAAAGGAGGAATGAGTTTCGGCACGTCGAAGTTTCTGTATCTTTGCCTAGCCGCCTGTCCGGTAGTTATGGTATTGGTACACGGATACGAGACCCTGGCCTCCCGAGCTACTACCGTATCACTCCTTGTCTTCTTTGAAAATCAATGAAGGATGGCGTTCATAGAAACTTAAGGAGAGTTTTAGAAAAGGAGGAATGAGTTTCGGCACGTCGAAGTTTCTGTATCTTTGCCTAGCCGCCTGTCCGGTAGTTATGGTATTGGTACACGGATACGAGACCCCGGCCTCCCGAGCCACTACCGTATCACTCCTTGTCATCTGTTGCGGTAGTATCATATCCCTATCGTTCTATCTAAATCCATCTTTCCTTTCCCTTGCCCTTCTCTTTCTTCTCTCTATCCTTTTTCCTTTCTCTCCCCCAATTCACGGTCTGCAATCCGCGATCGGGCACCCCCGGATACTATAGTGCCTTACTTCAGAATGCGGGGCTCTGCTGGGGCTGACCTCCATCCTTTCTTGCGGCTCATGGGATTCACTATGAAGAATTTTAATAAACCTAATTTGTTAAAAAATGACGGCGACGTGGTTCGCCACCCGTCACGTCTTGATTCCCACGAGGGCGAGAAGCGACTAACGGAGAGCCGTTTCACTACTATGAATGTGAGAGGAAGGATGGACGACAAGATGGATGAGTGTGGAGGAAGCAAGGAAGGTGTGCCGGGATTGTAGCGGACGGAAATCTGTGGTCTCTGCCTACACCTACGGGAGTAAGCCGTGAACATATGTATGTATGTATGTAATTTGTTTATAAAGGAGTTCAATTGAGCTTCTGTTCTGATAGAAGATGATTTTTAGAGAAAGGATTATTTACTGGACTATGGAGAGTTATGTTGTAATTATATCGAAGGAACAGATTTATATATAGAATACTTGAAATAAAAAACGTCAATTTTTCATTTCTAAGAACCGAAATGAAAAATTTTATGTTCAAATCCCAAGTGGCCTCTTTTTTGCGAAGTGCCTCTTTATTGGTATTTTATGTGCACGCTAATATATTGTTTCTTTTGTGGTAAGAAGCTATCATCATTACAAATGTTTATCGCGGTATCAAAACCTCATTTATATTAAATTATATAACATCTCAGTTCCCTTGCTCACAGCTCAGTGGTGGCGAACCTATGACAAGCGTGTTAGTGTCGACATGCAAGCTTATTTCTAATGACACGCATCTTCAGACATATTAATAGATATGAACTCTGAAAAAGTACCGGGAAAAGATCAATAACACAAACTGTTTGTTATTCATCCGAAATTAATTTTATCACCTTCAAAGTATGCTCCTTCAGAAACGATACACTTACGCCAACGAATAATCCAATCATTAAAATTTAAAAATTTTTTTAAACGCTGTTTCCCGAATTGAATTCAGTTCTCGCCGCGAATTCTCCTTTATGTCTTCTACCGATTGAAAACGGGAGCCATATCTGGTAAATATGGTGGCTGCTCGATGATATTTGTTGAGTGTTTGGTCAAAAATTCGTTCACAATGATGGCCTTGTGCGAAGGCGCGTTATCGTGGTGCAAAATCAAAGAATTTCCTTTTCACAAATCTGGCCTTTTTTTGGCGGCTATCTTTCTCAAAGTTGAATAAGGATTTTCAGCCACTGTTTTCTTCACTTTTGCGATGTTAACTTCAGTCGCAGACGTTGATGGCCTACCAGAGCGAGGCAAATATTCAATCACATTTCGACCGCCTTTGAACGCTTTGTACCTCTTTGTACTCATAAGCACGAGTTTTTGATAAAGTCGATTCACCGTAAGCCTTCTGTAACATTTTTCATTGGCGATGCAAGATTTGAGACAAACTCTTTCGATGTTTTCGTTCGATGTTTTTGTCCATTATGAAATTCGCAATACACACTAGATATGATATAACTCAAAACAGCACTGTATTTAATATAAATAACACATGCAACTCAAACGCCGCACCAAAATAGAAAACAATTGTGACAATCTAAGAACAACAAAAAAAAACAAAAATTCGAATTTGGAACCATAAACAAATAATCCATTCCCGATACATTCTTCACTGAATGTATAATATAAATAAAGATAAAAATGTTTTATAGGTCAAATATTTGTCTCTCATAACGGCCAGAGTTGGTTATTAATAATAATATATGATTAATTAATAATAAGTAATAATTTAATTTTGAAACCAGACCAGATGTTCTATGTAAAGTATCAATGAAATACTTAAAATAAGTCTATGAAATGTAAATAATTAATTTTAAAGAAATAATTGAATACAAAACGAAAAAACAAAAATATAAATATTTCAATTGTTTTTAGTCTTTACTTTTGTGATATGTGACACGCCACGAAAATTAAGTTTCGATTTCTCAAAACTTTGACACACCGAACTCAATAGACCCGGTACGGGTCCGCAGCCCAGGGTTTGGGAACCACTGCAATACGATACTGTTACCCGCTATTTTCATTGTTGATTATGATAAAGAAATAATTGACTATAAAACCAAAAAACAAAAACAAAAATATAAATATTCCAATTGTTTTTTAGTCTTTGCATTTGTGATGTATGACGTGCCATGAATAGTAAGTTTCGATTTTTCAAACTTTTGGACACACCAAACTCAATAGACTCGGTACGGGACAGCAGCCCGGGGATTGGGAACCACTGCAATACTATACTGTCACCGGCTACTTTCGTTGTTGATTATGATGGTATATCTCTTTTACTGCTATTTTCGGTATATTCACAATATGTTTTGGTTCGGGACGGGTCTCTTACAAAATTGTATATAAAATATTGAAAATAATATAATACGCAGACGAATACGCAATGGCAGGCCTTACATAATCAAAAATTTACGCTTCATTTCGTTTACGTCATTCGCCATAAAGTCAGCATATCAAGTAATTTAGCTTAGGGTTTTAGTCGGCTCCTTGAATAATTAATCTGCTTGCTGAATAAAGAGAGTCATGAGATAATTAAAAAATAACATGATTTTTTTTTATAACAGCTTCTTTATCTGTTATTTATCGCAGGGGTTGGCAGAGATCACAGAGCTCCATCCGCTACGATCCTGGCAGACCCTCCCTGCTTCCCCCATGCTCATCCATCCTTTCATCCATTAGTGGCTTTTCGGCCTCGTGGGAATCAGGACGTGACGGGTGGCGAACCACGTCGCCGTCATTTTTCAACAAATTAGGTATATTAAAATTCTTCTTAGTGAATCCCACGAGCCGCAAGGGAGGGTGGAGGTCAGCCCCAGCAGACCCCGCATGCAGAAGTAAGGCACCATAGTACCCGGGGGAGCCCGATCCCGGGACGGTCAGCACGCTTGCGACTAAGCTCGCCCTTAGCAACGCATCCTAAATCCAAAAACTAACTAATTAAATTTAAATAAACACACATAAACACATACACATATATAAACATACATATATATATGTTAGATAATCCATTATCTTAGACGAAACCTAGACTGTTTGTCGTCAACGAAAACAAGGAATAGCGTTACATTTCGCGCGATTTAAAAGGTTGAATAATTCACTGTAATGGCAGACAATCACATTAATGAAAGCGATGTCGTTACCCGCGAAGTAGACGCGACGCACGTAGCTCGCGGAGGTGCTCCGTGAGTTATCTCTCTCATTAGGACACGCTGTGTTGGTAAAAATTAGATGACTGTTGCTAGAATCGTTATACTTCTTTTTCCAATTTTTTGAATAATGAAATTATGAGACAAAAAGAACCTCAAGGAACTATCTATATATATATATATATATATATATATATATATATATATATATATATATATATATATATATATATATATATATATATATATATATATATATATATATATATATATATATATATATATATGTATGTATATATATATATTAAAAAAAAAAACAAACCTTAGAGAAGAGGAATGCACTGCAACCCAAACTAATGGAAGAAAGGAAAACGCATTAAAAACACAAGGTCACTGAAGTAAGTTGGCGGTAAAAGTCCATGTAGACTGTTAAAACAACAAACAAAGTTCGTTGTGTTGCCAACTTCGCTTGTTTACTGCGAAGCATTCGTAAAGTGTTCTAATTATAGCAACATTTTACGTGTTTCAAACTCTAATTAATTAAGTATCCCTCCACTGTACGCAAAAGATTTTCTTGTAAAAGATTAAATAGAATTATAAGTAAGACAGCTTTTATACACGACTTTTTGACGTTTAGTTTTAATTAAATTTTTCAAAATTTTCAAAAGTATTATTTCTATGCTTCTCCTTCTCCTTTTTTCCCTGCTCCTTTTTCCCCTTCTCCTTTTCTTTCTCCTCCTTTTTACTCTAACTGACAATTCTCTTTTTCAACGTCTGTCTTCATTTTTCACTTACCCTTTATCCTCCCTGTCTTTTTGTAAATGGGCCGGTTAACTGTGACATTGAGTGGAAAATTACATTATTCACGTATTACCCTGAGGTAGGCGACGTATCTGTGTACTTTTGATGTTACTTATTTTTTTTAATTTATTTATGGATCATTAGCAGGAGTTACTATTACATATTTTTTTAAAATGCAACCTTAATTAAAGATGGATACAATATGAATGATACTATTGTATCATTTTAATTGTTATTATATGATTATTTTATAACAATTTCTTTTTAATTTTAAATTTGAATATACATACATACATCGTCACGCCTGTCTCCCGTAAGGTTAGACAGAGACCACAGATCTCCATCTGCTACGATCTCGGCATACTTCCCTTGCTTCCTCCACACTCATTATTCTCCTCATGCAAGCCCGCCGGTTGAGGATACTCTTGACCTGGCCTTTCTTAAAAAGTTCAGCAATTTGGTCAAGGTATGTTTTTCGTGGTCTTCCTCTTCCGGCCCTTCTTCATTCGCAAGGTAAATTTCTTTTGCCAGTCGTCTTTCATCCATCCTCTCTATATGCCCAAACCATCTAAGCATCCCTTTTTCAATTTGAATATTACGAATGTAAAATAATATAATATAAAAGGCTTTAATGTAATAGTGATACATTTATGAATGTAATATAATCCGACAAATTCGATAATCCGACATCTTCCTGCAAAATGTTTGACGGATTACCGCGGATGCTCTGTAAATGCAGCATTCTCTTGTTACGCTTCTCACTTCTTTACAATGATTGCTTTAATGTCAAAAGGGGAGCGTCGACGAAGAGCACTTGAATATCGCGACGTTTCGCTTTGTGACCTAATCTCTATGTCTCCAGGGTATGGTGCGAAATGTAAGCGGGAGCGATATTTTTTTTTAGATCATTTTTTTTTCGTTTGCACGTTCTGCTATAAAATAAAAAGTTATATTATATAATAATTTTTTGAATATGAAGTATGATATAATAGTATATGTGGAGTTGATCAACAATTAATTGTAAATAAATATCAATAATTAAGTGTATCTACATATTTGTAAGATTAAATACTAATGATTAATACTTCATTGACCGATTGGCTCAGTGGCGGGGCCCTCCGCCCGCGGAGTCAATGGTCGCGGGTTCGATCCCCGCATCGGAATAAACATATGTATGAATTTATAAATTTTTATTCCGAGTCTGGTAACCCTCCCAATTCGCATTTCCTTTCCTTTCTTCTCTATCCTTTCCCTTCCTCTTCGCCAATCCACGGTCTGCCGTGCCAATGGATGCGTGGCTAGGGGCGAGCTTAGTCGCAAGCGTGCCGACCGTCCCGGGATCGGGCTCCCCGGATACTATGGTGCCTTAGCATACAGTAGAGCTCTGTATGCTGGGGCTGACCTCCATCCTCCCTTGCGGCTCATGGGATTCACTAAGACGAATTTAATATACCTAATTTGTTGAAAAATGACGGTGATGTGGTTCGCCTGATTCTCACAAGGGCGAAAAGCGACTAATGGAGAGCCGATTCGCTGCGACGAATAGGAACGGATGGTCTCTGCCAGGGGTTGGCGGTGGATAGGCGTGAATACATAAAAAATAATAATAATTAAGTGTATCTACATGTTTGTAAGATTAAATAAAATGATCAATAATTAAGTATATCTACATGTTTTAGAAATTAAATAAAATAATCAATAATTAAGTGCATCTACATATTTTTGAAATAAAATAAAATGATCAATAATTGAGTGTATCTAAATTATGATTACTTACTTAGACTAAGAAAAATAAATTATGACTTTGTAATGTATAAGTAATGTATAAACTTTTATTTTTGCACGCTATTTAATAATGGCTAAACTGGAAAACGCTTGTTGAATTAAAATCCTAATCTTATAAACCTAGTTAAGTGCAAATATAGAAATTACTATTTGACAATATAAATCCAATAAACATTATCACGAATCGACGTGCTACATGGTGGAAAGCTCATGCGCGAGGTCTATGTAGTTTATTTGTTTATCTTTTTTCGCTTTGATGAGATTCTCTTCATGCGGAACACTAGTATTATAATAACTATCTATGCCTGGCGTGTAGTTCGATCCACTATCACAATATCAGGCTTATTGGCAAACAATATGCCGATCAGTGATAATGGATCGATCCCTGTACAATGTTGCACGACTAGACTAGAAAAAAGACTTTGGATCGTATTTATAATAACGCATCTCCTGCTCGCTTAGGTCATAATTTTGGTTATGTTTGTGTTAAAATATTCCCCGTTAGATAGCTGGGAACATTATTAATGGTTATTAATGGAGTCAGGCGTTACTTTGCGGAAATCCATCACTATATGGACAGTCAAAAGTTTTACTTAGCTAAGATCCGCGACAAGCAAACAATAACAGAAAATTAATAATGTGTGTTTTTCCGTTGGGTTTAGTGGATTTATTTGGAACTTAAACCAAAAACTTACCGAAAATCGGCCATCAATTCTTCACCCACCAACCACTACACACAACACCAAACACACATTATCACTTTTCCATCTTGTAAACGACACGTGTTTCGCCCCAACACGAGGCATCTTCAGGTATATATACCTATACTAAACCCAACGGAAAAACACACATTATTAATTTTCTGTTATTGTTTTGCTTGTCGCGGATCTTAGCTAAGTAAAAACTTTTGACTGTCCATATAGCTGGGAACAATCTGAAATAACAGTCTTAGTTAATCTCCCGGAATTATTATATTATTATTACTACGGGTATTATGAAGGATCGGTAATGTAATTATAATGATACGAATTATAATTATAATAAAAACGATATTAATAATATAAAGCAAAAGAATGGCCATGGAATCGGACCTCCAGACGAATTACCTTACCTTAACGACAATATTCTATCCTTCCAGGTCGACTCGACGCATTCATGCATAAGTCTAGTAGATCGATTTATAACATTATAAACAAAAAAAGAAATATAAGGCTGTCTTGCAGTCTGAACTCGCAATGTTTCAGCAGAGTAAATTGCAGATTTATTGTAGTCATTTGTAAGACTTAGATCGTGACTTGTGAACAAATGAAGTTATAGGGAATGTGATCTAAGACATCAGTTATTCTGACACTGATGTCGATAGGTTGAACGAATCACGTTTTGAGGACCCTTTATTTATAATCTTCATAGTCATTGTAATAAATTATAAATACAATAACTATACACTTGCCCAAAGTGAATTGACGAGACATACAACAGTTCGAAATACACACGTGCAGAAGCATGCGAGAAGCAGCTATGTATACGATTAAATCTTAAATGCATCTGTGACATAGCTTCAAATGGAATTAAGAATGGCAACGGAATTTGGAATATGATTCTTTTTTTAGAAAGTAACTAATACATTATTTTACATCAAATGGTCTTTTTTATGGGATTTTGCCTTCCTTGCTGGAGTTTGCCTTCCTATCCCATAAAAAAAAATCATTCGCCTATAAAGCCACATTTCGAAAGTTTCTATACGTTTTCTGATATCCTCTTTCATAGTCCAGGCTTCACATCCATATAGAAGTATTGGCCAGATGTAAAAGTGCAATAGGCGATTCCGCAAACCGATGTTTACGTTTCAGTTTAAAACGCGAACCACTTCGAAAACCACAACTCTTTGCTTAAACGTAGTTACTATAACCACTGTTTTTTTAATAAACCTCTCTGCGTCACTTGTCAACGCTAACGCATGCTACCGAAGCCCCGACGGCGTTGTCCCTATTTAGGGGCCAATCTCATGGTGGGAATGGAGATGAAAATCCCCATCTCTTCCCAACTTTGGGGGCACATATGGTGCACCACCTTGAGGTTCAGATGTCGGACGGCGAGGCTTCCCGTATTCCGCCGCCCGAACCTCAGTTATAGGGGTTGTAGTATAACCTGAATAGGCTCTCCTATAACCCCCTTACCCATATATTTACCTCCTATAACCACTGCGGCAAGCGATTTCTTAGAATAGTTATATTGCTTGGATCGTACAACGAAGTTGGTTTACTGTCGATACGTGAGAAGCCACGAAACGACACACGCATATGCTACCCTCATTTAGAGTTCCTAACTTAGTCCTAACATTAATCTTGCATCTTACTTGAAATTACTTTATTATAAGTTATATTTTGTGTTAATATACTATAAAGTAGATGATCAAACATACAGTTCAGTGTTGAAATTACGAGAATGCAGGTTACGGACTGGTAAGTGATTACCGACCAATTAGCGCAGTGGGACGATAAATTGGCGCAGTGTGACGGCCAATTAGCGCAGTGGGACGACCAATTGGCGCAGTGGGACGACCAATTGGCGCAGTGGGACGACCAATTGGCGCAGTGGGACGACCAATAGGCGCAGTGGGACGACCAATTGGTGCAGTGGCGGGGCCCTCCGCCTGCAGAGTGAAATATATGTATGGATTATACAAATATTTATTCCTGTCTGGTAACCCCGCCAATCCGCATTAGACAAGCGTGGTTGGTTAACGTCTGTTCCTCCAGAAATGGAGAGGCCCGTGCTCGACAAAGAGATATATATGGACTGTTGAAAAATACCAAGGTGGAGGGGATGAAACTTTTCTTTTCGGCGACTTGTGCGGTAGAGGAATTCAGCGGCAGAAATTAACCATACTTTGCGAACCATACTTTGGAGCGTTTCCCGCAGTAAAAGCAATAAAAGATGCTGAAAGATGCTGTATCTCTTAGTAATGCCAGTGAATTAAGCTTTTGAGTGAGATCCTGGTCATCGATGATTCGGTGATCGATGATGATTGAACGTTGCCAATCGGCTGGCTGAAAAATAGTAGATTTGAAGTTACAGTATAATAAATAACATATTTAAACCAACTAAAAAAACATATTTTATACACGAATTTCTATTAGAGTCATATATGATATAATGGGTGACGCATTCATGTCACCCATTATATATAACTCTAATAGAAAATACTTGTGATTCTAATAGAAATTACGTGGGTTTTCTGACATTTCCATTAGATAAATCCCGCGTTTATGACGTAATTAAAAGCTGACATTAACTTGAAAATGTAATATTTTCTCGCAACATTTCCCGGGTCCTTGCAATAATTGCTCGAATGTCAGAAGGGGGGTGTCAGCTGAGCGTCGTTGAACAGATATGTGTCCCACTTTGTGATCTAATCATTATTTCTACGTGTGATGCGAGAGCGAATAACATTTTCAGACTCAGCATTGCTCCATATTATATATATTTTTTATAGATAGAAGGGCAAACGCAAGCGTGCCGCCTGATGGAAAGCTATCAACGCCGCCCAAAGACAACCACAACAACGCAGGAGTCACGGAAGCGTTGCCGGCCTTTTAGGTATGTATAGGCTTGTTTTTTGAAGGTGCCAATGTTGTATCGGTTCGGAAAGACCGCTGAAGGTAGCTGGTTCCACAGAGTGATGGTATATTTATATATATATATAAATATATATATTTATATATATATATATACAGCCTTATAACTATTTTAGTTATAAAGTTGATAATAATGTACGACTGTGAGGCAGGGACGCTCAACTTAAAAGATCTTAATTTCATCGCAAGAGCTTTAGTTTCATCGCAAGTGAGCGCAAGACCCTCAAGAAAATACTGGGATCAGTGACGAGGGAAGAAGGATCTTGGAGAGCTCTGAAGAACGAAGAGATCGAAGACCTAGTGGCCGAACCCAATGTACACGATCAAAATACAAAGACTCCGCTGGCCGGGCCACGTTATGCGCATGGGAGAGGATTCAGAGCCACGCTGCACACAAATACTTTGGCAAGAATGGTATATTATTTGTCTATAGCACGAATGGGCCGGCTCGCCAGGTGAAGTACCACACTCCCGCAGAAAACCGACGTCTAGTCGAGTAGTCGAGTGGTAGCTTAGCTACCGCGCTTCGTGCGGTGAGCGGTTGAGTTCCGGAAATCCAAACTCCCTCCGTTTTTTATAAGATAGTTTTATATAAGACATAATTTTATATAACGCAAGATAGTTTAATATAAACAATTTTTTTTTACAAGATAGTTTCATATAACATTTTTCACTTATTTCATACATAACTATTTATATATATTTATTCTAGGCAAAGTAAGTGGCTCAGTTTTTGCTAACAGGAAGGGGATACCCCTCTAGAGCAGATTTTCAGTCATTCCCTTCCGGCAAGATGTTATGCGAGTTATTATATTATATATAAAGAGTTATCATTTAGGTAGGAAGTAGGCGTGTAGCGTGTCTGTGTATGTGTGAGAGAAAGAGAGAGAGAGAGAGAGAAATTTATTGATTAAAAAAAATCCTATAAATTTAAATGTTTTATAGAGGCATGTTGTTTATTTTCTGTAGAATGTTGTCCATTAAGAAGAGATTTTTATTAATCTCGCATTCTTATTTGAACCTTAGAGATTTCCAGGAAATAAGTAATTAACTTAAATGTTTATACATTCTTCAACAAAACTTCTCCAAGATCTTTGAGTTAAGTAGTACAATTATCGCAGGAACTTGTTTCTTGCTCAGTTTTGGTGTAATTACAAGTTGAGAGTTAGTTCTTACTGCGAATGAGGTTTATTTTTCAAATGTTGTTTGTTCTCGCCTTTAGATTTTATTTAGTGAAATCATTAAGATACTTGTTTAATTCGATGCAGAATCCGTTTTCGAAATCAATGACCAATGTCCCACTGGAACTGATTAAGTTCCGGAGGCCCAACCCCCTCCCCTCCCACCAACCCCCTCCCCTCCCACCAACCCCCTCCCCTCCCACCAACCCCCTCCCCTCCCACCAACCCCCTCCCCTCACTCCAACCCCCTCCCCTCCCTCCAAACCCCTTCCCCTCTCCCAAAAAGACACTCCTTAAAGGCCGGCAACGCTTCTGCACTGCCTATGGCACTGCGGATGTCTATAGGCGGGGTTGATTGCTTCTCATCAGGTGACACACCACGCTCGCTTGCATTCCTATCCCATAAAAAAAAAATAACAAGCTAGCATCTAGATTATTAACAAACAGACGGTACTGTTAAAAATTCAACTACTTGTAGTGGAACGCTGAAATTGAAAATGTCCCCAGAGAAACAGTATACCCTCACTAAATCTCTTTCTACGGTGTTATCTGTGCGGAGGAAATCGACGAGCATGAAAGCTGTGGGTAACTATTGAATTTATGTTTACTGTGTGTATACGACCAACGGCCTCTGTTGTAGACAGACAGAGAAACACAAACAACAAAATATTATAGATAGTATATGTGTATATATACATACACACACACACATATATATATATATATATTTTACGGCCCATATATGTCCCACTGCTGAGCACCAGCCTCTCCATTTCTGGAGGAACGGATGTTAACCAACCACGCTTGCCCAATGCGGATTGGCGGGGTTACCACACCCGGAAAAAATATTTGTAATCCATACATATACATATTTATTCTGATGCGTGGATCGAACCCGCGACCATTGACTCCGCGTGCGAAGGGCCCCGCCACTGATCTATATAATTTATATTTTATTATTATATTTGTTTTATGTACTCGTAATCCACATTATAATTATATTATAATGGATTTCATTTTCGCTCAGTTCTCTTCCGAGTTGCTTACCTCGACAAAAGAGATAGAAATAAATGCAAAATGAGGTAAAGAAAATGAACAAAAACTTCTTTATTAAATAATTAATCTATTTATATATATTTTTTACTTATATATATATTTTTATAGGATAAGAAGGCTGGCCATCCACCACCGTGCGATTTAGTCGCAGTTTTCTGCCACGAACTGTACAAATGTGGAATGCTTTACCGCCTGCAGTGTTCCCACGTGATTATCACATGGGGGTACAAATAAACAAACAAAAAACAAATAATATTAATCTAATACGTGTCACAAAATGGTTCTTGCTCAGCGTATGCCAGGCGTTCTATTGGAGCACTTAGCGCTGGTTGTTTAGCAAGAACCAACGTGGTCAAATCGCAGACCACGGTGACGATACATTTATTCATATGCATAGTGAGGCCGAAACTATTCTTTTAGCTTTATCTATGTATTGTTTTTTTATGAAAAACAATACATAGATAAAGCTAAAAGAACACACAGTACACGAATAATTTGACGAAAAAAAAATTTGTATTTAATAATGCAGTGACATTTGTAAATACTCGAGGAAACGAATGAAATGAATGAAAAATTACTGCTGATGTTGCCCCGCAGCAAAATTCACGTTCCAACAATTTTAAATTGCCAACTTGTCCACGGAACAATTGCCTCGTGTCTGCTTCCTTCAAAATGAAATTGTGTTACACTGCTTTGTAGGGGATTAATTAAATGACTTTAGTTTTTTATGCCTTCGTTTGCAGTTTAAAATTTTTATTTAGGAATCAAAACGGACGAAGAATTCGTACACACACACACACACACATATACACGTGTACACACACACATACTCTGGTTCACAGTACTTGCTTCGGTTGTGTTACCGAATCGACATTGGAACCTTAAAAAATCATGCCTACCCCTATAACGAAGGACAACAACGCATTTGCAATATGTATGATGTGTATTGTATGCTGTTGCAGATGTATATTTTGTATGTATTATTAATATGCAAACTGTGTTCTACAATTGTTCTCCATCTGGCGACACGCTTGCTCGTGTGCCCCCATATCCCATAAGCAAAAACATCCTATAAAAATATCAATAAATAAAATAATATATGTACTAGTTATATTGACATATATGTATCATTGTATATCATGGATAAATACAGGCGCTCTTAAAAGACGTCGTTATATTGTCGTCTTTAAGAGCGCCTCTCCGCCTTGCGAAGGTTGACAACCTCTCTCCTCCTCCTTCGCGAGGTGCAGCAGTTCTGCAGCACTCACTAACACGGTTAACTCCCTGATATTAAATAGCCAAGACTTTCTTCTCCCACCAACTTGTCTTTTGCCCGCCACGTGTCCCATAATGATTAGTTGCAGCAACATGTACCTATCATTATTATAATACTATTATTATTATAATAACATATAATTGTGTGTGTGTGTTGTACCCAATGATTTGCTCACCTTTTCACCCCCACCAAAACTTTGTCTGTTCACCTTTTCATACCACCGCAGCTAACTTTGACGATTATCTCGCCAACTTATCGGTTTCTAAAAGGCGAATTATACAATGAGTACCGACTCGAATAAAACTT
Organism: Baronia brevicornis; assembly: GCA_031353405.1. Lineage (NCBI taxonomy): Eukaryota > Metazoa > Arthropoda > Insecta > Lepidoptera > Papilionidae > Baronia > Baronia brevicornis. The sequence continues at coordinate 42,364 of JASFAT010002701.1, read as the reverse complement.
TCATATTTGTTAGTTCATTTTCGCTCAGTTCTCTTCTGAGTTGATTACCACGATAAAACAGATAAAAATAAATGCAAAATGAGGTAAAGATAAAGAACTAAAACGTCTTTATTTTATACATAGGATCTTCGACGAACAGTTGGCTCAGTGGCGTTGCCTCCGCCCATGGAGTCAATGGTCACGGGTTTGATCTCCGCATTGGAATAAATATATAATATGTATGGCATACAGATATTTATTTCGAGTCTGGTGGTCCCGCCGATCCGCATTGGACAAGCGTGGTAGGTTAAAGTCCGATCCTCCAGAAATGGAGAGGCCCGTGCACAGCAGTGGAACATATATGAAAAAAAATATATATATAGGATAGATGGGGATAAGGAGATTTATCCTATCGCATTGGAGAGCAATGGTGTGATCAACTTGCTACAAAATTACTTTTGAAAGCATAAACTGGTTCTGTATAAGGCCTTGCTGAGAGCCATATCAACAAACGGCTCGGAATGTAGGGTGCTGACCAAAGAAGACGAAAATTCTCTGCTCTGGTCCAATGTTGGAAAATGAGAGATAAAAAAATAGACTCAAAAATCAGTAACTTTGCCACTGAGTATCACAGTCAGTACACTAAAAGAGTATTTCATACTTGGTATATATTCGTTCCTCCTTTATGGAAAGTCAGAATGTGTCTAAAACGGCCCCAATGGCGGTTCATCAAGAGATGCTTGTTCCGACGTTAATATACGGTAGTGAAAGTTGGGTTTGGCAGAAGAAGCATGAAAGCAGACTGAATGCGGTCGAAATGAGAGCATTAAGAAGTATGTGTGCTGTAACCTTGAATGATAGAATAAGAAATGAAGATATCAGAGAGCAATGTGGAGTAAAAGTAGGTGTTGTGACAAAAGTAGAAAAAGGGATGCTTAGGTGGTTTGGGCATATAGAGAGGATGGATGAAAGACGACTGACAAAAGAAATTTACCTTGCGAATGTGGATGGAAGGATCGGAAGAGGAAGACCACGAAAAACATACCTTGACCAAATTGCTGAACTTTTTAAGAAAGGCCAAATCAAGAGTACCCTCAACCGTCGGGCTTGCATGAGGAGAATAATGAGTGTGGGGGAAGCAAGGGAAGTATGCCGAGATCGTAGCAGATGGAGGTCTGTGGTCTCTGTCTACCCCTACGGGAGACAGGCGTGACGATATGTATGTATGTATGTATATATTCGTTTATCGTTTACAATATTAATGTTTAGTCGATCATAAATTAGGCATCGCTGTGTACTTCGGCGAAGTTAAATAGGTTTATGGAACAAGAACAAAGGCTTTAATTCCCTGTAGGTGTTTTTGTTGAGATGGCGTAGGCGTCTCTTGCTGTTATTACACCTAAAACTTTATAACTCTTGAAATCTCAGGTATATCCACTTTACGATCGTTGTAAAGTGAAGATTGTTCCGTGAACAATAGGTCTCAATTTGCTTTATTTTTTTTTCTAATATTAAACTTATTTAAAATTGGACAGTATTTTTCCCGCTTGTATATAGGATTATCGTTTATAATTATTAACAGCCTCCAATAGAGACTGGAGATAGGCCTTCTCCTTGTTCTATCTTAGGCATCACGCATTCGAATTAATTAATTAATTATAACCATTAACAGATTCTTATGCACCCCACGTTTTATTTTTATGTGAAACATCTTATCGCGGTGTATATATGAACGATCAACTCATATATATATACTGCCAACAACTTGTGAAATTGGAGGAAGCAATCAAAGAGAAAAGGCCAGAATTGGCTAATGGCAAAGGAAACGTGTTCCACCACGACAATGTGCCACAAAACACGTACGAAACTATTGGAGCTTGGTTGGGAAGGATCACCCATACGGTCCCGATCTTGCACCATCGGATTATCATTTATTCCGAAGTTTACAAAACTTCTTAAATGGTAAAAATTTCTGTAATAACGATGACCTCAAATGGTATTTAGTTTTGACTTAACAAATTGTGTGCAGGTACATGTTGCTGCTACAAATTGTGTGGAGGTTATTCAGTTAAATCTCAATAGATTGAAAATTATTTAATTTTTTAACCAAAAAATCTTCCAGAACAGAAGTATCGTCACTTGATGACCATTCTTTTGCTTCTTCATCAGAACTTGTTTCAGAACTGGTACTAATAGCTCTGCGATTGATAATTCGGGGGCGTGGAATAGGCTCTTCATCAATGGTCTCTTCAAAATCTTCACTTTCAATGTCACTATTACACGAAACATCTGATAATGCGTCAGCGAAGATTTCATTAAAATGATCTTCAATAAATTCATTCATTTTCAAAAGTATAAATAAAAAGTTTATTTTAAATCTAAATTGATTTTTTTTAATCAACCTTCCTGTTCTGTGGTTCCGCATCGACTATTGTAAAAAATAGTTTTTATATGTCTCAATTTTTCCAGAATCTATGTAGTAGTTTCTCTATTTACTTCTTTCTTCTCTATATACTTCATTTTTTATATATTCTACTTCGTTTTTCTCTATATAGTGTTATTTTTGTACCCACAAACAAACCATGTTGTTACACTAATCCGTACTAGCACGTGATCCGCGCTCAAGTATGAATCGTCAGAAAACGTACTAGTCCGTGTCCCACATACAATGTGCTAAGGATAAGAAAATTCTATGAGTGCAGGACCATGAAGTTACCAGAAAGATGGCAAAAGGTCATCGAACAGAATGGATGATTAAAGTTCATTTTTTGTATAGAAAATTTGAGTTTTATTTCACACTAAAATCCCGAAAGTTCTTTCTTGCCAACCCAATACTTAAATATTATTTTAATAAGCGAAAGTTTTCGAGTAATCTAATATTCATAAACAATTTAATGGTTACCAAATAAACAAGTCTAATCATGTTACCAATTATAATTTGTAACGATCTTGAAATCGCTCACTCGTGCGTATTGTATGTAAATTATGTTTCATTTGTTCGGTTAAATCAATAACTTCAGTTTATAGAAGATACCTTGAACTAGTTTCATATCATTATCTCATACTTCAATGAGCGAGTTTAACTTTTGTAGTGGTAGAGCCACGCTGCAGATGAATACTTTGTCAAGAATGGCATGTTATTTGTCTTTAGCCCGGGGAAGTACCACACTCCCGTAGAAAACAGGCGTTTGAGTGGTAGCTTAGCTCCCGTGCTTCGTCCGATGAGTGGCTAAGTTCCAGAGGTCGAACCCCCCTTCTCCCTTCCCCTCCCTCTCCAACTCCTCCCTCCCATAATGTTATTTTCCTTAAAAACCGACAGCACTTTTGCACTGCCTATGGTACAGCGGATGTTTATGGGCGGATTTGATTGCTTTTCATCACACGCCTGCTAGTTTGCCTTCCTTTTTCAAAAAATGGTGCATTTTCTTGAAAGTTCATCACACTATCCAACGCACCAACTTTAAACGCACCACCACCCAATGGAACTAGCCGCCTTCGCCGGTGTTTCTGGACCGATACGACATTGAAACCTTCAAAAACGCATATTTTAATGGCCGGCGACGCATTTGTGACGCCTATGGTCTTGAAGATGTCTAAGGGTGGTGTTGATTGCTTTCCATCACGTGACACGCTCGCTTATTTGCCTCCCCATCCCATGAAAAAATCCTCCAGGTATGGAAAGGCCAGTGGACTATTTTGTGGTTATAATATATTGATACTTTCGTTTTATGTCACAATAGTAGGTTTTACAATTTTTCACAAACAATTTCTAAAATTTAGCCAACCTAACGGACGGGGTGAATGTAATTCAAAAGAAAACGAAATGCCTTCAGGCTGAACCGAACTAGCTTTCAGTGTAGCGACCGAGTGCTTCGCCAGTACATTATCCATCCGATAACCCAAGCTGGCCCAATCTTTGGAATTTTCTTTGAGAATATAACATATTTATTTCTTTGATCTTTTCTATTAAATATACTAACTGTATTAGAATTTCAGCAGTTTTAAATTTTATATATAATTTATAAAGATAAGATGAGCTTATTAGCTCAATATCAAGGTTACTTTCTAGGGAATATATAGGATATGGACAGTCAAAAGTTTTACTTAGCTAAGATCCGCGACAAGCAAAACAATAACAGAAAATTAATAATGTGTGTTTTTCCGTTGGGTTTAGTGGATTTATTTGGAACTTAAGCCAAAAACTTACCGAAAATCGGCCATCAACTCTCCACCCACCAACCACTACACACAACACCAAAATATATAGGAGTTTGATTACCGAATCGGAACAAAAAAATATGTCCCCCTCCCCCTCTCCCCTCCCCCTCTCCCCTCCCTCTCCAATTATGACACTTTCCTTAAAGGCCGGCAACGCTTTTGCACTGCCTGTGCTACTACGGCTGTTTATGGGCGGCGTTGAATGCTTTCCATCAGGTGACACGCCTGCTCGTTTGCCTTCCCGTCAAAAAAAAAGATAGACAGTCAAACTTACTTTGCTAAGGTCGGTAGGAGATGACCATGAAAAACACACCTTGACCAAATTGGTTTGACCAAAATTATTCCGAGTCTGGTAACCCCCCCAATCCGCATTTCGTTTCCTGCCATTTCCTTTTTTCTCTATCCTTTTCCTTCCTCTCCGCCAATCCACAGTCTGCCGTGCTAATGGATGCGTGGCTAGGGTAGAGCTTAGTCGCAAGCGTGTTGATCGTCCCGGGATCGGGCTCCCCCGGGGACTATGGTGCCTTACTTCAGCATGCAGGGCTCTGCTGAGGCCGACCTCCAACCCTTGTGGCTCGTGGGATTCACTAAGACGAATTTAATATACCTAATTTATTGAAAAATGACGACGACGTGGTTCGCCACCCGTCACGTCCTGATTTTCACGCGGGCGAAAAGCGACTAATGGAGAGCCGTTTCGCTGCGATGAATGGTAGTGGATGGAGCTCTGTGGTCTCTGTCAACCCCTGCGGGGGATAGGCATGAATATATATACAAAAATATGTTTATGTAGGGAATCACACCCGTGACCATTGATAATAAAATCGGTTATTTCACTGCGCCACTTAGATAGTATTGTCGAATAATTGTCTCTCTTGAAATACGTTCTACATTTCCCGGCCTACACACAGGATACATCCAAAGTAAATCCCCGAGATCCCCCGACACGTGTCGGCATGATTTACACTGCAGGAAACCTGATTAACTGTTTGTTCACGTCGCTTATAAAAAAATGTTACATCATTTTTCTTGTGTTGAACAGCTTACTAAAGATTTCTTCATATTTTTTAATAAAATATAGCGCGATATTAAAAAAACAAAAGTGAAGTTGAAAGCGTGATTTTGTATGGATGTAAGACTTTTCCCGAGTAACAACTTCTTCCACTTGACCGCACACAAAGTCGTGCGATCTGAATCTACGATGACCAACATCTCACCGATCGGCTCGATTCTCTAGCGCTGCGGAGGGATGTCTCATCTCTCAGCATTTTTTACTGCTTTTACCATAGGAAGTGCTCCGAAGAATTGTGTGGAATAATTCCCGCCGCAGAATTCCACAACCACACAATTCGCCGTTAAGAAAAGTTTCATCCCCACCATCTGGATGAGTGGCAATCTAGTGCTAGTGAGCTTCTCTCGAAACTTCTTTCCACGCACTACCACACTCTGGAACCAGCTACTATCTTTCCAAACCGATACGATAGTGGCACCTTCAAAAACAAGTCTACGCATACCTAAAAGGCCGGCAAAGCTTCCGTGACTCCTGCGGTGTCGCGGTTGTCTATGGGCGGCGTTGATTGCTTGCTATCAGGCGGCACGCTTGCTCGTTTGCCCTCCAGTGCCATAAAAAAAGACGTGGAAAGATTTTACCGACTTAGGCTTCCATATAAATCTTCTGACAAACAAGAAATAAGATCAACTAATAGTAAAAGTAATAGTAAAATAGTAGTAGGTAGGGTTATAAATAATGGGAGAAGAAGGATTTAATGGGAGGGAAAGAAGGAAATAATGGGAGCGGAAGAAAGGAATAGTTCGATTATCATACGTAACGATGACACAAAAAAAACACCACCACTTAACGCCAAAATTCCATCCCCGTCATCTGGATAGGTGGCCGCCATTACCGTGCGATTTAGCCGCAGTTTTCTACCGTGAACTGCATCTGCACTGCACCAGTGGAAGATTTACTATCCACGGTGTTCCCACGTAAATACGAAGTAGAGACATTCAAGAGACGCGCGTATGTGTTCACAAAAGGGCGGCAACGCAACTGAAGGATGTTTGTGAGCGTTGGTGATCACATACTACCAGATGACCCGCATGCTCGCTCGCCTACTAAGCTATAAAAAAATGTGACAGTGTAGTAATTCCCCGGTCCAGCCAGCCGATCACTACAGCTTCATATTATATTTACGAATGAAAAAATATTAAGTAAAAGGATAATATAATATTTTGTTCCTCATAAATATTTCTCTTGGCATCCTTGAAATAAGCCAACGCCGTTTATAATTTCTGGCAAAAGAGGAAGGTAAATTATAAAACTGTTATCTTACTACCTGTCAGAAGTGTACACTACGGTAACGTTATAAAAATAAATTTATATTTTGCTGCCTTGGATGATAAAAGGAAATAAAAACTATTGAGATTGAGTATTTTTTTATGGGATAGGAAGGCAAACGGGCAGGCGTGTCACCTGATGGAAAGCAAGGAAAGGAAAGTGAGGAAAGTGTCATCATGGGAGGAGGAGGAGGGGGAGGGGGAGGGGGGAGAAGGAGGGAGGGGGAATGGAGGAGGGGGAGGGGGAGAGGAGGAAGAAGGAGGGGAGGAGGGAGAAGGGGGAGGTATTAGGGCCTCCAAAACTCAACTGCTCACCGGAAGAAGCGCAATAGCTGAGCTACCACTCAGACGCCGGTTTTTTCTCCCACCTCTTCCCCTCCCCCTCCCTTCCCATAAAGACTCTTCCCTTAAAGGCCAACAACGCTTCTGTACTGCCCATGGCACTGCGGATGTCTATGGGCGGCGTTGATTGCTTTCCAACAGGTGACACGCCTGCTCGATTGCGTTCCTACACCATTAAAAAAAGTTACTGAATTTTATTTATATCCTTTTAGTTTTTTTGTTTATTATTTAAATATATTTGTAAACCTAGTTCTGCCACCGGTCACTCCATATATACGAGATAAAGTTTCAATTTGACGGAAATAATACTTGTTTTCAAACAAAAGTGCAGCATCAATAAAATGCATACATTTATTTTTTAAAAGCCGCGAGCGCCGCGGTATGCGCTTTTAGCGCTGGCGTGTGTTGCTATCGTAAATAACGGATGACTGCAAAGTGGTTTTGTGGAGAATTTTTATTTTCTCGTATTGTATTCTATTATATGGCGACAATGTCTTTTACGGATTAGGAAACCAAACGAGCGGGCGTGTCACCTGATGGAAAGCAATCAACGCCGACCATAAATATTCGCAGTGCCACAGGCAGTGCAGAAGCGTTGTCAGCCTTTAAGGAAAGTGTCATTATGGGAGGGGGAGGGGGAGGAGGGTAGGAGGGTAGGGAAGGGGGAGGAGAGTTGGGCCGCCAGAACTCATCTACTCGCCGGACGAAGCGCGGTAGCTAAGCTACCACACAGACGCCGGTTTTCGGAATGTGACCAATGTTGTCCAAAGATATCCGCAGTATAAATAAATATATAAAAAATATAATAATAACAAAAATAAATGTATCACAAATGTACGTAAACTTTTTAATTAAATATAATAAAACTTTTTTATTTTTTTTTTTCTATTAAGTAAATTTAAAATAGAAAGAAATATATTGTTTTATACAATATAAAAACAAGAATCGATCGACTGACGTCTTTCGGATTGACATATCACCTTTCCTTGCATCAGAAATTAATATTGAATATAAAATAAATTTAAAAGTGTATAAATTCATTAATATAAAATATAATTCATCAATATAAATATAATTAATATAATATGTAAAGTGATTCATTAATAAATGAACTTTACTTGGAAGAGTTTCACTATATTTTATATCGCAGATAAAACCACTTAAAGATCCCATGTCGCCGTATCAGTACCGCTGGCACGATATAGAAGACGCTACAGAAGCGTGGCTGGCTTTTAAGAAATGTGTAGGCTTGTTTTTTGAAGGTTCCAATTTCCTATCGATTCAGAAGCTCCGTTGGAAGTAGCTGGTTTCACAGAGTAATGGTGCGTGATACAATGTGACCATATAACAGAATACAGTGAGAAAATAAACCAACCTGATTGACTCCTGGTGATGGATTCGAACTTTTTATTACAGAGCAGGCTGGTTGGATGCTCTTTGGCATATGGATCACGTGATGGTAAATGATCACGCCCCCCCCCCCACAGACATCCGCAGCACCAGAGGCATCCCAGCCTTTTATGAACACATACGCTCGTCTTTTGAATAGTTCTATATCATGTCTCGCGTGAGATGCATTTATCCTGAAACTTTTTCTACGTATTACTCTGTGGAACTGGCTTAAAATACTAACTAACTAACTTTGTTGGCGCAACGACCCAAAATGGATCTTGGCCTCCGAGCTGATCTTACGCCACTTATGCATCCTGCGCCACCTTCTGCCAGTTATAGATTTGAAGGTTGCACATGTCAACCTCCACCACGTCTCTCCAGAGGTACCCGGGGCACCCTACAGGACGCCGTCCAGTTGGGCCACCCATATACGCTCTCTCGACTGCGCGATTTTCCCCTATCCTCGCAACGTAGCCCGACCAACGAAGTCGGTGAGCCTTAATCTCTCCGATTACATTGGGTTGGGCCACCAGATGCTTGATTTCGTCACTTTTTTGATTTCGCTACCTGCTATCATCTCTTTTGATTGGAATCCTGGGCCCACCCAAAAGAGATGATGTAGGACTTTTGCTTCTGCGACTAGAAGTTTCTTCTCTCACTTAAGCGTTAGTGCCCAAGCCTCACGGTCATACGTTAGAATAGAACTTAACGGAACTGGCTACCTTCAGCAATATTTTCGAATGTTTATACGATGTTGGGACGTTAAAAGACATCTTTACATATATTTCAAAGGCCGGCAATGCTTTTGCCGTAAGGTTGCTATATAAACAGCGTTGTGTATATATGTACGGTATACCTACTTAAGGTATATTATCTGGGGCATATAATTTCATCAGCCATGATATGAACATATACCCTTTTTGATTACAAAGTAAACAGAGGTCTCGAGCTGTGCAAATAAGGGGCATCAGCCACCGGTTATCTGGGTCACTGAAAGGTTGGTAAACATGATTTCCCTCTGAATCTGGTTTAATAGTTGTTGTGAACAAGTTATGTATCTTCTGTGCACGGAAGAACGGATCGGCACGTCCACGGAACTGTTACAGTTTTTATAACCAACTTCTTAGTAGCTTCGCTAATGGGCTTCTTTCTGCAATCGATCAGAGCCGGGGACCTTACCCTTCTTCTTCATCTTGATGGTAATTAATTAAAACAAATAAAGTAAATTATGTCAGTGTCACGTACAATAAAATAATCAAGTAAATACTACAGCATGTTGCTGATGCGACTCACAAAACTTTATCCATACATGAAACGTCCAACGCATACACATACAATCGGGTATACACAATGTGTTTGCGTGATGCGTGTGTTTAAAGTATGGCTATAGCTATACTCATATCTATAGATATACCTTAAGCATTAGCATGTTGCTGACGCGAACTCATAGATTTTTTCCCTACACAGAGTCGTGTGCAGTGTATATTTTTCAATACCTACTATTAGTTCATACTCTCTCAAAATATAATATATTTATATATCTTGTTCAAATTTTCACTCGCTAATAAAATACTTTTTATTCATCCACTCAAGTTTAAACCATTTTTTTAAACTTTTAGTGGATGTTGTTAATGTTAATACAATTTTTACAAATATTAATTCATTAATTAATTTTACTCTTATATCGGAGAAAATACATTCCTTTAAATAACATACTTAGCAGGATATAAAAAATTTAGGAATAAATACGGTATATGGACAGTCAAAAGTTTTACTTAGCTAAGATCCGCGACAAGCAAAACAATAACAGAAAATTAATAATGTGTGTTTTTCCGTTGGGTTTAGTGGATTATTTGGAACTTTAAACCAAAAACTTACCGAAAATCGGCCATCAACTCTCCACCCACCAACCACTATACACAACGCCAAACACACACTATCACTTTTCCATCTTGTACACGACACGTGTTTCGCCCCAACACGAGGCATCTTAAAATCAAATAATCCACTAAACCCAACGGAAAAACACACATTATTAATTTTCTGTTATTGTTTTGCTTGTCGCGGATCTTAGCTAAGTAAAACTTTTGACTGTCCATATAGTGATGGATTTCCGCAAAGTAACGCCTGACTCCATTAATAATAAATACGGTAGCAAAGCGTGTAGATTGCTGGAAAAAGTAGGAATTTACTTTTAAAAAAATATATTACTTTTTTTTATGGTATAGGAGGGCAAACGAGCAAACGTGGCGCCTGATGGAAAACAATCAACGTCGCTCATAGACAACCGCGACACCGCAGGAGTCGCGGAAGCGTTGCCGGCCTTTTAGGTATGTGTAGGCTTGTTTTTTGAAGGTTCCAATGTCGTAACGGTTCGGAAAGACCGCCGAGGGTAGCTGGTTCCACAGAGTGGTGGTGCGTGGAAAGAATTTACGAGAGAAACGCACCGTAGTAGATCGCCACTCATCCAGATGGTGGGGATGAAATTTTCCTTTACGGCGAGTTGTGCGGGAATTATTCCAAACAATTCCTCTAAAACATAATTATTAATAATTCAAAAAAATAATAATAATTCAAAAAAATAGTTGTTTAAATAAAGAAATTCTGTTTTCGTGAACGTTATTATTATTATGGTAATGCTATGGAAACAAAAGACTTCAAAGAAAACGAAAACTGGCAGTAAAGCTATTCGAGGAGAAAGGAATAAATGAGGTATTGAAATTTGAATCCATTTATATTACTTGCCAGGTGAAAAGAATTGAATGATTATTATTCGAAACACGGATCCTAGTCTCGGAATAATCTCAACACTGCGTCAATATTACCCCTAGCGGAATTACGATCAAAATGGCACGGGGCTCGACGAAGAGAGAAAACTCCGAATAGCTTCGAATCCATACCATGTTTATAAATCATTTCATCATTTTTGAATATATTTCTTAATAAACTGAAATATTCTTTATCCTAGAAGTTTTCTCAAAGGCATTTTTTGAATGGTCTATAATTTTTTTTAAATTTACCACATTGATTTTTAATTTCCGTTATGTACTTTTCCCGCCAACTTACATTATTTTTTTATTTCATTTTTTTTGCACTATCGTCACGCCTGTCTTCCATAGGGGTTGGCAGACACCACAGATCTCTATCCGCTACGATTACGGCATACCTTCCTTGCTTCCATCTTTCATCCATCCTTCCTCTTACATTAATTCCAGCGAAACGGCTATCCATTAGTCGCTTCTCGCCCTCGTGGGAATCAAGACGTGATAGGTGGCGAACCACGTCGCCGTCATTTTTAGGTTTATTGTGTATTGTGTATTTATTTAGTATTCGTCATAGTGAATCCCACGAGCCGCAAGGGAGAATGGAGGTCAGCCCCAGCAGAGTCCGGCATGCTGAGGTAAGGTACTATAGTACCCGGGGGGAGTCGACACGCTTGCGACTAAGCTGCGAAAGGATAAGGATAGAGAAGAAAGGAAAGATGAATTTAGACAGGATGATATGATACTATCGCAGCGGAAGACAAGGAGTAATACAGTAGTACCCCTGTATCAATATTATAACTACCGGACGGGCGGCTAGTCATAGATACTCCCTGAGAAAACTACATTTAATAATAAAAAATGGCAAGTTTTTATAAATGTCAGTTATTATTATTAATGGAGTCATATGTTACTTTGCGGAAATCCATCACTATGTGGACAGTCAAAAGTTTTACTTAGCTAAGATCCGCGACAAGCAAAACAATAACAGAAAATTAATAATGTGTGTGTGTTTTATTTCCGTTGGTTTAAGTGGATTTATTTGGAACTTAAATCAAAAACTTACCGAAAATCGGCCATCGATTCTCCACCCACCAACCACTATATACAACACCAAACACACATACCGACAACCGAAAAGACTTTTCGGTTGTCTTCCGTAGAGTCTACTATACCTGAAGATGCCTCGTGTTGGGGCGAAACACGTGTCGTTTACAAGATGGAAAAGTGATAATGTGTGTTTGGTGTTGTGTATAGTGGTTGGTAGGTGGAGAATTGATGGCCGATTTTCGGTAACTTTTTGGTTTAAGTTCCAAATAAATCCACATTTTAACCCAACGGAAAAAAAAACACACATTATTAATTTTCTGTTATTATTTTGCTTGTCGCGGATCTTAGCTAAGTAAAACTTTGACTGTCCATATAGATGTCAGTTATATTTTCGTAGAATCATCATGATAACATGGTGATTCTAAGCTTAATTGGAATAGCTAACAAGAATTCTAGTAACTCAAACTTTACATGTAGTGATAGTATACTTTCAATAATGAAGCAAACAAGAATAGAAAATCCTTCGACTTTAGATGTAAGGGATGAACAATGAAACTTTTTCTATTTCAAACTCTACTCTCTGGGGAGGTTATTTAAGGAGAGGGTGGGTAACTTTCGATAACAATAGAAAATAAAAACACTAGACGCGGGAATATTTGCAGAAGTCAATTTTTATTCACCACTTCGAGTGTAAACGAAGATATACAAAACTGTTTTTCCACTCGGCAATGGGTATCGTTTTTTATTGGAAATGGTTTTGTAATGGAAGTATGTTTACATCAGTTATTAATGGAGTCAGGCGTTACTTTGCGGAAATCCATCACTATATGGACAGTCAAAAGTTTCACTTAGCTAAGATCCGCGACAAGCAAAACAATAACAGAAAATTAATAATGTGTGTCTTTCTGTTCGGTTAAGTGGATTTATTTGGAACTTAAACCAAAAACTTACCGAAAATCGGCCATCAATTCTCCACCCACCAACCACTACACACAACACCAAACACACATACAATCGAAACACACGGAAGACAACCGAAAAGTGTTCCACTTTTCGGTTGTCTTCCGTAGAGTCTACTATACCTGAAGATGCCTCGTGTTGGGGCGAAACACGTGTCGTTTACAAGATGGAAAAGTGATAATGTGTGCTTTGGTGTTGTGTATAGTGGTTGGTGGGTGGAGAATTGATGGCCGATTTTCGGTAAGTTTTTGGTTTAAGTTCCAAATAAATCCACTTAACCCAACAGAAAGACACACATTATTAATTTTCTGTTATTGTTTTGCTTGTCGCGGATCTTAGCTAAGTAAAACTTTTGACTGTCCATATATTTACATCAGTTGCTAACATATTATAAATATAATATTTTTGACATACATTACATAGATTGTTTGATGGCAGAATTAGAAATCATAAAATAAATAACAAAAAAAGTACAAAAGAAATATGTATTATATGTATATTTAGGAAAAAATGTATCTCACTTCAAAACACTCAAAATTTTCTATCGCTGGTAGAGCTGTGAGACTCAGACCATTCGATGCAGTATTTTTTTCATATCAACATCCTATATAATGTACATATGAAAAAAATTCTGCATCGAATGGTCTGTAATATATATAAAGTATATAGTATACAGCGTGTCCCAGAACTCAACGTCAAGCCGAAACGGGGTGACAGGGTTGATGCAGTTTGAAAATTATGGGCATTTAAGAAAAACCTAGAAATTTGGTCAAACTGTAACCATTTTTCGGTTATTGTGGTTGTTTTTTATAATTTTTGTTCATTTTAACTTTGGAACCGTAACCCTAAATAACATTACTAGAATCACAGTAAAAAATAATGACACAATTGCCCCAACTTTCCTAGAATTAAGATTATTCGTTAAACTATGAATTTAAAAGTTTCAAAATTTGACGACTTTGAAAGGCCCTCCTTTAAAAAAAGTATTAGAGTGCCTTGGCAAGTGCCATAGACGAAGAGGTTAGAAATAACCAAACCAAATACCAAAGCTTCCTTGGAGTGTGCCGCCTAAGCCAATGTCTGAGATTTGGAGTCCGACATAACATTTGCTCAGACTCGGTCTTCACTCCAGCATTCCAACTCAATTTTTTTGTTAAATATCGTACATTAAAATAAAATAAAATACTTTATTATCGAGACGAAGATTTATATTTTATACTGTGATTCACAGGGTAGATTAGTCATTAACAATTTCTATGTATATTTATGGCTAAAATAATTAATATTCGTTATATGTATATATTAGAGTTGTAATAAACTCACACAATCGGGACAATGGCTTCTATCATTGTTGTGGTCAACTTATTAATTCTATCCCCACCATCTGGATCAGTGGCAATCCACAACGGTGCGTTTTTCTAGAAACCAGCTAACTCCAGGGGTGTTTCCCAATACTGAAACTTTCAAAAAACAAGCCTACACTTTTCTTAAAGGCTGTTTTGCAATGCCTGTGATACTACGGATGTCTATGGGCGGCGTTGATTGCTTTCCTTAACGTGACATACCTGCTCGTTTGCCTTTCTATTCCATAAAAAAATCAATCTTAACACGCTAAATACTAGAGAAATCAAAAGAATGTTTGCCAGAATAGCAGTATAAAATATAATAACGAATATTTTACAAAATCTCCTCGAGTCGTCTTACCCTTCCTCAAATAATATAGAAATCGAATCGCTTTTAAAATGGGTCATTGCTTAGAAGCATGACTTTATATTTTGTATTGTAGACTTCGTAAAAGCGGATTCCATTACCCTAAATGGGGGTGGCGGCTGCCGGATGAAGCTCGTCGCACACTTCGTGTTATTTTGTTTAATTACTAGTACTTTATCACGAACCGCCGATTGGACTTCAAATCTTGCGCCGCAAGTGGACTTGGATAGGCCATACTCTCCGAAGGAACCCTGATCACATTCCCAGATAGGAGCTGGAATGGACTCCTCAAGGGAAAAGGAAGCGAGGCCGACCCAAACACACCTGGAAGCGCTCCGTAGTGGCCGAGATGAAATCCATCGGGCTAACGTGGCCTGAAGTGAAGCGCGTCGCTCCAGACCGTTATTAATGAAGAAGCATTGTGGACGCCCTCTGCCATACCTCGGGGACATAGACAGTAGAAGTACAGTAATGGTACCCAATCTTTTTTCATAGAGGCTACAAACACGTGTTAGTCGTGGTGTGGCAGGCCAAAATATGTGTATATATATATATATATATATATATATATATATATATATATATATATATATATATATATATATATATATATATATATATATATATATATATATATATATATATATATATATATATATATATATATATAAATAACACCCCTGGAGGTAACTGGTTCTACAGGGTAGTGGTACATGGAAGGAAGTTTCTAGAAAAACACACTGTTCTGGGTTGCCACTGATCCAGATGGTGGGGATGAAAGTAATAAGTTGACCACAACGATGATAGAAGCCATCGTTTGTACAGATTGTGTGATTGAGTTTATTACAAATCTAATATATTGTGATTATTAATCATTTTGAGCCATAAATATACATAGAAATTGTTAATGACTAATCTACCCTGTGAATCCCAGTATAAAATATAAATCTTCGTCTCGATAAAAAAGTATTTTATTTTATTTTAATGTACAATATTTAAGAAAAAATTGAGTTGGAGTGCTGGAGTGAAGACCGAGTCTGAGCAAACGTTATGTAGAACTCCAAGTCTCAGACATTGACACGCTCTACGGGAGCTTTGGTAGCCTTATTTCTAACCTCCTCGTCTATGGCACTTGCCAAGGCACTCTAATACTTTTTTTAAAGGAGGGCCTTTCAAAGTCAACAAATTTTGAAAATTTTAAATTCATGGTTTAACAAATAGTCTTAATTGTAGGAAAGTTAGTTATATATATATTATATATATATATATATTACCTGGGTCATATGATGAGACATGACAGGTACAAATTGCTGCAACTGATCATGATGGGAAAAATCGCGGGCAAAGGGCAAGGTGGTCGAAAAAGAAAGTCTTGGCTACGTAATATCAGGGAGTGGACCGGGGTAGCGAGTGCTCCAGAAGTGCTGCAGTTCGCGAAGGAGAAGGAAGGTTGTGCTGAATTGGCTGCCAACCTTCACAAGTCGGAGTAGCGCTCTTAGGAGAAGCAGAATAATAATAAAATGGCGTGTTGCTGCGATTCAATCAGACGTCTGCTGTAAATGAATAAATTGCCGTGTATTATCGCAAATTACCACATCAATAATAGCACACTGCACACAGTGTCGCGGTAGTATTATATAGAACCTATTTATACACCGCACTCTCAATTTTTCTTGTGGTTTGGTAACCCTGCCAATGTGTATTGGACAAGCGTGGTGGGCAAACGTGCCGCCCTCCAGAAATGCAGAGGTAAATAAAATATAAAACTTTGAACTTATTTTATAGTTAGTGTGCTGCCAAATTATGAAATTAAGTGTAAATACCGACTTTTCCCGCCAACTTACATCAGTGACGATGTGTTTTTATTTCATTTTCATAATCTTATATTATTATCAGTTATATTGTTTAATTGTGGTGGCGTATTATGCAATATAGTTCGATTAAGGCGTATAAGTGAAGTGATATGAAATAAATGAGTGTATCGTAACTTTTTAAGTTGACTGAAAAAGTCCATAGAAGGTTTTTGGTAAAATTGCCACCAATTTATCAAGACGCAACGTTATGAGCTGATTTGTTACATTTCAAGAGATTGGATATTATTGTATATTACTTGACACTGGCATAATATTTGTAACTAATTGCCATCAAAGAAAAGTGTAAATACCGCAACAAAAAAAGTTTGAGAATCACTGACACGGACTGGTCACTGATGTAAATTGGCGGGAAAAGTCCATCAGTACTGCTCCATTCTCCAAACGCGCGGTTCGCTTTTAAACTAATGTCACTTTACGTCCGATTAACATACCCTGACCTTAATTAGCGGGCGCGTCATCAATCAGCCGTCCCCAGCCCCAGTCTCGGTGGTTGACAAGTACCCGTGACGTACCCACGTTTTACTCGCGATTCGGGTAAAAGGGTTGCCACAATTGATTTATTTTAGCGTATCTAATTCAATCCTTGCACCCACAAAAACTATGCTAATGAAAGTTTCAACAAGGAGAACAACTATTCAGAAATCTAGAGCCGTATCCAACTTTCATGGAACAAATACTGGAGCCTGAAGGAAATCTTCAAAAGCAGTATGCCTGTAAATAAATAAAACCAACTTTATGTCTAAATACTTGTTATCGTGCATAACCTACGCCTACCAGACCTAGTAATACACAGCAATTATAAAGAAATAAAATTATCATATGTCAACGAGGCCTAAAACGAAGTATGCTAAATACTTTTGCTTATTAGTGGTAGAGCCACGCTGCAGACGAATAGTTTGTTAAGAAAGGCATATTATTTGTCTATAGCACGAATGGGCCGGCTCGCCCGGGGAAGTACCACACTCCCGCAGAAAACCGGTGTCTGAGTGGTAGCTTAGCTACCGCGCATCGTACGGTGAGCGGTTAAGTTTCGGAGGCCCAACCCCCTTCCCGATCCTTCTCCCCCATCCAGTTCTAAACAATCGAATGCTAGGAATTCCACAAAGTAACGACTAACTCCATCATTGAGCGAGCGTGTGGGCCATTCATACTACAGACAAATAATATGCCATTCTTGACAAGAATTCGTCTGCAGCGTGGCTCTACCACTACAAAATTATCCTACACAATTATTATATAAACCAACATTATTCTTACATCGTCCGCCAACAGATGGCGCCGTATGTTATATAAAATTAAGTCTCGCCTATTAAATAATGATGTTAATTCTAATGCGCCCACATCTGCGTATTTCCTAAGCTTGCTTTGCAGTTAAGTTACCTACTTCAAAGTTTGCAGAGTGTCTGTTTACAACTCTTGTGAAAAGTTCGTACAAGATTCCAATTGAAGTCCTCGTTTGCCCGGGATTGCAGAGTAACAGAGAATGTAATTACAGTTTTGTCCAAGTACCAAGATTGTTCGTTTCAGTTTTCTCCAAGTACCTAGATTGTTAGTTTTGCTATGTGAGTATACCACCAATTGGCTCAGTGACGGAGCTGCTACCAGCTGCAGTTACGTAGTTAATGGTCGCGAGTTCGATCCCCGCATCGGGATAAATATATGTATGGCCTACAAATATTTATTCCGAGTATAGTTACCCTGCAAATCTGCATTGGACGGACATGGTGGACGATTTATGGAGTCAGGCGTTAATTTGCGGAAATCCATTACCATGTGGACAGTTAGAATTTTTAATTCGCTGATAAGCGCGATAAACAAACAAAAATAGAAAAATAATAATGTGTTTTTTTTACTGGAAGAAGTGGATTTACGAGGAACTTAAAATGCCAACGCTGACATGCTGACCATAAAGCCAGGAACTAGCAAATAACTCACTTTCAAACTTCTAGTATGTCACTTGATGGTTACAATTACAGAAGTAGTTCCTGTGTCCTGTTGTTGTACATTGTGCAGATAAGTTATTTTTCAGGTCATATACGGTTTAAGTGCTGCTCATAAATATGAGAATACATGCTGCAAGGTGAATATTCATTTTTTCAAATTTTTATCATGTGGACAGTCAGAAATTATACTTAGCTAAGATCCACGATAAACAAACAAAAATAGACAAATAATAGAGTATTTTATAGTAGAAGAAGTGGATTTACGGGGAACTCAAACTAAATCTTACTGAAAAAATGGCCGTCGGCAACTCTCGATTTCCCAATAATTATCAAACACACACCACCACTCTTCCACAACATACACGACACGCGTTTCGTCTCAACACGGGGCATCATCAGGTATAGTAGACTCCATCGTTTAGTGACACTCTCTTAACGGTTGTCTTCCGTGACTTTCGCGTGGTGGGATTAAATCTTTTCCTCTTATTTAGCAGAACGAAAAGTCTTCCGAAAGATCCTAGGCCCGACCAAAAGTGACGATGGCAGTTGGCGAAATCTAAAAAATGCTGAATACGAGCATCTGGTGGCCTAAACCAATGTAATACGAGTGACTAAGGCTCACCAACTTCGTTGGATGGGCCACGTTGAGAGGATGGGGGATGATCGCGCAGTCAAGGGGGTCGCCTAACTGGACGACGTCCTGTGGTGCGCCCCAGGTACCGCTGAAGAGACATATTCGAAGATGACTTGCGCAACCTTCAAGTCTGTAACTGGCAGGAGGTGGCGCAGGACAGGGCACGGTGGCAAAACATCTGTTAGTTCGTTCTTATTTAGTCACTAATCCCCAAGCTGCGGGCCTTACGTTGGCGAATACTCAAGTTGAAAGGCGAATACTCAAAGGCGAAATGCCATCAACGGCGTCACACACAAGGAAACCATCAAAAGGGATTGTAGCAAACGTTAGACTAGAATAAACAAAATAAAAATTATAATAAATTCCGCTGCGAAAGTTCCGCCCTATTATATTATTCGCGTTCCAAAGCGGATTCATTATTCATGGAAGAGCGTCTTGAATGCCGAGCGATATTATTTTCGCCGTTGATTTTTGCAAATTATCTTCGCGAACAATGTACGGATGGATTTTTTTAGTATTGCCTTTTGCCATATGACTATATTAACTTTTTTTTTATCTTTTATGGCAATTAGTTACAACTATCATGCCAGTGTTAAGTAAAATACAATAATATTCAATCTCTTGAAATGTAACAAGTCAGCTTATCACGTTACGTCTTGATAAAATTGCCCCCATAAGTGAAGTGATGTGAAATAAATGCGCATATCGTGACTAAGTTGACTGATAGTTCATACTATATCAAACAACTTAATCACTATACACGCAATTATTTCATATCAATTCACTTATACGCCTTAATCGAACTATATTGTATAATACGCACCCACAATTAAAACAATATAACTTATAATAATATAACAACGGTGTATTTAAAGTTCAATTTTAAACACGGCAACAGAACACTGGACTCCTAAATTTTAACCGCTGCGAACGCTGCAGTTACACAACGCCCGCAGGTGTTGGCTGCACTTAGAATAAATTAATAATCACAACGTTGCGTTCTGGCTGCGAGCCAGCGTGGTCAAACGGATTTTATTATTCAATTATTTTTTTATATATTCACGACGATCCCCGCAGGGGTTGGCAGAGACCACAGAGTTCCATCCGCTACCATTCATCGCAGCGAAACGGCTCTCCATTAGTCGCTTCTCGCCCTCATGAGAATGAGTTCGTCACGTCCTGACGATGACTTCTATATGTGTCAACCTGTAAACAGGTGCTGCTTGTGGAGACCGACCTAAATAAAATAGAACTCGGAGGCCCCTCATATTACTGCCTTTTCACCCTAATTTTATTCACATCCTCACCCTAAACTAGGCAACACATCTACAGTGCTTTTTATATTCCGTTTGCTCATTTCCCCATCTATTTCATAAAATAAATAAGACTGCGAAATTTTCTTCGTACTGCAACCAAAACTACCCTAGCAGAAACACTTCTTCCAGTCCTCGATTATGCTGACGTCTGCTGTTTTACCAAGGTTTAACTTGACAAACTTAAGCGCCTTCAAAACATCTTTATAAGGTTTATATTTGGATTGCGCAAGTATGACCATATTTCGAATTTCAGCGCTAAGCTCAAGCTGCTCCTCATTCACCTTCGCTGGAATGCTCACACACTCTCTCTCTTCTTTACTCTATTTTATTTAATCTATTTTACCCTTCTTAGTCACGCTTTGAATTTCTCAATGAATCACATTCGAAATGTTAAATAACATATAAAAATTTAATATTAAAAATATCTTCTCATCATATTAAATTCTTTGACCAATCTTTTACAGTACAGGCTATTCGATTATCGAATTTGTTGCCACTGGAGGTGAGACAAGCGAAGTCTCTCCCGATTTTCCAAAAGCTTGTCAAAATCACTATCTATCTTTATAAATATGTATTCTTTATTTATTCATTTATTATTTACTCACATTTATATTTTTACTTAAGGCTGTGGGACCAGCTACCTTCCGGCGGTCTTTCCGAACCGATACGACATTCAAAAACTAAGCCTACACATACTAAAAGGCCGACAACGGTGTCGCGGTTGTCTATGGGCGGCGATGATTGCTTTCCATCAGGCAGCACGCTTGCTCGTGTGCCCTCCTATCCCATACAAAAAATAAGACTTTCCTACGATTGTCTGGAAGAAATGGCTATTAACGCTAAGACCGCCATTTGTATATAAATATAATCGATAATCTTTGTTTTTTTGGTGTACGATAAAGAATGTATCTATTTATCTATCTAAACAATGGTTTACGTCGATAGTTAAATAGTAAAATCAAACCCGCGATCTTCATATCCTTAACAACTGATCTATACCTGCTTTAAGATTAAAATTTTAAAAATATGTTGTAAAAAAAATTTTATTTCACTAACGTAAATTTAATTTCAGTCTCACCGGCGCCGGTCAAATTGTCCGTAAGGAAAGCTTTGAGCATTTCTCTTAATTACAACATCAAATTTAATTATGCGAAGCCATTTCTCTTATCTGTGTTTATGATTAATTTATTAGTGGTAGTATAGCCACGCTGCAGACGTATACTTTGTCAGGAATGGCATATTATTCGTGTGTAGCATGAATGGGCCGGCTCGCTCGCGGAAGTACCACATTCCCACAGAACACCGGCGTCTGAGTGATAGCTAAGCTACTGCGCTTCTTACGGTGAACGGCCTGAGTTCCGGAGGCCCAACACCCACCCCTACCACTCCCATAATGTAAATAACTTCCACCTCTCTCTCTTTGATATTCTTTGGCCACCCAGGTCGGTCGCTTGAGTATCTGATTTCGTGTTAAGCAATACTATGTATCATATAAATTCATACCTAAAGACGCCTGAACAAAAAATTATAGCAACATTATGCACAAGAACATTTTGATGCTATTCTATTATTTCAGATTTTGAATATTTATTATAAACATACATAATAAATGAAAGAAATACCATTCCATGCCCCTATTAACCAATTAGAGATCTATGAACATTAACAGTTACATTACTTATGAGGCGAAAGTGGCGATTGTAGCGAAGAATTGTAATGGCTTCCTTATACAATTAAAAAAAAAACATTATTAGCCTGTGATAGTCTCCTACAATAACAAATTTACGTTGCGAATGTGGATGAAAGGGTCGGTAGAGGAAGACCACGGAACTCTGGCCTCTCCTAACTCCTCCCTCCCCTCCCCCTATAATAATAATTTATTTATTTGCATTAAACTGGGTTAATAACAAGATTTTCAGTCAGCAAACGTCCGCCAGTTTAGCAATTATCAAATGGCATACAAAAATACAGTCAACAAGTATTGTCTTCCTATCCAATAAAAAAATACCAATGCATTTATTCCATTTGTGTTTATTGTGGCAAAAAAGAATACGGTAGTAAGCGTTCCTTTTACAAATAAGACATCCTTTTGATCAGTCTAAATATGGGTGAGTTGACTAAAATAGTCAACACCTTGATGTCTCACTTTGTGTGGATATATACTTTACGTAATCCAATATGTATACTGTTATGGCCCGCTCTCCTCCTTAATTACGTTACCACCCGACGACTGAGATAAAACTACCGTCGTTCAGCGCGAGTGTAACCACATCACAGGATCCAGCTGCGCTGACGTTAAGGTGCCATAATACCGCATCGCGAGTTCTGATTGCACTAACGCTCACATTTCTACAGGAATGTTGTGTTTTGTGCAGTCCTTACATTCGTATTTGACGGTGGATACAGTAATAAAGTCACTCCTGTGTGTATTTTTATTTCTCATTTATTAATGGTAGAGTCACGCTGCAGACGAATACTTTGTCAAGTATAGCATATTATTTGTGTGTAGCACGAATGGGCCGGCTCGCCCGGGGAAGTACCACACTCCCGCAAAAAACCGGCGTCTGAGTGGTAGCTTAGCTATCGCGTTTAGTGCGGTGAGCGGCCTGAGTTCCGAGAGCCCAACACCCTCCCCTCTCACTCCCATAATGTCACTTTTCTTAAAGATCGGTAATGCTTCCGCACTGCCTATGGTGCTGCGGATGTCTATAGGCGGCGTTGATTGCTCTCCATCAAGTGGCACGCCTGCTTGTTTGCCTTCCTATCACATAAAAAAAGATTGAATTAAATAGGAAGTCAAACGAACGAACCTGGAACCCAATTGCCGCGCTTCCCACTTGGCTCATCAAAATCGGTCTAACCATCCCACTCAAATTCACAAAAACTCATCAAAATCGGTCCAGTCGTGTCAGAGAAGTTCAGTGACAAATACATGTATAAGAGGAATCATTTAGAAAGATAATAATTTAGTACTTTATTAAAGAATTATAAAAAAAATATGACACGAAAAGAGAAAATATGACTCGAAAAGAATTATAAAAAAGTATGACTCGAAAATAAAAGTAAATCGAGTTTGTATACTCGTACTCGATATACTCGAGTATACAAACTCGATTTACTTTGTATACCCGTATATGTACCTCAACTTGACAATAACGAACCAGCCATCTGTTGGGTCGTAAATCAGTGTCATCCGATAGCGCTGCAGGTGTACCTACCATGCCCGCGTTACAAACGCCTTGTTTAGCTTGGACAGAAAGACAAACAATTAGAGTCAACTTATATAAGATTTACATAAAAATAAAATAACTTGTCAGTATTATATACATGGAAAGTAGTAGTATATATACGAGTATATAAGAAACAACGTGGTCAGATCGCGGACCACAGTGACGACATTGATACGGACACACACATACATACGTATACATCAATATACTCGTATATATCGTCACTATACGTGTACATCTATATACGAGTATATAGATGTACACGTATGTATGTGTGTGTTCGTATCAATGTCGTCACTGTAGTCCGCGATCTGACCACACCGGTTCTTGCTGAAAACCAGTGCCAGGTGCTCCAATAAAACGCCTAGCATATTCTCAGCAAGATCCACTTCATGACACATGTTAAATTACGAGGCCGACAACGCATTTGTGAAAATATATCCAAACTGTGTATGGATTAACATATGACTCGCTTAAAAATATATCCAAACTATGGATTAACAAATAATTCGCACAAAAATATATCCAAACTATGTATGGATTAACAAATGACTCGCTTAAAAATATATAAAAACTGTGTATGGATTAACAAATGACTCGCTCAAAAATATATCCAAACTGTGTATGGATTAACAAATGACTCGCTAAAAATATATCCAAACTGTGTATGGATTAACAAATGACTCGCTCAAAAATATATCCAAAATGTGTATGGATTATCAAATGACTCGCTCAAAAATATATCCAAACTGTGTATGGATTATCAAATGACTCGCTCAAAAATATATCCAAACTGTGTATGGATTAACATATGACTCGCTAAAAATATATTCAAACTGTGTATGGATTAACAAATGACTCGCTAAAAATATATCCAAACTGTGTATGGATTAACAAATGACTCGCTAAAAATATATTCAAACTGTGTATGGATTAACAAATGACTCGCTAAAAATATATCCAAACTGTGTATGGATTAACAAATGACTCGCTAAAAATATATCCAAACTGTGTAGGGATTAACAAATGACTCACTCAAAAATATATCCAAACTGTGTATGGGTTAACAAATGACTCGCTAAAAATATATCCAAACTGTGTATGGATTAACAAATGACTCTCTCAAAAATATATTCAAACTGTGTATGGATTATCAAATGACTCGTTCAAAAATATATCAAAACTATGTATATATTTACAAATGACACACTATAACATTTTACAGCGATCATAACGGATATTGGAAAAGAAATCATTGACCCTATGACGTCATAAATTCCTTTCGGAACACAATGGAAGCGTAGTATGTGAACTACGGACGTAAAAACTTGTATACATTTAATGTCTTTATGTTATATTTTGACAATCACAAATAACAACGTATCATTTAGTAGCGGTTTTCTACTACGAACTGTGAATATGGGGAACTATTTGCCACCTGCGGTTTTCCCACGTAAACACGACATAGGGGCATTCAAGAGACGCGCGTATGTGTTCACAAAAGGCCGTCAATGCATCTTAGACACGCTTGCTCGTTTGCCTTCCTATACCATAATACAAGTATATTTTATTTTCAATAGCCCTTAAATGAAATTAGAGTAGGATAAAAAGAATCAAAAATAACATCAAATATTTCCTTTAGTGGATCAGTGACACATGAATATCTTATCCGATTTACCGGTTGCCACTGGTACGATTAAGATGGCTGCCTGCTGTCAATGCGCTATGGTGTTCCAATTCAAGACGTATTTATCAGATGTATTTACCTCTTTTTTTCATGGAGCTATTTCATTTGGAACAACTCACCCCGGTAACTTCTAGCCCCGCTCTCCCCTGATTACTACTCCCTATTCTAGATTCAATAATGTGTCATACATTTTTATTAATGGAGTCAGGCGTTACTTTGCGGAAATCCATCACTATATGGACAGTCAAAAGTTTTACTTAGCTAAGATCCGCGACAAGCAAAACAATAACAGAAAATTAATAATGTGTGTTTTTCCGTTGGGTTTAGTGGATTTATTTGGAACTTAAACCAAAAACTTACCGAAAATCGGCCATCAACTCTCCACTCACCAACCACTATACACAACACCAAACACACATTATCACTTTTCCATCTTGTAAACATGTTTAAATAAAGTTTAAATAAAGTGATAATGTGTGTTTGATGTATACTATTATATATTTTACTATCAATACCTTTCCATAACAATATTGAGATACATTTTTGTGGACGTAACTCTATTGAAAAAAAAGAGGTAAATACATCTGCTTAATACGTCTTAAATTGGAACAGCATAGCGCATTGCCGGCAGCCATCTTAATCAGGCAAGTGGCAACCGGTACATCGAATTTCTTTTCTTTGATGGCAATTAGTTGTAAGTATTATGCCAGTGTCAAGTGAAATACAATAATATCATATCTTTTGATATGTAACTAGTCAGCTTATCACGTTACGTTTTGATAAAATGGTGGCTATTTTACCAAAATTTTCTACGAACTTTTACAGTCAATTCAAAAACTCACGATACATGCATTTATTTACGCACGTAACATGAACACTTTTCTTATACACTTTAAACGAACTATATTGTATAATACGCCACCACAATTTATTTTTTGTTTATTTATTAATTATGCACAGAAACAACTTACAGTTTTAAAGAATACTATATAACATAAACTTAACAACGCCCGGACTATAACTCCGTAAATTTGCGCACAGCGTGGCTACATTTTGACAATAGGGTTACTTATGTAATAATAAAATACATGTAATATGTACTTATGTAATAATAGTTAAATTAAAAAAAATATTTTTTTTATATATTCACGCCTATCCCCCGCAGGAGTTGGCAGGGACCACAGAGCTCCGTCCGCTATCAATCATCGCAGCGAAACGGCTTCACTTAGCGAAACAGTCACTTTTCGCCCTCGTGAGAATCAGGACGTGACGGGTGGCGAACCATGTCGCCGTCATTTTCAACAAATTAGGTATATTAAATTCGTCTTAGTGAATTCTAAGAGCCGCAAGGGAGGATGGAGATCAGCCCCTGCAGAGCCCTGCATGCTGAAGTAAGGCACCATAGTATCCTGGGGAGCCCGATCCCGGGACGGTCGGCACGCTTGCGACTAGGCTCACCCCTTTTTTTTTTTTTACGTGGTGAAATCCGTTACGGATACCCTGCCGCCCTAGGGGGGACGGCGAGTTATGTCGGACTCCGCGTGCGTGTCTACCGACTAAAACCCCACGACGGCCGCCATCGGCACCAAGGAAGAGTCCCGGAATCTCTTAAAGAACTGCTTCTGCCGGGGCTCCTCCGGCGCCTGGCTCACTAAGTCCGTCTCGAGGGTTGCATGAGTTCGCTACCCCCGACACCCTCGCGGTGCTTAACCGGTTATTCCTGCCATAGGAACCACCGTCCTCCTTAAGGCCGCTTGATGAGCCCCTAGCCACGCATCCATTGGCACGGCAAACCGTGGATTGGCGGAGAGGAAGGGAAAGGATAGAGAAGAAAGAAAAGGAAATGCGGATAGGGGGGGGGGGGTTACCAGACTCGGAATAAAAATTTATAAATCCATATATATATATTTATTCCGATGCGGAAATCGAAGGCCCTTCGCTCGCGGAGACAATGCTCCGCGAGCGGAGGGCCCCACCACAGATCCAATCGGTCGTTCAATAGGGTTACTTATGTAATAATGAAATACTATAAAATTGAACAGATATAATTAAATTAATAAAATAAGAAATATAAGAGAAGAATAACAATAATTTTGTGATCTATCGGCTGCCAAATATATCACGTAGGGGTCGCTTTAATTGATGTATTTTGCTATTGAAAATATCGAAGTTTCTCTACCGTGGTCAACAAATATATATAAATACGCACCATTGGATTATAATGGAATATATTGTTAGGGTAAGATCTAATACTAAACATTTTATGGGGATTTAGTGTTCTGATGCAGGTGTTAAAATTTAAAAGAGAACAGTTTTGGAGTAATTAAACAATATAACTGATAAAAATATAAGATTATAAAAATGAAATAAATACACAACGTCACTGATGTAAGTTGGCGGGAAGAGTCCTATAACCCTATTATATTAAACTGTATATATATGAAAAAATTAAGCCTTCAATCTCAATCCCACGTGCCGTTCTAGTAATAACTTTGGTTTATATATCGTGTTGCTCATCAAATAACTTATTACCAAAACAATATAAGCGCCGTTTCACCGCCTACGCACTTCGTCTTTTCAAACATATTAATGGTATATTGGCTTCTTAATATCTCGTGTTATTACACGACCTCATTACATCTTTCGGTTCGGAGCCTGTTTTATCACACAGGTTGGAACATAATTTGAATTTGATGAAGCAATTACATTTCAGTAGTGGTAGAACCACGCTGCAGACGAATGCTTTGTAAAGAATGGCGTATTATTTATCTGTGGCATGAATGGGCCGGCTCGCCCGGGGAAGTACCACACTCCCGCAGAAAACTGGCGTCTGAGTGGTAGCTTACCTACCGCGCTGCGTACGGTACACTTGTTTAAGTAATATTACTGTTTTAATTATTGAAAACATCATATCTAGTCAAAAAGGTAAAAACCTAGTCAACCGTAATTCCTGACAAAATTGTATCTGATCACTCAAAAACAGTCAGTTTCAACGCTCTACAATATTTTCTATTCATCGTAGAGCTGTGAGAATCGGATCATTCGACACGTATTTCATTTCTGATCCGAATATGCAGTAAAAATTTTTTGCCATCTGAGTCATTTACTGCTTTTTCGCATTTTTTGCGTCGACATGTACATATGTATGTATTATATATGTACACACATCGCGACACCTTTGATCCCATTTTTTTCGACAATTCATCACTATTTTATCCATTCACCATTATTTTATTTTTATATAATAAACAAATTAAATAATTTCTTACTAAATGTTTCTTTCCATGGTCTCGTCAAAGTCCAATTCAGACTTTTTAAATTTCAGCGGAAAATAAATTCAATTTCGCAAAGAAATCTGAAGCTTTGTGTTGGACAAATAAAAATATAGGTTAACAAATTCCTTTACAAATCATTTATTCATTAATTTGTATTAACGGCTTTTAACAGTGTCAAAACGTACAAATCAATATTCCGATTGATCCTTTGCGTGACGGTAAATGTCAAAAACATAATGAAAGAGCAAAACACTCAAAATCCGTGAATATTGTAACGCCAGTCTCAAAGTACCGTTTTCAAAGCTCAGTAAAGCATTCAAAGAGGATCCGAGCGGATTTATGAAGATTAAATAGGAAATTGCTTCCAACGAAATATATATTGGTTCTAGTTCGCAGCGATTGTAAACTGATATTTGTACAGGTGAACAGGGGCTAAATGGGATCGGTTTATTCGAGATTATCTTAATCATTACGGGGAGCTTAGAGGAAATCCTTCTAATTATTGTCGTACTCTAATTGAGCGTGGGTTATAAGAAAGCAGCAACACTTATACACCGTGACTTTTTAATTACCCGAGAAAATTAAGTAATATATTCAGTATACATTAAATTTAGCGAAGAAAACAAATTTTTAAAAATGTCCTTAATATACACCAAAAATTATACAACAAAAAATCTTGCTAATTCAAATAGACATCATTATCATTCCAATATGAACTGCACCCAAACCAACCTAATTTGGTCGCGTAATATTTATTCTTTGAAATCCCATAAAACAATATTTTTGTATGAACGCTATAATATTTGAATGTTACTTACTGACATACATATTATCACAAACGCGAATTTTAGTTTTCTCGGGTAATTAAAAAGTCACGGTGTATAATAGCACCATAGTACCACGAATGGGGAGGTTCGACTGGTGATGTACAAAACCTTCGCAGAATATCGGTGTGTAGTGGTATTATTTTATTGTCTTACTGCATTTCGCATGCATAATGGGATCCAGAGGCTTGATTCCTTTCCCTTTCCTTTATGTATTTCTTCCTCTCGCATTTGACACATATTAACATTAAGATAAACAACGCACCGCTAGTTCTCTTAGTTTAGGATGACCACAGACAACGCTGGTTGCTTACCATCAGGTGATAGAATTTGGTGATAGATTGAGTAATAAATAAACTCATTATTAATGGAGTCAGGCGTTACTTTGCGGAAATCCATCACTATATGGACAGTCAAACGTTTTACTTAGCTAAGATCCGCGACAAGCAAAACAATAACAGAAAATTAATAATGTGTATCACTTTCCGGTTGTCTTCCGTAGAGTCTACTATACCTGGAGATGCCTCGTGTTGGGGCGAAACACGTGTCGTTTACAAGATGGATAATGTGTGTTTGGTGTTGTGTATAGCGGTTGGTAGGTGGAGAATTGATGGCCGATTTTCGGTAAGTTTTTGGTTTAAGTTCCAAATAAATCCACTTAACCCAACGGAAAAACACACATTATTAATTTTCTGTTATTGTTTTGCTTGTCGCGGATCTTAGCTAAGTAAAACTTTTGACTGTCCATATAAATAAACTCAAGTCTTTTATGGGATAGAAAAGCAAACGAGCAGGCATGTCACCTGATGGAAAGCAATCAACGCCGCCCATAAACATCCGCAGTGCCATGGGCAGTGTAGAAGTGTTGCCGACCTCTAAGGAAAGCTCATTATGGAAGAGGGCGGGGGAGGTGGTTTGGGCCTCCGGAACTCAACCGCTCAGCTCACGAAGCGCGTTCGCTAAGTTAGCACACAGACGCCGGTTTTCTGCGGGAGTGTGGTACTTCCCCGGGCAAGCCCGCCTTTCATGCTACAAACAAATAACATGCCATTCATGACAAAGTATTCCTCTGCAGCGTGGCTTTACCAGTTTGATTTCTTTTTATAGACTTATTTTCAATTACAAATTCTACGCAAACGTACTCTTGGGTCATAGCCAGTTAATTTGTAAAGTGATTGGTTTCATGTATCCAAGGGGAATCCAATTACCAGTTCAATTTGTTACAAGATTTAATTCTAGTTCCCTCACAACAAAGTTAATTCTGTCCCGAGATACGGTTAATGGCTAAATTAAGTTACAATTTAACTAGAAGAAAGTTCAGACGGGAATAAATCTATTACTTTTGTATCTAACACAAAACTGGAATACAAAAATATTAATATTATTAAGATAATATATTATAATATAAAAATATTAAGATAATACATTTATTTTATAAATTTTTAATAGTGGTAGAGCCACGCTGCAGACGAACACTTTGTCGGGAATGGCATAATATTTGTCTGTAGCATGAATGGGCCGGCTCGCCCGGGGAAGTATCACGCACCCGCAAAAAATCGTTGTCTTCGATTAAGGTGTATAAATGAAGTGATATGAAATAAATGCGTGCATCATGACTATTTGACTAAAAAAGTCCATAGAAGGTTTTGATAAAATTATAAAATAGTCACCGTTTTATCATGATGTAACGTGATAAGCTGACTTTAAATTTCAAAAGATTTGATATTATTGTATTTTACTTGACACTGGCAAAATAGTTATAACTACTTGCCATCAAAGAAAAGAAATACAAATAAGTTTTATTAAAACAAAAACCACCAAGTATTTTCCATTTCTGACGGTGTTACCAGACTCGGAGCATATATTTATATGTAGGCCATACATATATTTATTCCGATTCGGGGATCGAACCCGCGACCATTGACTCCGTGTGCATGGGGCCGCGCCAATCGGACCTAGAAGTAATTCTTTACACACTGCTTATCTATTATTTTTTTTAATTCTGTGTTTACAGATCTTAGCAAAGTAAGTTTGATTATCCACATTTGAATAAAATTTAATTAAGAAATATTTTCTCTGTAATAAGAAATTTTAAAACTAAACCCTCGATACGCGTACTAACTTTTAATTTTTGCATTTAAATCCAAATTTAAAACTTGTGGGGTAGAGAACAAAAACGGATCCATCTTAAGGCATAAACTTCATCCTTACAAAAATGAAAGTATTAATTCACTCAGCTTACTTAAATATTCTACCAGGCTTCGAGGGTGATTTAGTGAGTTACAGTAAAGTTTTCTTTAAATGATACTGAAAAAGAACACGGTAGGTTTTTCAACCTGTGCGAAAATCTAAACCCACGAAAACATAAACTAAAAGAATGTTTTCTAAAAAAATGTTGCCACATGATCACACCACTACACCTATAAACAGAATATTATGCACATTAATGCATCTTAGCCTATCCTACTTTCTACTAATACTAAAAATGCGAAGGTTTGTGAGTATGGATGTATGTTTGTTAGTCTTTCACGAAAAAACTACTGGACGGATTTGGATGAAACTATACAGTAATATATATAGTAGTGTGGGACGCCCTCCTGCTAGATGGAGCGACGATCTGCGCAAGGCGGCTGGCAGACTGGATGCGTGTAGCCGAAGATCGGGCTAGGTGGCGCGCCTTGGGTGAGGCCTATGTCCAGCAGTGGACTGCCGCAGCCTGATATTGATATTGATACAGTAATATAAGTTATACATCGGAATAACATAAAGACTATTTTGTACTAGAATTTGTAATGATTTTATGTAATTTTGGTCGTAATATAATTTTAATATTAAGTAAAAACAAATATATTTATTTAATACGATATGTCGAGAAACCGTGAAAATGTGGCAGACCAAATTCCACGCGAGCGAAGCAGCGGGCTAAAGCTAGTGTGTATATATACATACATACGTAATAAATCAACTAATGAAACACATTATATTATACTATTAACAACATTTCTACCAATATGTTTTGTGTAATAATTTAAAATAATATATATACATACGTTAAAAGCAGATCATGCATCATGCAAACACAATAAAAGAGCACATATACACCGCTTCTATAGTAGACATAGAACGGGTGAAGCGACAACACAAAATACTTACATTACCCACTGTACATACACAATTTGAGCACACGCACCCACAACACAATACACCCACATCTCGTCACGACGGTATACGGAAAAACTTAAATTTGTGTATGGCGTATAATACTGTAAAAAAAATATATCAATATCAGCCCACGGCAGTCCACTGCTGGACATAGGCCTCACTCAAGGCGCGCCACCTAGCCCGATCTTCGGCTACACGCATCCAGTCTCTACCAGCCGCCTTGCGCAGATCGTCGCTCCATCTACCAGGAGGGCCTCCCACAACACGTTTGCTGAGTCGCGGTCTCCACTCCGCACTCGTCTCCTCCAACAGTTGTCGGTTCTCCGACAAACGTGTCCAGCCCATTGCCACTTCAGTCTGCTAACATGAAGAGCTATGTCGGTGACTCTGGTTCTCCGACGAATTTCTTTATTTCGAATTCTATCCACGATTCTATCCACGACGAGTTTAAATATATTCAAATAAAAAGTTTTATTACAGTAGTAATACATTTATCAATGTGCAATGTACACTACACTACATAAGGCGACCGACTAGACGATATTGCCACGTGTGCTCTTTTGGCCACAAGATCCTACCTTCCTCTTTCCTGGTGACCGAGCTAACGGGGTTGGAAAATGAGCGATGCCGTACTCTTTACAACCACGAGCTATATGAGCTGTACAATTAGCCGAACGTCATCAAAACCATTAAGATTGGACGCCTTCGTTGGGCTGGGCACGTGGTACAGATGGACGAGGCTAGAGTACCCAAACGCCTACGTCACGGCAAACCAGATGGTCGTAGAAGCCGCGGAAGGCCTAAGCTGAGATGGCTAGATGGAATCAAGGATGACTTAAGTACAGTGTGAGGGGCTGGAGGGAAAAAGCTAAACGAACATTAGACTGGAAAAATTTACTGGACCAGGCTAAGGCCCACCCGCGGCTATAATGCCTTGATGATGATGATGACCCAACGGGGTCGTGAATAAAATTTAGTTAAAACTCTGCCCTAAGAAATTTAATTTATTTTTTAAGGAACGAGCTTTATCTTTTTAAAAAGAGAATATAAAATGGCCGACAACGCATCCGCCTTGTCTATGGTGTTGCTAATGTCTTTGGGCAGCATTGATTGTTTTTTCGGGCGAAACTGTCTACCTTTTAAAATATACAAAGGATTTTTAAATCAAATTAAAACCATATTAATATTTATGTCTATTCATGAGTTATTAAAATGTAAAAGCTTACGGAGTTAATGTAGAGAGAACCGCCGCAGGGCGATGCCTCATTACTCAGGACTCACTGTTGAAAAACTCAAATTATGGACGTAGATGTATTCTGTTTATATTTGAGTTATTAATAAATTATTATGTGCTTTAATATTGTTTTATTTATATCTCGTTGTTAGTTACGAGTGGTGTGGTTAACAAATTTAACTATATAAATAAAGTACCGCGGGGGTGACCGATTCAGCGATCTGCTTAGGGCAATAAACTAGTAGCCGAAGAATGGACCATCTAGGTCTTTCTGATAATGATTCGGCTCACTTCGGATTCGGATCGATCGGCTGATAATGATTTTTTTTGGATTGTATACGGACGCCATTCCAAGTGATGAAACTACTACTTTTCAATAAACTAGTGTTCTTGGCAATAAACTAGTAGCCGAAGAATGGACCATCTAGGTCTTTCTGATAATGATTCGGCTCACTTCGGATTCGGATCGATCGGCTGATAATGATTTTTTTTGGATTGTATACGGACGCCATTCCAAGTGATGAAACTACTACTTTTCATCTATCTCAAAAATTATTTTTTTTTTATATATTCGCGCCTATCCCGCGCAGTGGTTGGTAGAGACCACAGAGCTCCATCCGTTACCATTCATTGCAGCGAAATATACATACAGCCCTCGTGAGAATCAGGACGTGACAGGTGGCGAACCACGTCGCCGTCATTTTTCAACGAATTAGGTATATTAAATTCGTCTTAGTGAATCCCACGAGCCGCAAGGGAGGATGGAGGTCAGCCCCAGCAGAGCCCTGCATGCTGAGGTAAGGCACCATAGTACCCGGGGGAGCCCGATCCCGGGACGGTCGGCACGCTTTCGACTAGGCTCGCCCCTAGCCACGCATCCATTGGCACGGCAGACCATGGATTGGCGGAGAGGAAGGCAAAGGATAGAGAAGAAAGGAAAGGGCAGGAAAGGAAATGCGGATTGGGGGGCTTAACAGACTCGGAAAGATAAATCCATATATATATATATATATATATATATATATATATATATATATATATATTCCGATGCGGGAACCGAACCCGCGACCATTGACTCCGTGGGCGGAGGGCCGCACCACTGAGCCAATCAGTCGTTCAAAAATTATTTATAACGTTATGAATTAGTCATTTATTTAATTTAATATGTTTATGAAGTAATACTTACCTAGGTCTGTGGCTAGGAAAAACGAATAAGGTTTAATTTCTATCAATTAAACAAATAAAATAGCAAAAGACAGGAAGAAATTGAAAACCTTAAAAGAGGTATTTATCGAGTGACTAACTATACTAAAAAAAAACCATAAGCCGAACTTAGTACGTTTGTAAAATAACTGTATAAAATAAAAGTCAAAATACATAGATTCAAAATTATATATATTATAAGGAGATATTTATATATATAGTAATTAATATAAATGTTAGTAATGTGGAATTAGTAATAGGTACAACAAATAAAGGCTTATTATAATTTATTTTATTTTATTTTACGTAATCAAAACCTGTAATAATAAAATAGCATAAAAATGTTCTTGTACATAATGTTGCTATTATTTTTGTACAGGCGTCTTTAGGAATAAATCAATATGATACATAATCTTAATAAGAAGCTCGGAAAGAAAGAAAAACATTAAATTTATCTTATGAAAAAAATATACTAGTATATAATTATCTTACTCCCAGGCAAATTTTCTTTCACTTGTCTTATAAATTAAACTAAAACAAAATATACAACAGAAAAGGTATAATAATACGTCTGATACAGCCACCCCAATTAATTCACATATTTTCCAGATATTTTCTCCCGACGTCACATTATCTACACGCATCCCTTATTCATCAGTATTATGGGGATAATATGAAATATTTATTTGGGTACCGTGACGTGGAGTTTCTTCCAGCTATGTGAATGGAATGTTTTAGATGCGTATATATTTAATGTTTTAATGTCACAGTGAAAGCTTTTAGATGTGATCAAAAAAAATTTATTAAACCCCTTCAGATCTGAATTATTGTTAATGGATAATAAAATATTGTTTTTACTAATTATTAGTGAGACAGGACATCATAAAAACAAATGTGTGATAATTAATACATATTTATTAAGTTTGCCGATTTTTCCGGCATGTGCCCAATTATGCACACAAATGGCGGAGAAGTAAATTAAATAAAATAAAAATATAATAAGGCTTTAAACATTATGTGCATAAATTTGCACACGAGGTCCGAAGGTGTTAAGATTTTTTTTTAATACTTTATTGTTCACAAAACACGACATACAAGAATTAAAAGGAAAGAAGATGTACAAGGGCGAGCTTAACTCAAAATTGAGTTTTCTTCCAGCAAATGCAGGAGTGAAACAGAGATAAGATAAGCTGTGAGGATAGAAATAAGTGTACAATAACAAAATATAATAATAATATACATAACATACAACTATATAAGACTATACAAAATATATAAAAGACATATATAAAAATAAATACTAACAATATATAATACTATAATATATAAATAAGAGGATACATATTTATAATATACACATAAATATATACATATATAAATATTTTATAATGAAAGGAAATGTTCTTTTATTCTTCTCTTAAATACATCCAGTGAGAGGCTATCACGTATAGTGTGTGGGAGAGAGTTCCACAAGCGCACTCCGTGTACAGTGAATGAGCCACCGTAACGGCTGGAAGAATGCGAAGGAATTCTCCGCATTTCATAATTTTTATATGGTTAAGTAAGCAAACAAATAAACGAATAAATAATAAACGCCGCCCATAGACATCTACGACAATATAAACATGCTTCTGCAGTCAGTGCCTTTATGCAGATACATACGTCACGCCTGTTTCCCATAGGGGTAAGCAGAGACCACATATCTTCATCTGCTTCGATCTCGGCACACCTTACTTGCACACTCATCACACCAACAATGTACTATTATTATGCTTTGTATTTTGTTTTTTATAATTTTTATTAATGGAGTCAGGCGGAAATCCATCACTATGTGTGGTAATGTGTGTTTGGTGTTGTGTATAGTGGTTAGTGGGTGGAGAATTGATGGCCGATTTTCGGTAAGTTTTTGGTTTAAGTTCCAAATAAATCCACTTCATCCAGCACAAAAAGCACACATTATTAATTTTCTGTTATTGTTTTGCTTGTCGCGGATCTGAGCTAAGTAAAACTTTTGACTACCTACATTTATAATTTTTGTTTGGATAATTTTAGTCTTTAATTTCCGTGTATTTTCTTTAATACTTCGTAAAGTAAGCCTAATCATATTTCTATTCTCTTTTTTATTTTATATGTGTAGGATTGTAAAGTATCTGATATTTCATTTGATTATTAATTGTGTATTATGTCTGTGCATTCGAACGAAAAGGTGCGAGTGAGAGGACAATATGATAGAAGAAGAGAGTTGAAAAGAGGTAAGAGAGGTTGTTGGAAATGTAACGAAGTGGTAAGAGCTAAAGGTCTTTATAAAGATACGATAACGATGTTAAGGTGAAATATTGTAAAATATATAAATAACAAGTCTCAATGAACCCCCCAACCCTGTATATGTATATTCTTTATTCACTGTTTCTTCACTGTTTAGTGGATTGTCGAATACAGTTTTCTTTCCTTCTTCTTCCGTTCTTTACAACAAATCTCGAGTGATAGCGCCGAAAATGTAGAGCGCGGTAAACGTCGACACAGTCGGATCCGAAGTGAACTTTCGTCGGCACTCAAAGGGTTGCGATTATTAATGATTCAGCGGTGAATCGGTACAATTCAGTTCGTTTAGAATGTTGTAACGCGTTAGAGGGGATCGCTCTAAATGTTTATACAACTCGTGTGTTTAGCAACAACATTCAACTCGTAGCTACAATGAAAATGTGTGCCTTACTTACACAAATTTAGAGTAGTATTTTTGTGTAAATATACCGTTTTCAAAACACACACACACACACACATATATATATATATATATATATATATATATATATATATATATATATATATATATATATATATATATATATATAAATAGGTCTAAACACGCTCTACATATTTCAAACTATACATTTTTTCGATATCTATCATGAGAAGAAAGACAATAGCATTTTACACCAACGAAATATTTGGCTTATATATAATTATTTGGCGAATATCTCAATAACGAGGTGAAAAATGTAAAAGACCTTAAATGTAGATCGTAGAAAAAGCAACAAAAAGTATTCAATTAAAATTTTCGTATCTCAACGGAGAATCGAGTTATTGTGAAAAAACTGAACGTAACCATTTTTTTAAGATGGCGGAAAATACATATAGGAAATCTTAGTGGATAATTTGAAGTTAAGCTTTACTAACTATTTTTTTCGCTTTTTTCTGGGACACGGACCCATTTCTGGATGAAGGGACATTCTCTAAGCTTGTCCTATACGAATTGAGGTGGTAAGTAAATAAAATAAATATAATAAAAATAATAACTCGTAATAAATATCTGTAGGCCATACGTATATTTATCTCGATGAGTGGATCCAACCCGCGACCATTGACTCCGTATACGGCGGTTCTATTACCGCTTGGAATTTTTGTATTTAAAATATAACAGCAAGAAAACTGGCTTACGCAGACTAATATACAGAAAGGACAGACATTTAAAACTTCTACGTAAATAATTAGAAACTAAATTAAAACAGAGGATTACACCCTTTAAATATTAATTACACTAACATTGCTACGGGACTGGGGTCGCTCGCTGCCCCACACTCGGTTGCACTCTATCTAATGGTACATAGTGCTATTTCAACTTTGTAATTAGCAATTACTTTCCTCCCAGGTCCACTGACCTCCATAATATTAATAACATCATTACTTTACTTGGTTGTGTACCAATCGGAAACTTTATAAAGCCGCTAAACAAATTACAACAAACAATTATTAATGGAGTCAGGCGTTACTTTGCGGAAATCCATCACTATGTGGACAGTGAAAAGTTTCACTTAGCTAAGATCCGCGACAAGCAAAACAATAACAGAAAATTAATAATGTGTGTTTTCCTGCTGGATGAAGTGGATTTATTTGGAATATAAACCAAAAACTAACCGAAAATCGGCCATCAATTCTCCACCCACCAACCACTACACACAACACCAAACACACATTACCACTTTTCCAGGTTGTAAACGACACGTGTTTCGCCCCAACACGAGGCATCTTAAAGTATAGTAGACTCTACGGAAGACAAACGAAAATTTCAGTTGTATTAAGTGGTAGTGTGTGTTTGGTGTTGTTTGGAGTGGTTGGTGAGTGAAGAATTGATGGCCGATTTTCGGTAAGTTTTCGGTCTAAGTTCCAAATAAATCCGCTTCATCCAGCAGTAAAAATACACATTATTAATTTTCTTTTGTTTATCGCGGATATTAGCTAAGTAAAACTTTTGACTGTCCGTATACAACCAACAATCAAACTTACGATGACATTTTGTTCTTATTATGATGGAACAGTCGATTTAAGAGGTTACAGAATGGTACCCGAGAGACGAGGTGGGGAGACGATATACAAAAGTGATGGAGAAGATCACTTTTAGATATGTCTGCCTTACTTTGAGTAAGAGGTATTTTATACATATTATGTTTTAAATTAAACGACCGATTGGCTCAGTGGCGCGGCCCTTCGCCCATGGAGTCAATGGTCGCGGGTTCGATTCCCGTATCGGAATAAATATACATATGGATTTATAAATATTTATTCCGAGTCTGGTAACCCCCCCAATCCGTATTTCCTTTACTGCCCTTTCCTTTTTTCTTTATCCTTTCCCTTCCTCTCTGCCAATCCACGGTCTGCCGTGCCAATGGATGCATGGCTAGGGGCGAGCCTAGTCACAAGCGTGCCGACTGTCCCGGGATCGGGGTCCTCCGGGTACTATGGTGCCTTACCTCAGCATGCAGGGTTCTGCTGGGGCCGACCTCCATCCTCCCTTGCGACTCGTAGGATTCACTAAGACGAATTTAATATACCTAATTTGTTGAAAAATGACGGCGACGTGGTTCGCCACCCGTCACGTCCTGATTCTCACGAGGGCGAAAAGTGACCGCCGTTCGAGTCGATAGCCGTTTCGCTGCGATGAATGGCAGTGGATGGAGCTCTGTGGTCTCTGCCAACCCCTGTGGGGGATAGGCGTGAATATGTAAGTATGTTTTAAATAAGTTTTTTTTCTCTTTTTATGTTAAATTCAATTTTTATTTAGTTTTTTTTATAGCTTATTAATGGAGTTAGACGTTACTTTGCGGAAAACCATCACTATCACAGTCAAAAG
Source organism: Baronia brevicornis (assembly GCA_031353405.1). Lineage (NCBI taxonomy): Eukaryota > Metazoa > Arthropoda > Insecta > Lepidoptera > Papilionidae > Baronia > Baronia brevicornis. Next base: position 2,104 of record JASFAT010002701.1, on the reverse strand, counting down.
TTTTACTTAGCTAAGATCCGCGACAAACATAACAATAACAAAAGAACTAATAATGTGTCTTTTTCTGCTGGATGAAGTGGATTAATTTGGAACTTAAACCTTTTTTTTATAGCATTTATTTTCTTGTAAAAAAAGGAGTCACAAAGAAACGTTTTTCTATTTCTATGTCTATAATATGTTAATATGCTATGTAATATCAGGGAGTGGACTGGGATAGCGTGTGCCCCAGAACCGCTGCACCTCGCGAAGGAGGAGGAAAGTTGTGCTGAATTGGCTACCACTCTTCGCAAGTTGGAGAGGCACTCTACGAAAAAGAAGAATGTTAATCTATTTCTATGTTTTTCTAGTTTTATCATTTAAAAAGTTTTGTAAACTTCGGAATAAATGATAATCCAATGGTGCAATGTCGGGGCTGGATTGGACTCCTCAAGGGAAAAGGAAGCGAGGCTGTTGGGCCTCCGGAACTGGGCCGCTCACCGTATGAAGCGCGGTAGCTAAGCTACCACTCGGACGCCAGTTTTCTGCGGGAGTGTGGTACTTCCCGGGCGAGCCGGCCCATTCATGCTACAGACAAATATTATACCATTCTTGACACGGTATTCGTCTGCAGCGTGGCTCTACCATTATACAATATAATATATATGTTTCTTGCCTTTATTTAAATAAAAAAGTAGAATTTTTTTATGGTATCGGAGGGCAAACGAGCAAGCGTGTCGTCTGATGGAAAGCGATCAACGCCGCCTATGGAAGAATGTGTCGAAAATGATTATTTTGGCACATGCATGCTAAAATTGAGAGTTGACTACCTGATCTTAAAAGAAAAAAATTCTAAAATCGACATCAGAATAACTAAACAATGAGACATAACGCTAACTACTGGTGCAAACCGAAATTACTCTCTTGCCAAGCCAATATAAATACAAGTGCTGATATATCTCCTTGACTCGGGATGGGACACACGTGCCATAGTTCTGTTGTACCTCGTTAGGAGCGAAGTTACCAACTCCAGCGTACGTACGTATATACGACCGGGTACCTAAGCTACCTCGAACTTCTGTTCCTATTTAACTTTGCCCCCGTATAAATCTCGAGGAAACTTTGGTACGTTGAAATTAAAATAGATTTAATCACGTTCTATTCTTCGGTTATATTTCATACATACATACATACATATCTTCATCACCGGTTGGCAGAGACCACAGAACTCCATCCGTTACAATCCCGGCACACGCTGGATGCTTCTTCCACACTCATTCATCCATTCATCTATCCATCCTCTCACATTTATTGTAGCGAAACGGCTCTCAGTTAGTCGCTTCTCGCCCTCATGGGAATCAAGACGTGACGGGTGGCGAACCACGTCACCGTCATTTTTTAACAAATTAGGTATATTAAAATTCGTTATAGTGAATCCCACGAGCCGCAAGGGAGGAGGACAGCCTCAGCAGAGAGGATGTTTTCAAATAATACAATAAGGTATTAATCCTCAGTCAAACTAAAATACTTTTTCTAATATAATAATTAATGAATTTTTTAACATAAACACGATCTGCCATCGAACATTGTTTTGCTTGTCATACGTTGAGTGTTATAAAACAACGCGTTGACAGATTAATCGATTTCGTAAACTCAAGTAGGTAGGTAGGGCGCGGCGCTCGCGCCTTCGTGCGATCTCGACCTTATTCGTGGCCGCTCGGGTTTTTTTATGGAAGTTACTGACGGGCGCCGGGGTCGTCACCACCTCAGTGATTGCTTGGCTGTTAATAAAGTATCAACGTGGACCGTCACGTCTCTTAACAGCAACCTCACTCATCATTTGTTTTAAAACCTAAGTGAAGGAATTACACCCCGTTTTAGGGTAAGTTTTGAATAGCACATGAATATTTAAATTTTTTATTTTGTAACTCCGTTCTGGTTTCGATCCACCACGACAATCTCGACATAACACTTTCCACGAGTTGTCGCTGGTTAACCAGAACGGAAGTTGATAGATCAAGTCGTAATCGATAGGTATCTATCACTTCCAGGGTTCTACCTGCGGTTTTCAACTTTGAGCGTCAATTAGCTCAGTGATTGACAATTAAGAGTCCCAGCGCATCCTTTA
>JASFAT010002700.1:0-93589 GCA_031353405.1 Baronia brevicornis | reverse complement strand
ATTATTTTTCAAATATTCAATCAATAACTCATGAATTCTGAATATTGCACAAGTTCTTTGAGGTGTTGTATTAAATTGTATGCCAATCATTAGTGTTCTAAAGCAACACGTACCTACCTAAAATATCAACGAGAATGACATGTTCAAATTGGCATGTTCAAATCAAAGACATTCTAAATCTGGTTTCAACCAAAACAATATTTGAGATTTCACTTTTGATAGATTACTTATACATTGAACTGTAATTACTCATCGTATCGCAACAAAAGCTCCTATTAAAATATTTTATATTTGTGTTTATTTTGTGTTTCTAATAATATCTGCTGTTAATAGTTCTGTATCAGCATATATGTACGGTGGGTTTGGGAGGATTAATTTTATTATGACCATCTCTATTCTAACATTCGAAGATATAAAATAATAAAAAGATTTTTCCCGCAAACTTACACTAGTGACGTTGTATTTTTATTTCACATTCATAATCTTATATTATTATCAGTTATATTGTTTAATTTTGGTGGCATTTTATGCAATATAGTTCGATTAAGGCGTATAAGTGACGTGATATGAAATAAATGCGTGACTTTTTAAGGTAACTGAAAAAATCCATAGAAGGTTTTATCAAGAGGTAACGTGACAAGCTAACTAGATATTCGATATAGTTTTATTTTACTTGACACTGACATTATAGTTATAACTTATTGCCAACAAAGAATACAATATAATAAAAGAAAATTTTAAAATGATGAGGTTCAATTCTAAAAGGCCATATTATTATGTACAGTGCGGATAGCTAATAGGTACATGTGTTGATAAAATAATAAACCATGGTTTATACTTATAATCCTACACTAAATACTGGATCACCATGTACACATCAGGTTGCCGTTATAATACACAAAAGATATGGAAAAATATCCAGATTCTTAATAATATACAAACAAGATAAAGCAAACACCTCTCCCTTGCATTGGTTCGGCAAAAAAATGACGATGTTTGTTTGTCATTTTACACCAGATATGTTATACAATATTCTTCTATTCGTATAATTCCTCGGTTTGTTTATTTCTACTGCTTATTCTACCAAATTTAATGTATATCTGATACTATACGTAAATCAAAGTAAACAACCCTTCTGAGGTTTCAATGTTTGTTGAGGTAATGTTTGGATTCGATTACATTCCGTTAGTTTCTGCAATTCACTGTGTATTCCTCAAGAGTTTAAACATTAGCAAATATATGACTTTTCTTTATAATTTATAAGACCTATTTTAAAAGGCTGTCTTTTAAAATAATGATTAATCATCAGAAATCATTAGTTGAGTGTGATTATTGGAATATTTTTCAAATATTACAAATCAATTGAGATCTACGATCTTAATACGTACATATTAGACCATTACTTTCCTCATTAGTTAAAGTACCTGACTTCTATTCCAAAATTTGGTTTAAAACCGGTTGAAGCTAAATGTGAATTGAATTTGAAGTTTTTTTAAAGATTTAAATGCGAAAATTACAGATGCAGAAACAAAAAATATATTCCAACTATATTTTTCTCTTAAACATAGCCTTACGACGTTAAACCGTAATTCCCTTAGCGGATCAATCGTCTTTTGATCTATCAAAACTTTTTTCTGTAGATCGGATAAAGGTTTGAATTTGAAAAAGTTTTAGTATTTTATAAGCCACAGAAAGCCCACAGGAATATAAATCTTTTAAAAAAATCTATTAATAATTGTAATCAAATTTTCAAACTTTTGGAATAATTTTATCAATTTAAAAACAAACGTATTTGTTTTTAACTGATATTCTATGTATTCCAAAAGTTTAAAAAGTTTACGTTTAGTTGTAAGGGTATGAATTATTGAATTCAGTGTCATTTTGCATTTTATGTCATATTAGAAGACGCTTACACTAAATGCACAGAAACAGCACGATATCGTTCAGTCTTAACGTCTTGTCTGTCTTAAGGTACACAATAAATATATACAGTGAAAACTGACTGTGTGACCGACTTGGAGGAGCTGTTGAAGTTTTGTCGACATGCCTTTACTGATTTATAACGATCAAGACAAATCAGCGCTAGTGATTACTTGTTCTTTTAACATTGTTTTAGATCTAATCACAAGTTCAGTCCTTCATTTATTATAAACACAGTCCGCTTAAGTAACGATAATGATATGTAAAGAAAATTAATTAAACTTCAATTAATGGAATACAGAGAAAATAGTTGATATCTTTTTGCTATATTTTATGTTTTTCGGTCTGAAGAATTTGTTATTGAAATTACTAAATAGGATATTATAGAATATAGAGAAAAAAATGTTGGCTTTTTATCTATGTTTTTACTTCGGATAATTTAAGACTAATCTAGATTTTAGATAATTCAATTACCTTTAATGTAATTGTAGAAGTTAATTGTAAAAAACTATACAAGAAAATTTCATGTTGATTTTATGATAAGATTTCGAAAAATCACTTTTATGATTAGTTTTACCTTCTGGTAATATATTAAAAAAAGGAACTGGGAAACTAAAGAATATTTTTCTCCTTTAGATGGGTTCTTTATTCTTCATATATATACATTTTATTTAATAACTTTTATTCTTAGCCAATATTTCAACTGTATGAGATAATTGACAAAGTTGTTCAAGTTATCGAATTCTTATTCTTTCCAAACTTCCACTCTACAGATGTTGCATGAGACATCTGTGGCTATGCCTAAATTCATTTTAATATCTGATGACTTCCTAAAGAGAAAAGGGAAATTAATTTCTCTTTGTTACAGACTAGCTATTTCCCGCGTTATCGTCTTCAAAACCCATATTTGTTATTTGATTCTATAAAAAATAGCTTATAATTTGCTTAAAAATTCATCTAGCATGTTATAAAATTACTTTCGTAATTAGTTACAGCATTTCTAAGATCAACTTTAACAATTAGATGGACAGACAGGCAAAAATAGTTAATTGGGTATTTATTTTGGTATCTTGTAAATATTATAATATATCATTGTCTTGTGTGAGTCCCGGCCCACCCCATTTCTTTCCGTAGGTATTGAAGCAACCGTGGAACTAAATACCAGTGGATAGGGAGCAGTTGATATCTAAGTAATAAACATCAATATGTCCATCAAGTGGTATTAAATTATGAAACGCTATCTCATGCCTCGTTCGGATTGAAAATAGCATCATAGTCTGTAAGTTAATCCATAATTGTTTTCCCAAAAATCTCCTTACCCAAATACAAAATAAATTCCTAATAAGGTCGGGACTTACTCGCAAACTTAATTTTCTTTTGAGATACGGGGTAAGCGGATTTGTCATTTGTGGGTTCTAAGAAATATGGAAAAACTATTAAGAAATAAGAAAAAAAATCATGTATAATTTTTTTTCTAATTACTTAATACTTTGATTGATTTTGTTTAAAAATTCTATTAGGATATGGTTGTCAACATTTACGTATATGAACAAAAGTCATAAAAATTTTAATTTAATTTCGTTCACAAACGAACAATATAATTGTGAACAATATATTGCATCAACACTATAGCAGTTCGTTGTTGCTATTAAAATCATATAACATCGACAAATTAGTTCCTTATGTATTTTAGTGGAAGTTTATTTGCAAAAAGAAACTGATGACGTTGACCTGTTTTTGTTTGATCATGATGTGGCTGTAACTATAGCATTTTTGACTGGCAAAATTTAAACATTATGAAAACCCTGATTCTGAGCTATAGATTCGATAAAAAATGGTATGTTAGTACAATTCTTACTAATGAACATTTTCTATCGGAGCTAACGTGAATGTTCTTTTTTTATTTCATCGGCAAATTATACAAACATTTACAACCACGACTGCCCTGACTTTCTTGCTGAATCAGGTTCGTGATTCTTTTACCAAGGTTATTTAATATAAAATAGCAGAGTTATCGATATGTTTAGAATGCATATTGATAAATATTATAAATATGTATGTTTTTTCAAAATATCAATCCGTAGTCAAAGTGGATGTACATAATATATAATTAATATGGAGTTAATAATTACCTCCCGTCTTTTATCCGTCCGTCTTTTTACACGACGATAATGAACAATATTAAAATAGTATTTGGAAATGTAAATTAAATTAACTTAATCTGGTGATGGAAAGAAAAAGTTAACAAGACCTTCTTAAAACTGGTAACGTAAAAAAAATCAATGATATATCAAAGTATACGAATTTTATCTCAAAAAGGGGTTATTTTAAAATCACTGAACAGAACATTTCGCTTGAGTGCTCGCTGTTTACATTAAGCCTTGGAAACTTTTTTAGAAACACTGGATGTGACGTCTTATCCACACGGCTAATTTAAATTAAAAAAAAAATACTATGCTACATGTGATTCTATTGGAAGAAATAGAAGCACTAACAGTGGTAGATCATAGAGAAACCGCTAACTTTTTTAATACTGTTTCAACGTTTAATTTATAATTGTAAATTGTACTTTTTTTAAATAAAATTACAGTGACGAACTAGTGTATGTCTGTTAATCTAAAAAACAAATGGCGCAGTCGCTACACGTTGTCATATGGAGAAAGTAGAGTTACATAATTGAATTTAAATATAAGTTAAAATAGCTAATATTATTTTTTTCTATCTAAAATAAATTTTGTGATATTTAATCTGTCAGCGTTCAGTCATCATCAGAGCTTTATCTGTATTGAAGCAAGTTGTGCTGCGTGCACGAAACAAGTTTCACTTTGAATGTGCGTGGGTTTGGTATCCTCGGATGAAATTAGAAAATAGAAAACGACTTCGAACAAGGATTACCCATCGCTTTTACATATTAGGTTTTTACCACGTTTAGAGACGACCCTAAATCATCCAAGTAAGCTAAATATGTGCATTTCCAATATGACCACCCATGAACTTGGACTGGCATAAAGATAGGCATAGGATAGATAGGAATGGCGTAATGATTTAACTTTAATCTGGTTTCATAAGGATTTGCTCCAAAGTATCACATGTTGTTCTTGTGTTGTAAGTCAAGCATTTATAAACAACTCTCAACTTTAAAATAAACATTTCGATATAAAACTATTATATTGATATCCTGTGTGGATTAATAATATCATATGGTGTAAATATTCAGTTTATTACGCGTAAACTATTGTGAAAAAATGACAGTTTAAACACAAGCCTGCTTATACACAAAAGTGTAAAAAAAGAAACTTAAGTTCTCATACAAAGTAGCAACGAACGAATGTTGAAAAAGAGAGGCCGCAACTCATTTGCTGAAAGCAGTTGCTTTATGTGTAATGAAAAAGTGTGTTTGTCTTCAATGTTTCATTTGCTAGAAATAGAAACATGCTAATTATAAAATTTGCGTTCTAGCATGTCACGTTTGTATTGGAATAACGATAAAAAAGTTAAAATATACAAAAAGATATTTAGTTTAAATACATTTTGTTAAATGAAACGTTTAGAATATTATTAAAAGTTTAATAAAATACTTTAAATACTCAATATTACTAATTATTATTTACCAGAAAACACATACATTAATATTTATTCTTATAAACTTTGATTCTTTGGCAAGCTGCTAAGAACCCTAGTAGCATGTCCACGCTGAATACCAAAGATTATTCTTCCTACTGACCAATCCCTTCTACGACAAATCCTTTCGGAGGAGTCGTTTCTACTTTAAATTATAATCTTTAGAAATGATAGGGTTTCCAAAAACATATTTATGCATGCATAATTGAACAATAGTATAAATGCATAATGCAAGTAAATGGCATATGGATTCACAAAAGTCTTTTAGTTATTTGTTTCAGTACCTATAAAAGTGGAACATAAAAATAAAATTGGTAATGAAATAAAAAATCGAGATTTAACCACAAATTAGGTCACACAGAAAGTTCAAATTTCCCGACAAAGGTTAATTGATGGGTGTAATTTAGTTGCTTTTGCCTAATGCTTGAAATTTCACGCTTGAGACGTTATCCCAAGGAGGACACAAAGACTCCAAGGGGTCTTAGTGTGCCTCTCCAACTAGTGAAGGTTGGCAGTCAGTTCCAAATACTTTTCTCTGTCTCTAGCGAGGTAAAAAATTGGGCAGCATTCGCTATCCCAGCCCATTCTCGAATGTTCCTCAGCCACGATTTTTTATACGACCAACTTTCCTTTTTTCGGCAACTTTTCATATCATTATGAGTTGCAAGAGCTGATATCTGTACCTAAAAAGGTGTCCTAGATAAGCAACTTTCTTTTGCTTAATGTTTTTCGGAAGCTGGCCTTTCTTAGTCACTGTCGAGGACGCCGAGCATGCGGACCAATGTATTTAATAATTGTAAATTACAAATAAAAACTAATGACGACCGATTGGCTCAGTGGCGCGGCCCTCCACCCACGGAGTCAATGGTCGCGGGTTCGATTCCCGCATCGGAATAAATATATATATGGGCTTATAAATATTTATTCCGAGTCTGGTAACCCCCCAATCCGCATTTCCTTTCCTGCCCTTTCCTTTCCCTTCCTTTCCGCCTTCGGTCTGCCGTGCCAATGGATGCGTTGATAGGGGCGAGCCTAGTCGAAAGCGTGCCGACCGTCCCGGGATCGGGCTCCCCCGGGTACGATGGTGCCTTACCTCAGCATGCAGGGCTCTGCTGGGGCTGACATCCATCCTCCCTTGCGGCTCATGGGATTCACTAAGACGAATTTAATATACTCAATTCGTTGAAAAAATGACGGCGACGTGGTTCGCCACCCGTCACGTCCTGACTCTCACGAGGGCGAAAAGCGACTAATGGAGAGCCGTTTCGCTGCAATGAATGGTAGCGGATGGAGCTCTGTGGTCTCTACCAACCGGATAGGCGTGAAAATATAAAATAAAAAACTAACGATAATATATGGATATGGTTAAGTTGGCATGCCCGAATAATTACGAAAATCGACCGCAGGCTCTTTAAGGTTACTATCGACTAGCATATATCGCATCTAGCACATGTATTGTATCGCACATATAGCTCAACCATCCACAACGACACTCCATTGATATGCCTTCACACATATCTCTGCGCGGGTTTACGTTTACCTCAGACGTGTGCCCAGACCCTCGGCCATATAACACCATCTTTTTTTATCAAGTCCCAAATCTATCCATATATATATTCTCTTGGTCGAGACTTTCTATTATATTGCCTTCATTCATAGACTTTACTAATGTATTTCATATATGGGACTTCCATATAGAATTATTATACTTAAGTATATGAGGCCGTATTTGGCTACCCGACTTTAAATATATATGCGAGGCGCCTGGTATGTGTCTCCACGGCAGTGATCTTTATGAAAATTTCAGCCTTCTCAGATTTTAATGATATATTTTATGTTCATTCTACTACTCATCATAAGTCCAATAAAATATTATTTTAATTCTAGCTTTATAGTTTTTGAGTTATTAATAAAATAATAATCCAATAAATGAACTACTTGCAACTTAGTGCCTTAAAATCTTTATATGAATGACTTAAAACTTTATTCTATATAATAAATTATAATTGAACGTTATGTTCACTTGATAAATATTGTTAATGAATTTTAGAATATTTATAAGGCCTTTATATATGACTTATATCGAATTTAGCACTTTTACGAAACTCGATAACATTTTGTTTTATGTTGATATATGGGTGTTATTGACTCCATATACGATGTTTATAAATTTTATTTATAAGAGTTTTAAATTAATAATGACGATCTCTGGCTCGTCACACATACATGTGTCCGTCTGTGACTTGTTTGTCACTCAATGTTTAGAATTTGACTTAATGGGCAACACAATGTTTTTCATCGGCACCGACATTGTTATTATAGGTATGTATTTCATAAAGTTGAAGGTTACTAATGAATTAGAGAGGAATTTTCTTTTTTAAAATAAAAATGGCACAAAGCTATCAAATAATAAATGTTAAGACGGGGATCTATACAGTAACCTTTTTTCACGTTAGAATCTCACCCAAAAGAGTAATTCGGGAGTGTTTGAGTTGATTACAGCGCTACACTAAGCTTTACATTAATCTGACGGGTAAAGACTTTTGAAATTCAAGTAAAAATGACTACCTTTTTAGATGGAAATATTGTAATACTTACAATCAAAACTTACTTTTATTTATTCATTACTTCTGTAATCCCGCTTGGCAAGCATATTGGGAAGTCGTGGATCGGTTTTTACTATTTAAATGAGGATGTCCTATTCAATGCTGGGAACTACACAACAAATTTATTAAGATGGTGGTCTTAATAAATTTATTGTGTAAATATGACACTAATTGAAAGTTGATCTTAAATTAATATATTTTGAAGTACTGTATGTGTTACAAAAAATAATGATATATGCATTATTGTCACTATCATTAAAATATTTACAGATAGATACTGTTTTTTTTTTCATTTTATTGGAAGTTGGAAGCAATGCGAATTAAGAAAGATGGCAACTATAAAAATCATGTCGGATTAAAATTTTTTAGGTCGGGGCAAAAGTATTTTCGTATTGTTCATACAAAGGAAAATATTTTTTTTAGGTATAATTTTTTATTTATTTATAATATGTATGTGCCGTTTTGATCGATGACTTGTTGCCATCTTGTGGGTAGTGTCATGATCTCATTCCTGTAGAAATTTTGAGATTTTTGATTAAAAAAATCTGACAGGTAGTGTTCACAGTGTTCTTTTGAGGTTAGCTTTATGCTTCCTAAAGAGTTCTACAATGACCGAAACAGGTGGAAATCTAATGGAGCAAGGTGAGGGCTATACGGAGGATGCATCAACACATCCCAGCCAAGCTCTCTCAATTTTTGCTGCATGGCTATAGATGAGTGCGGTCTGGCGTTGTCATGGTTTCTCTCAGTGAGATCATGTGGTACCCAAATGTCAAGTTTTTTCTTGTACCCAGACTATCGTAAATGACGTAAAACTGTTTTATGATCAACATCCAGTTCTTCAGCAATGTCGTAGCTACTAATACGTCGATCTTGCTCCACTTTCTCAAAGATGGCACTGATTTTATCTGTCCAGAGCGAACCTCATCTTTCACAATAAAATTTCCAGACTTGAAACGCTTGAACCATATTTGTGCTACTCTTATGGATACCGCATTAGGTCCGTAAACCGCACAAATTTTATTCGCGGCGTTCATCGCATTTTTACCTTTTTTGTAATAAAACTTTAAAATGTACCGAATTTCTTCGTCACATACGTTCATTTATCTTCTTGAAAAACAATTGAAAAATGGCGGAACTATTTTTTTTTAATTTATTGCATCTTCAGAATGTCACATTTAATGGTATTAAAACCAGCCAGTTACATTCAGTACAGCTAAAGAGGTTTGATTACTAATAATACATTCAAAATACGAAAATACTTTTGCCCCGATCTATTAATAACTATAATCGACAAAATAATGCTACTCAACTACAGAAAAATAAACTTCTTATTTCAAATAAGTTAAAAAATATTACTACCGCATCATGATAATTTTCTTTGAAAAGATGGGCGTTCTATTAATGATCAAATAATTAGATTTGAAATTGAGTAAAATTACTGGGATTGCATTTAGCTTTATTGCGCACAATCTGTCTAAGAGGAAATCTGAGGTAAAATTATTCTCTGGACGTAATCATTTTGAATCCCAGCTGAAAAAGACTTGATCATTCAAATAATCTGATAATCTTATTTGTTTCCTACAAGGATTGAGGTTAAAAAGAATCGGATAAAAATATTTATGTATTTTATTTATGGTACAAAATATAATAGTTTATCTTTGGTAATAGTTTTTATATGTTATATATAAACTTCTTTGCAAAAAAACGGGCACCTTACAGTCATTGGCTTTTCTATGAATAACACTAGAAATTATTTTTTTCTTTTTTAGAATATTTTTAACATTTAAATCTTAGAATCGGTGTTTTAGTCAATGCAAACAGAAAGCTGTGTGAAAATGGACATTTTTATGGGTATAGTGAAATTAAGACAACGAGTATTATTATGGCACTTTATTAAAAAAAGACATAAAAGTTTAATAACATGTATGGAGGCAGGCCCTTGCAGCAATTACGGCATGTAAACGTCTTGGCATGCTTTCCACCAGGCTTTGGATGGTTTCCACTCAGCCGAGATCACACGTTTATGTTCCCTGATGTTTTGTGGAGGTGGTTGGACAGATCTTACTCGCCTTTTTAGAAGTTCTAACGTGTACTCAATGAGTTTAAAGTCGAGGCTCCGCATTAGCCAGTCCAATCGACGAATAGCGACCTCTTGCATATAAGCATCTACGTCGCCATAATATACTTGCGTGTCTTTAACTTATAAAAAATCCATATCTTGCAAATTAGAAGGCCAAAATCAAACATGTTGAAGAACAAAAGCAATATATTATTTAAGTATTAAAATGGATTACATCTGGATTGGGTAAACGGTTGTAATTAAGTCAAACTACACTGGTAGTTTATTGCAGCATTCTGCGTTGTTATGTGGCGTGACATCTGTGTTTACTAGCAGTCTGAAATCATAAAAGTAGCTGTCCAAAGGGCGCACTGTTATGAACCAACGTGTTCTTAATACAATGTAATTAAGTGGCACTTTATTACTTCTCATTTCGTTTATTTTATGAAGGACCTAAAGTAGTTAAAGTTGTAACTTAATTTCGTTTATGTTTTGCTCTTACACTTAATGATTTAATTTTTATTTCTTAATTTATTATCCAATAATGGTATTCTAAATCTCCTTATTCTAATGCCAAGTGCCTACGTCAGAGCAAAGGGTAGATACATACTCGTGCTATTCCTTTCTGTGTTCATTTAAAAGTGGTATATTATTTAATACATTTTATTTATGAATTATGAAATAATATCACAATAAGTTAGGCAATATAACGCTAACAAGTATATTATATATGCCGTTTACTTTAAAACTTTCCTGTACATAAATATATAGGAGCTTCATAAGCTCCTAAATATCTCTGTACCTGCATAAGCAAGCGTTCAGGGAAAAAGATCCAGGGATCCCCAATGAGTTTGTCCGATCAATTAAAGCAAAACAAGTCCTCCAGTTTTGTAGAAGTGGTCCGATTGGCTGTGGACAGTAAAAAATGGAACTGCCTAACGAACCGCTGAGTGAAGTCTTGTGATTGCGATCGTCAGTCATGAAGGATCGACTAGAGAGAAAAATGGAAATGACCCTGCATATATTTACATAGCCTACAACTACAATACACTAAGACTGGATAATTTACGTGTGATTTCTATCAGAATAACTTTCACAACCTCGGTGTACCTGTCGTATGTGTAAGAAAGAAGCGGCGAAGTCCGTATTAAACACACACGGTGGTTTCACACACATTTCCCCTACAACAATGTCCGTCAAATACTTCCTAAAGATATTCGTTTAATAATTTTCGATTACATTTTTTAAATATTATTGTAGGAATATAGTGAAACTTTTGTTACTAAAAACTTGTATTGTAAACTTACGTATACTGTGTCCGACGGAATCCAGCGCCCGGATCCTGTCGTATGTTACGCGACGAGTCCCATCACGTGACTTGCGCGTACATATAACTGACTGACAGACTAAAGGGGTCTTCTATTTCAATGCTGTCAAGTAGTAAGGGTAGGAATAGATATCAGTGTTTCGATTCCCATGGCCCGGACATTGTCTTAGGGGGGCTGCTGCTCCCTCAGTCTGAGGCACTACGATCTCATGGGTTAGTAGCTGTCAGAGATTTTACATTATAATTCAACATTTTCGATCTTTTGTGCTTTTAAATTTTTGAGAGATTAATAAGCACTCACACGAGTTCTAATTGAATTCAGCGGATGGCACAAACAATGTGAAAAAAATATCCATAAAATTTAATTTTATTGAAATAAAGACTTCCTCAATCAGCAAAATAAAATGAAGAAAAGTTAGTAAGTACTTATGAAAATTTGTAGGTTTAGATAGAAAAAATAAAGGAAGTAAAATTCTCAATGTCCAAGGAAGGAAGATTTATTGAGAGGGTATCTTGTAGTGTGAATATCAAGGTAGGGTAAAGGCACTTGACAAGGTTGGGAACGTGTCCTATTAAACTCCGGATGTCAAGTGATATATCGAGGGCAGCTTTATAAACTATGGAACGTCGTGAAGACTTCCACAAGAATTTTGTTATGAAATCTATACGTATTTCTATCAAGTGACACGCCTTTCAGAATTTTTCGACTATATTTATATTATGTTATAAGTCGAATAATCCTTGTTTGAAAGTAGTAGTTAGGATTGAAAATCTAACTCTGCCATCGGACCACCATTACAATGAACAGAACGAAAAACAATTCACAATATTGAAATTTTGAAATGGAAATATTTATGGGTAAAATAGAAATACGAAATAAGTTCAAAAATATTTTAATTTTTGAACTTACATCGGATTCAAAAAGTTCCTCATAAAAACTTACCATTTTTTTGCTTATTTTCGGATTTAAACTATCTAACAATTTGTAAGATTAAGTTATAGAAAGATTTTACTGAGTCTAAAACAAGTAAATAATTTTTCTTTTGAGTTAAATAACGATTAAGATATGGAATAAAATTATCCCTATCTGTCTCGGAGATAATGAAGTGAATTTGTTGAATAAATGTATTTCCTTAATTATATTTGTTTAGAGCAATATAATGTCTTTTGCTATTCTTGAGCAAACTTAATATTTAATTCTATAACGTTATCAGGATTCGTTTTAGTTCAGTCTGAGTTCATTATCACTTTCAACCATTTATTCATTATGGAACTCTTTGGCATGGAATACTAGAAAAAATATAATGAGAATAATCTAACGACATTTTATCCGTCTTTAAATCCACATTAATCTAAATTATCCGATAGTGATCCAATCCGCTAAAAGTTATCTATAAAGTACTAAAACTAAAAGCTCTCAGTATAATATATCAAATAAGATCTTTGTAGTTTGTGAGGTACTTATAAGCCTGGACCACAACTCATTTGCTGAAAACAGTTGTTTTATATAAGACGAATGGTTTTCTTGTATTTTCATACCCGTTTACCTTTTTAAATGTTTGTCAATTTTTCGTGGAACAACTTATTTTTCGAAACCTTATTTTCAAAGCGATTTGGTGGAAAATCATTTCGTCTTCTTCTATGTTAAAATTTTAAAACTGCATCCATTATTCATAGTAGATGATGAATCATTCTTTTAATTACTTTAAAAAATATATTATTTTTCATTCTTTCTTTGTTACTAATTCTTTACTTTAATAACTTGAGCATACCGTATATTTATTATGAAATTCGATAAATAACCTATTTAATGATTTTAATACGTCTATTAGATAACCAAAAAATTAAATAATCTTTAGGAAAATTTTGAATGAAGGTAACACCATTAAAATTGTTAACGTCTGGTATATTTTATATTTCGTTTATTATGTTATAATAAATGAAATAAATAAAACCAAAACAGAATATATCTCATTAGGCAAATATTACTTTCTCTTTTGGGGTTTCCTACGCGCTTTACACTGAATATATTATAGTAAACGTAAAATATTTTATGTTTATTATTTAAACAAACGATGGATAATTAGAGGAATGGAATAAATAAGTTGGTGTTTTACCGAAAAATTAATCATCTTAGTTTAATTAATAATCTTAGTTTGCCATATCCAATTTTATAAATGTTTAGCTTTTTCTTATTTCGTTAATTAAGAAATTGTGTGTTTACCTAATTAGTGATTTTAAAAATCAAATTTACGCAATAAACTCTAAATCGAATTCAAAATTGCTTTCGACTAAATTAATAAATATTTTATATACTTCTATCTACGTCACATGAAAGTATAAAGTTTTCTTTCAAACAAATTTATTAATTGTTATTTCTTGAAACTAAACCTTATAGTCACCTTTCGTCTTATTTACCATTGTTCTTTTAGTTCAAAATGACTGTAGGTAGCTTTAGTCGGATTTTTAAGTGTATAACTTACAAGTAAGTAAACATTTCATTATTATTTCATTATTATTATGTATAATACGTAGGTTTGTACGAAATTGGTAGAACTTGTTTTTTTATTTATTAATTTTTTTTATAATTATGTAATTTAACTTTTGTCTGTCTTATAACGGTAAGTGAATGTTGTTTTAACATTAATTTGACAGTGAAATCAAGTCCAAAATTCAGAATATGTACATTATTATAATATTAACACAGATAATACTTTGTTAAAATCTGCCAATAAAATATAAAAATATATGTGTTTACGAATCTGAATGTAAAATATAAATACAAATTAATTTATACTGATGCGTAAATAAAAAGTATTACTTTTCCTTGATGTTTTGATTTATTGTTGCGAATCTTAATAAGTTTTGACTTTATAAATGAAAATGTAATAAAAATAATAGATAATAATAAAATATTTATAATAGGCATATAGTGAAATCAAATGTCACCCTTTGGATACATGGTACATAATAGTGTAATCGTATGCGTCACAGATACCATAAAATATACCAATATAATACCTTTTATATATCAATATTTTTTAGACCGTAAATAGAATTACGGTTTATCTACCGTGTTATAATTTCATTTGTAAAATAATTTTATAAAAATTTTCATATTTCGAACATTCATATTAACTCTTATATTTCAATATTATTGAATTATTTTCTTAATTTTTCAAACTAATGTTAAGTTTATCTAAATTTTTTATAATCTTAGTACTGACCTTTCTAACTTAAGAATATTGACTTGCTTACCATTGTGCACATTTTTGTCCCAGAAATAAGAGCGTTGACTATTTATATTAGTTGCATGTAATGTTATAATTATTTAATAGCGATAGTTAAATATCCAACCTTATTTATATTGGCCTTGCGAGATACCTGAAAAATTTAAGCTTTGTTATTTTGAACCTCATTATGAAATCACGTAAGCAAAATTACTCTTAAAGCCTATTCTAGTGCTTGAAATATTTTAATCAGTTTAAAAATTCGTTTAAAATAAATGATAGTTAAACACACTCAAATATTACATTATTATAGTATTATATTAATGCAATTAACATTTAAACATTATGTGTTACATGTAAACATCGTATGTGTTAAGTAAAAAAAAGAAAGAGGTACTGAACTATATCGCAAAGCACTTATTGAATAGAATTAAACTGTTAGTAAATATATAATTTACTAAGAAATAAGACGGGTTTACATCCCTGTATATATTTAATATTAGGAAAGGAAAAAGTAATACTATTTATATATTGCTGTTTTTCCTTATTACTCGATCTAATATCACTGGCTAGGGGGTATTTTATTGATAAATCAAATAAAAAATCTTGGACCTTAGGGTCGCCTGGATCATCAATATCAATTTTCACATGAAGGCACTAATGTAGGCTTTGGAGTGATAAGGGTACGTACATTATTATTCTTGCGTCCTTCGCAATGTTTCGTACTTTTGTTAAATGTTTAAATTAAAAGAATAACTGTAGAGCTTTCCTATTAGGATAATGATATTATTGTTTTAATTTTTTAATTTAATATTTAAGTCTTACCATTTTCTATTAGCTTCATTTATTTTCTTGTATATATAGATAGAAAGTGATGTTGAGAGTAGCAACTTGTGGAAGTTTCTAACATATTATCTGTTAAGGATTATGACTTACTTTCACCGACTGCAGAGATCACAGACAGGCTCCAACACAATAAGAAAAAGTTACACCACATAATATATCAATCAATCAATCGGGGATGTCCACACCCTGCGCAGGGGGTGTGGGATTGAACCTCGGGGAAGAACCCCACTGCTCATGCAGCAACTCAATGGGGCAACCGACCCCCGGTCCTAGGTGCCGTTGTTCCTAGCGGCTTTTGGGCGTCATTAAACGACTTCGCCGTCGAAATATGGTTGAACTTATTCATACGTTGGATCCATTGCTGGCCCTCCTCCCTCGCGGGAGCCCGGCGGCGACGGGAGGATTTCACGTGGGAGCGGACGTCCCTCAGGTGGGCGAGCGTAAAGGGGAGCAAAATATCAAATAAATGCGATGAATGACAAGTTTAATGACTCAGTGGTGGTGGCGTAATCATATCATTCTGAGTCTATATTATTATTGATTTTAACCACATTCAATTGCTTTTAAATATAAAAATATGTTTATTTAAATTGAAGGGATTTTAACATTTTAATATGGGCAATATAAAATTAGGTAAATATATAATCACGAGCAAATTTTTCCAGTGATAGAACCAACATGTGGCTACGAGCGTGTAATAAAAATGCAAATATATGGAAATTAGGGCGGTAAGACATTGAACACAGGGTGCCCTAAAATTGTCTCGTACGTGCGTGTAATGGCGAAACGCCACGACCGAATGGAATTTTATTTCCAAGTCATGAATGTGTAACCTGTGCATAGTTTAAAATGGGTAATAAAGTTTATAAAAGCTCTCTGAAATATCTTATAATCGACGTTAAACTAAAATATTATTTATCTAAAAATTTTCATCTTTATCTTTATTAACCCATGGCAGTCTAATATTGGACGTAGTGTCTTCCCTAAGCTCCACCACCTAACTAGATATTAGGTTGTACACATTTAGTTTCTATCAGTCGTCCTGAGCTTGTGCATGTAGGGCGGCACATACAACGTTTGCCAAGACAAGATGGTGTAGACATTACAACGGTTATCATTAAAAATGTCATTGTTTTTGGCAATTTTTTGTATATTGCATTAATGGGCCGGTTCATTCGACGATATATTACAATTTAAACCGACTTCGGACTAGTAGCTTTGGTACTGCGCTTCATTCGATATGCTTTGAGAGCAGGGTCCAAGTTTCTTTCTCCTTCCTTTATTTTCCTCTCTCTCTAATTACTTCCCTTTACCCCTCCTAATATTATATGTTATACTAAGGTAAGCAACGCAACTGCAGTGCTTTTTAAGTTTACAGGCAGCGGTGATAACTTATTACTAATTTAATCTTGTTGTAATTGAACTTCTAAATATTCCGCAACATTTTTTATGTGAAAATAATGGAGACTAGGATCACCTATAATATCAATTATTAGTACTTATAAGAAAATTATATGCATAAATAAACAAAAAACAAGGTATATTGTTTACAGTTCATGGATAATTTATATATTGTGATCCAACAATAGTATCTGCTCGCAAAGCGTGAAATATTAATTGGAGCGCGAAAATTGTATTTGTGTGGTATAATGCAGCTGCAAACCATTTTACCATATTTCATGACAAATTCATATACTAGATAAGATTTTAGTACTTGCGATAAATTAGAATCTATTTTCAATAATTAAAAGTATCATTAGTAAAAATATTATTTTTTTTCACACCCTTAGATAAATTTTACTTTTGTACAATGTGAACGTACATTTGACATTGTAGATATGAGGTGTTGTATGTTTTCGTTTCTAGTTTTAATAATATTTTAATGTTTTCAATTCGATGAATATTTTTTAATTAAGTGACAGTTGTATATAATTTTGTGACGTCTGTTTCCTGGCAGGAATTAAGAATGTTATTTTATTGTTTTATGCTGGTTCTTAAACATGTAGTATATTTTTTTAGAATTAGGTTTGTGGATTTCATTAAAGTAATTATTCGCTTATTATATGGATTTCCATAAAAGTAACGTTAGAATCCACTAAGGATAACCCATATATGCCCGATTGGTGGGCACAAGCGTCCCCGTTACCATATTTATACGTGTGAGTATGTGTGTCCCGACGCGAGAATTAAACCTGGATCTATTGAATCCGAAAGCGGTAGCTTCTTCATCAGGAGCCAATTAGGTCGTCACAAGCTTAGTGTGCTGAATGGTTGAAAAGATCAACTTTTTAGTATGATTTTCGAACCTTCTAAATTTACAACTAATGGGCCAATCAGATATTATCCTGCCACACACACACACACACATGGAAACTCAGAATAAACAGGTTGTTGACCATAAAAATATTTATCGAACGCGTAACCTTTGGTACAGAAAGTAAACACTTGGCCATTGCAACATTTCGTTCGTCATATATAAATACTACAGTTACGCTGAAGTGCATGATAGTTTAAATTGTAATTTTAATAATATGTTGCCTTAAAAAGCCCTTTAAAGAAGCAAGTAATTTCTTTTTCTTAGATATTATTATTATGTTACACAAATTATAGCTCTTTAAATGAAAATCATTTAATTTTCTCTGGCTTAATAAAAAGCCCCTTAAATGGTACTTGAAGGCTACTTTTCCTTTCATTAGATTGAGAGCCGTATTTGAATGATTGGGTAAAGATTTTTTTATATCTATGTATAATAACATGAGTTCATTTTAATTAATCTCATCAAGGCATATCATATCTTTTTTTAAGAAGATGGGCAATGTATTTATATTATTAAAATTCCTACCTATTAACTAATCGAACTCAGTGAAAAAGACCCAAACGGCGCAGTAGTGAAGTATTTGAAAGGGTAAATAATGGATTTAATTTCTGTATCAGTGTAAATATTTATATGACCTAAAGGTATTTATTCCGAGTTATTTATTATACTTATTGGTATTAAATAATTAAGTTTCAACTTTATGTTCAACTTATTTCTTTTTTCTTACATAATTATTGTTTATATACTAAATATGCATAAATAATACATAATGTTGTACTTGTTCTCGGCTTTCTCGCATGGTGAATACAACATACGAGATTGTTGAATAAAAGTCTCTATAATACAGATTTATTACTACTGTAGAATATTATTTCTCCGTGAATAAACAGAATTAAATTGATATTGCTTTTTATATCCTACATTTTTTTAAATTTTATGCTTCTTTATGTTTTTCACATGTGAAAAAATTGTGTTATATGAATAGTTATTATTGTTATTACAAAAAGTGAGTAGAACTGTTATAATTAAGATTTAGCGTATGGAGATGTAATCATTTTATTCGCTGGGTATGTAACTCAATAATTAATAGGTGTGACACTATCCACTCATGCATTAATCGGTGCCGAAAATACACCATAATCTGGTTAGTAACTAATTTACTATGTTAAAATGCTATATTATTAAGAAAATCAATATTTATTTTATAAACTACTCCAAAATGTAATAATTATGGATTATTTAAAAGAGTTGCATGTTTCATTCATAAAAAATAAGAAGTTTCCAAAAATTGGCATTTATATGAATCTCTTCTATAAAAATAAAAAATCAGCTTAGAGATAATATAAGAACGCGGAACTTAAAATGTTATGTAACAAAAACATAGCTTTATTTTTTTTTATAGACTTGATATATTATTACAGTAAGCGACTTTTCTAAACAATCACTACGGCGTGCTAGGGAGGAATGTTAAAATATTTAAATGTATTGTTTCAAAAATAATAGTCCTTTTTTAATATTGTGTTTTACAATTTAATAAATTATTAAAAAGTTAAATAATTTATAACACGAGGTTTTTATTTTTAAAGAATAATAAGTAGACATATACATATTAATTACGCACATAATTATTCTAAAACACAGACAGACAGACCATCTTTGTTTTATTATAAATAACTAATGAATATAGTTAGTCAATAATAGTTAATTATTACTATTCTGTACATAATATATATTGAAGTATATTTAAGTTTTTAATAATAACACTTGAGGCCCAAACGACTGCCCCGTTTATAGGTAAACGCGACAACATTTAGTTGGAACACTCAAGGGGGAAATTTCACATGTTAGGCATCTATAAAACGTGCGACAATTAACGATAAAAGTTGAAACTTTCCACTTAAACATTTCATAACATTCTGGACTGAGTTTGTTAAGCTTCAGAGCCCATATACATATGTATGTATGTGTGTCTCATTGCTGAGTAAGAGACTTCCTATCCTTACCCAAAGGGGATTGACGGGACATCCAGAATTGAATAAATACATGTACGCTGTACATGTATTTATCTGAATGAGGGAATAGAACGTGCGGACACTGCTTAGCTTCGCCACAAGCCAATTAGCAAGTCATTTATTTGATTAAATCCGTATTTCTAAATTGAATTTATAAAATTGCCAGTTAAAATAGCCCAGTAAGTTATGCGTTTGGTTACAGAGCTCATGTCAGAGAAACAGTAACAAGTAGATAGCTTTTCGTTGTTTTAATGGAAGCCATAAAAAACAAGCAAGCAGGTCACAGGTATTAAACAACCAGTGCCGCCAATGAATATCCGCAAATATAAAAGTACATGTAGATGGGTCGCATAGCTAAGGGTAATGATGAACCTGATATCTTGCAGAAAATAGCAATATTGGGAGGCGAAAGTGGTAGTAATGGGAGGGAGAGACAGAATGAGAGGGAGGGAAAGGAATTTAGCCTCCCGATCCCTATACTCATTGCACGAAACATGTTACACAGTATATATACGGTTATACAGCAAAATGCCGATATTCTACTTTGTAAAAGCATTAGAGCTTTTTAAACAATGCATAACACAGTACACGGAATTGATTACACAGTACAAGCAATTATTGCACAGATCAAAATCTTTACTGGTCAAGTCGTGAAGGTGACAAAGAACTATTACGATTTTCACTATAAAATTTGTGGTTTTTATCGCAGTCATCTTGCTTGGTAGATGGATCGGTCGGACAGCTAAGCCTGCCATCTCGTATCTTGCTTATTCTTGTGATTAGGTTGATTACATCGCCATAAGTCGCGGACATCAGAGGTTTGTTATTTGAAAGTTCACAGCCTTTAGGTGGGGTTAATAGTTGTAGTTACAAAACTAAATAGATACATATTTACATCCCTAATGCTTTAAATCTCTTCTAAACGAATACTTTTCTCTAGTTATATGTTATATATATTTCTAAACTTATTTTTATTTTATTGTATTAAATTGACTTCTCCTAACAACGTGCTTCGAATAAAAACGATAGGTCCATTCTTCTAGAAATAGAGCGACCCCGTACACCCAGTTCAGCAGATAAATATGTATATGATTTGCAAAAAAATGACTTCTAATGTAAGGAAACTGAGATATCTTACCAAATGAATACGTAAATAAAGGCCAACGAGTTATAAAAAGCACAAAGTAAAAAAAATCATATGGAATGGGTATCTTTTTATTATGTAAGCTTATAAATTGCCGGGTCTGTAAGTAACGTGCATCTCGATTGCTAAGCTCCTGAGACCTCCTTGGCGTCCCGCTGGGCGACTCTGTCACATTCAGAAAGCTCTTTCGTATTGTTGTAGAGCCCCAACAATAGCAATTTGTATGTAAATCTTTAAAGAAAATATAAATTACAATGTGTCTTTATTTTTATAATCACAATATCTTTTACAATTAATATATAAATTTCAACCTTGTAAAAAATTGAACCCTAATGGGGAGTCACATATTGTCAAAATTATGACTGAGGCGTTTTTTATTCACAGCCCATATATGACTTGATTTCTGAAAAAATGAACATTAGACCACCACGCTTTTCCTAGATGGTAGCTAGGCGCCAAAACTTGGAATAAATTTCAATTGACTATTTAATTTTATAAGAAAATATATTGAATATAAACCCTGAAGTTGTAAAAATCGTACATAAATTTCCTTTACTTTGCAAGACAGATAGAGACTTAGATTAAAAAAATGTATATATTGGGCATTTATATAATATTTATCATGTAAATCTTAGACGACTTAATTGGGTCAGCGGCAAAGGTAGTGCTTTCGGAGTCAACGGACGCGGATACAATTACTATTGATAGATAAATATTTACTTGGGTTACAGGTGGTTATTCTGCGTCTAAGTGTTTGTTCTTGTCATTTGTGTGTGCAATGTTAACAGTACCTACGGAACAGGAAATCCTAGAATGAGACTATGAGTGTAAAACAATTTATTTATTATTTACAAAAAAAAAAAGAAATATCATGAAAAGGTCGCCAAAAAAGCGGCCGTTGAAATAAGGTATAAAAGCTACCCTAATCTTCAATTACGATTTGGTTTTACTTAGGTACCCTCTGATACAAGTTGAGTTTTCTCAAAGATGCTTTAGGACAAATGTAAGCTTATGCATGACTTTCCTCGTAATTCCTTTTTCGTTTTAAATATAAATTATCTAACATAATACAAAAGTATAGAGCATCATTTCATTTTCCCCAAAACTGGGTATTTTATAAAGAAGACATAGGCGCCGTGGGTTGTGTCCAATTTTCTCACCGAGGGTCGTTATTGTTACGAAAAAAATTGGCAACTTATTTTTATTATTATTCCAGATGTACATTTTTTGCTATTGATTTTATATTGATGATGTTATGATTGTTAGATATATAATTTGTTTATTAAAGCCACAATACAAAGAAGATCAAAAGTATTATATAGCTCTTCATTTACAAATATATTATTTATTTATTCGAAGCCTCCGAAAATGTGGTGTGAAATTTAAGATTTCCTCTTATATTTAAGGAAATATTTTATAACGTTCAACAATATTTACTTTTGTTATTTAGTTTTACTTTTTTTTACATATTAACGACGACTTTGGTTTATGGTAATTATGATAGGGAAAAGGCATGGTATTAACTGTGCTCCTGCACGACTGGTACGATACGAATAATTTAGATAGCAATTAACCGATTTTGTTGTATAATAGTATTATATAAATATGAAAATTATTGTGTTATGTTAATACCGTCTTATTGACCCTTCAAGTTGGCAAACTAAAGTAGCAATAGACTGGTAACATTTGCCATAGAAATTACATACTTTAGTAGTAGTGGTTTGTAGACAGGTGTTAGTGTAGATACCGCTGTGGAGATCTTTCAAAATGTAGCGTGAGATGGTTAGATGGAGTGACCATTTGCGCAGGGTGGCTAACAGAAACTGGACGCAAGTAGCAGAATTTCGGGCTAGAGGGAGGAATATATTAAGAAGAATGCTGCAGGCTGATAATACTGATGTCATTTTATTTTAAAATAGTTATCATTTTTTTATTACAATACAATTATATTTTACATTAAATTGATTTTTAAAATTCTAGCTCTTTAAGAGGTAAATAATATATAGTAAAGTTAATAAAAGTCTGTACAATTTTACGCCCGTCCGTACCCAGTCTGTTAAAACCACAACTTTAAAGTCATTTTAATGGACTCTGTCGCCACTATTGCATTAAAAGTATATATTTTGGGGATTTGGAGGCAGTTTATAAACAACTTTTATGGCTGGGTGACTGAATATTAAATTTATGAGAACATTAACATGATACATAAACGTCCATACTTCAGTAATATGATAAATTAAATAATATGTCCTAATTTTTAAACAAAAAATATCATAAAACTGTGCTAGAGAGAAACGAACTTGCGATAGTAGATATATAGTATATATCAGAAGAAGTTGTAGAAGTCCTACTCTTAACCAATTAGACTATTGACTTTCGTAGTATCGTTATCAACATTATCAACAGCCTACAGCACTTAGTGTCAGTCAGTACTGGAAGTCTGAGACGTTTTCCATAGGCATTTGCTCGTAGTAGTTAAACTAAAAATAGACAATTCACACTGGTAACGCTGCTGCCCGTCACCAGCCTGTATTATCTAAGTCTAGTTTTATTAATGCGATGGTCACGCCGCCATTGTTTATGCAGATGCATTGCGTGCAGGTGAGGTTAACTTTTAAACCAACAAGGTGTGATTATGCCACCTTCATTCATCATCAGTTGTAAAATTTTAGGTAGGTACCCATTAAATCAATTCACACACTGGATGTCTGATAAAACAGTAATCTCGCACCCATGTCAGTCACTTCTGAACATTGTTTGAATTAAAATTGATATCCATAATGATAATGTCTGTAGATTTAGCCTCCATTAACAATATTTTGTTAATTACTGAAATTGTGTTTTAAAATTAAGAATCGTTAGTCTATCAGGTATAGATTCAATATGCTAATTACGCGAATAATTGCTTTGGTGAATTATTTTGATCAGTCGTTATCATTTTATATTACATAATTTTACATGCTTCTTTTAATTTCTTTTAATATATTTAGTTATCGACAACTTGTAAAAACTTGTTGGCAAAACGTAGGTTATAAAATTATCACTATACAAATAAGGAGAACAAAGAAAAGTTTTATCTCTATAGTCTGAATGCGAAGCACTTTTTTCTGAAAATTCTTTCCACGTACCGCCATTTTATGCAAGTAGATCAGTAGTAGTATCAAATCCATCCAGTCAACGGTAATTTCCAATCAATATCACATTGCAACTTTCAAAAACCAAACCTACATGTTTCTCAAAAGCCGGCCACGGTTCTACAATGCGTATGGTGTTGCTAATGTCTATAAACGGCGTTTACCGCTTTTCATCGGGGGACACGCTTGCTTGTTTGCCTTCCTATCCCGCAAAAAACTAAATTTAAAAAAAAAATAATGATGTTTCGAACTTTATAGCTCTTGCAAGTATTTTAATCTCAATCCTCGCTACATCTCAAACTAAGAACATTTTGAAAGTTTTAGGTACACAAACTATAGCGCCGGTAATTTGTTTTCTGTTTAAGTACCATCGCGTCTCTCGCTCGTTGACCGACGCCTCTCCTCGCTAGCGCTAACGTAACGAGCTCCGTCTCCTGGCCAAAGACCCGTAAAATTAATTAAATGAATGCAAAGGGTTCTCCGCCACGTATAACAGCGACGAAAATCCCGTGAATGTTTTCGCTGTAACAAGAATGTTACCGTTTGCGCAGTTAAATATTTCCTTCCAAACAAATGAGGAGTACGAAGTTAAGAAAAAAGACTACCCGTGAAATAAACAGTCACCCATTTGGATGAGTGGCGACGCCGTATATTGCTGTATGTGTGATTTTTCCAAAACTTCTTTTCCTGTACCACCACTCTGTTAAATTAGCTTTTACTGAAGCTTGTAGTAGTAGTATCCGAACTGATACGACATTAGAACCTTCAACTAAATAAGTTGCAGATGTCTGTGGGCGGTGTTGATTGCTTTCAAAATCTTTGCTCGATAATTTTTTTATTCAATGAAAAAAGCCAAAATACACTTTACTGGTGGTGTAGATGGTTTCTATCCCACGTAAGAGAGATAAAATAGCCAAATGAGTACTATTACTGAGTTATGTAGGTACGAGTAACCACGTAGATACTAATTCTTATTTATTTATATTAAAGAAGACCCGAATGGCGCAATATTGTGTCCGCTTTCTGTTGCCATATCAGGATAAAGATTTTCATCAATTATTAAATTTAATAGATGTATGTCCTATAGGTATTTAATCTAAATTCTGTAACATTTTGTTATCTATGTGTTGATAATGGTACCTGAGATATAGAAAAATCCAGTGCAGGGCTAAGTGTTTTATCACTTATCGATTTTTTATTAAAATACTATCCCATTAGAACACGTAATCTTGATGTGAAAGTGTAAGTAAATTAGTGCGTATAAGAGTTAAACATTTAAAAACACAAGCTTACACATACCTTAAAGGCCGGCAACGCTTCCGTAATACCTATGGTGTTGCGGATGTCTTTGGTGATGCGGATTTGTTTACACCTCACATGTTTCCACAAAAAAGTAAAAAAACAAAATATCATATTTAAAATAAAATATAAATATACTTTACACTCATCAAGAGATACACAAATGAAAGCGAAAAATACCTACACTCGGAAGAAATAAATATATCATAAAATAAAATACCTTAATCAGGAAATCGAACCCGCGTTTACAAGACATCACTTAACACGAAACACACTGTGCTAAGCCATTTAGGTCATCGACGTTATTTAGTTTTATTCAGTTTTTGGTTTTGTTGGATGTTCATAAAAGTAACAAAGTTATTGAGACGTAATTGACACAGCTCGCACAATAGATGCATTCGATCAATAAACTCATTACCATATCGGATTGGGTTAATTTAGTTTAGTCACGAACAATATCTCGTTTAAAGCTGAATTTATTTTGTTAACATAATTTCATTTAAATACTAATTTAAATTATTTAAAAAATTAAGTTTTTCCCCACAATGTAATAATAAATTATTACAATAGATGAGTCTGTATTGACTTTAGTTAAAGAAAAGTAAACTTGATGAATACAATGTATTATTAGCGTGATGTTTGAATTTTATTATTGGGTCAATATAACCCGTTAGGAGATTTTTCATATACTTATATCGAGGGAGAAAGGATCGAGAAGTGAATCGCTCCGTATCACATACGTATACAGTAAAGCTGCTGCGGAAACATGGGAGTCCATATCTTTAATTATAAAGCATATTTTTATTTTATTTCAATACCTTTAGTTTGTTATGAACGTAATCTCACGTGAATACGACGTAAGGGTATTCAAAAATAGAGCTTATGTGTTTACAAAAGGCCGGCAATACGTCTGAGACGCTTTCAACGTTGTGATGTTTATGGGCCTCGGTGATCATTTACCACCAGATGACCCGCATGCTCGTTTGCCTACTCTTCTCTACTATTATAAATACACTTTCCGATTATTTGAGATTATTGATATAAAGCATATAATTATTCCGGTCATTTAGTGTGTAGTTGCGGCATAGAATAGAGCCACTCTATTTCTTTCCGTGGTCGCCATGCGAGGCTACTATTAGAGGAGATGATAGTAGATGGGCAGTAGAGGCTACCTGAGTAAGAAAAATAAATCTGGAATCCCTATTCTCCACTTTACTTACGGCTGTACTAATTACGGTCTTATTGATATGATTGATCACTTGATAATATTTTAGTGGTCAAGCCACGCTGGAGACGAATACTTTGTCAAGGATGGCATACTATTTGTCTGTAGCATGAATGGGCCGGCTCGCCCGGGGAAGTACCACACTCCCGCAGAAAACCGGGGTCTGAGTGGTAGCTTACCTACCGCGCTTTGTACGGTGAGCGGCCGAGTTCCGTAGGCCCAACACCCTCCCCCTCCCGATTAAATTCCCATTTCCATAATGATACTTTCCTTAAAGGTTGGCAATGCTCTCGCACTGCCTATGGCGCTGCGGAAGTCTATGGGTGGTGTTGATTGCTTTCATCAGGTGATCCGTCTGCTCGTTTGCCTTTCTATCCCATAAAAAAAATATATAATTACAAATTACTTCAATGTTCATAGTATGAGTAATGATATCATCAATAATTTTATAATTGATCGTTATACAGTTAAAGACTGCTCTAAACTCTCGCCATGAAGCGCCGAGATAATCATGTATCAAGAGTATTAAAAGTTATAATCCGCATTCCGCAATCCGCATTTCCTTTCCTGCCCCTTCCTTTCTTCTCTATCTTTTCCCTTCCTCTCCGCCAATCCACGGTCTGCCGTGTCAATGGATGCGTGGCTAGGGGCGAGCCTAGTCGCAACCGTGCCAATCGTCCCGGGGTAGGGCTCCCCCAGGGACTATGGTGCCTTACCTCAGCATGCAGGGCTCTGTTGGGGCTGACCTCCATCCTCCCTTGCAACTCTTGGGATTCACTAAGACGAATTTAATATACCTAATTTGTCGAAAATGACGGCAACGTGGTTCGCCACCCGTCACGTCCTGATTCTCACGAGGGCGAAAAGCGACCAATGACGAGCCGTTTCGCTACGATGAATGGCAGTGGATGGAGCTCTGTGGTCTCTGCCAACCCCTGCGGGGGATAGGCGTGAATATATATATAAAAAAAATAATTAATAGAAATAATAATTATATATAAAATTGAGCCCATTAAACCTTACGGGTTTTTTCTTGGCCCAGATCCCTCTTCATTCACTTAATAATTGCATCTACAGAGTTACAGTTGCAGTTATAGCCGCTAATATATTTGATAAGAATGTAAACGATAGGCTCGGCATTAGGACCGTTCCCCGAAGCATTTGGCTTAGATGTCTCAGCAAAATTACTACGCTAATAAAAAGTAGTTGCGTGTAAACTCATAGTTCATGCTCATATTGGAATCAGTAATGGATGATTTGGTGCCATGTGCGAAGTACTGTACTGTGGAACGCGAATGAATTTTGTTTGAACCCCTGTGATAAACAGACTTTCCATGCGTTCTAAACGACATATGTATTTATGCAGTGCTCTAGTTTTTATATAAATATGAATAAAATAATCAATTCTCTTTCTGTTTTCACAGGTGCAGTTTAGAGAATATTTCACTAGAGAGAATTTTAAAATAAATCAACTCACATTTCTCAAGCTTACTAACGAGCTTCTATTCATGATTCGTCAATCCGTTAAATAAATTTAATATAATGTAAAATATTATTTGTTTTGATTCCAAAAATCATTGCAGTCATCACTGATTAATATAATAATAAATCAAATCCAATGCCACAATAGAAAATCATCCGCATTCGAAGCTGACTTTCGCGGGTTCGATTTGCAAACAGAAACAAATCGCAAGAGATTAGTTTACTGTCAGTCAGAATCGGTGAGTGAGTCATATTTAACTGAGTATCAGTTTGCTGTACTATTTGGTTTCGATGCTACTAACACCTTTAAAATGGTCTATATTAATCTTATTTTGTAAGTAATTTGGTTGTGATTTATTTCGGATAAACCAACTTACACACATTACTTCATCAACAAATTTATTCAATATTGAATATAATATCAAAATTGATGTTATTCGATTGTATTATACAATAATATGACTATCTGATTTTTATAAAATAGGGAATATGTAAATAACTCGATCGATTGGACATTTATTGTTCAAGGTATTCTTAATAAATAAAGTACCTTTATTAATAAAGTTAACTTTATGTACATATGTCACCATTACATTTTGAAATGATCAAAATTCATATTTACAATATTGTGGCAATACATTTCAATAGCTCCGTTCTTTAACAGTTTTACAATGGGTGATAATTGAAGCGACTGTCCTTTGTCTCGGTGGTTTTATTCGTTTGGAAAACAACAATTTTTTTAAATAATATTGCTTATTTAGAAGTAACATATATAGGCTTTAAACATACATATACATATTTTGAAACGTGGATCTGTTACTTTAGCATATGATTTAGATAAATAACTTATCTATCCTCTGGCATGCTATTAGAATACCAAACAACTAATTAGTACATGTTTGACCCTCGTCAGATGAGCCTATACATTCTTACATTCGGATACCCTAGAATATTTAACACATTCAACGATTTCAGATCTAATTCCCCTTGAAATAAAACTAAAAATGATATTTAGTAAATTTTACACGCAAAAATAAAAGTAATAAAATTACTTTATCTAATATAAACTTATATTATTACATTATTAAAACTTATATTATTACCTTTTATAAATGCTTCTAGGTCCTAAAAAAAGTAAGGTTTTTAACTAACTTTGTTGGCCAGAGCCAAAATGGATCTTGGTTGCCGAAAAGATGTTACGCAAGCGTGCCCTGTCCTGCTCCTACTCCTGCCAGTTACTGATCGGAAGGTTGCGCAAGTCAGCCTCCACGATGTTCCTCCAGTGGCACCTTGGGCGCCCCACAGGACGGCGTCCAGTTGGGCGACTCACATACGCCTTCGTAGTCAAGAAAGCGTATGTAGGTCGATATCGAGCCTCCCCGATCCTTTCAATGTGGCTAGCCAATGGAGTCGGTGGGCTGTAGTCTCTCCGATTACATTGATTTGGGCCACCAGATGTTCTACTTCGGCATTTTTTCGATTTCGTCAACTGCCATGATCTCCTTTAGTTGTTAGACTTATTGTTCTGAAAATTATTTTTAAAAACGGTGTATGCAACAAAAAAAAATTATTAAAAATACACTTAAAAATATATTTCAGCCTTAGCGTGCTTTTCCTTTTCGTTATGAGGAGAGCGTTTTTAACGGTTGAAATCACTTTGTAATTAAATGTGGTTTAGTGGAAAGAGAAACCCTTTTAATTAAAATTGAAAGCTTTTAATTTACGATATTTAACCCAAAGGAATGCCAAGTTAATAAAATATTAAAATGTATAATTATAATACAAAAATGTATAAAAATTTGATCATAACTTATATTTAAAATATATATTCTAAATTAATCATACATATGTACAGCATTATTTTTGAAAAGAAATTATTTCTACAAGTATATTATATTATACTTCGCCGCACTGTTGATGCATATTAATAAAACTTGTGTAAGGCATACATACTCGTATATATTTGGTTACAGTATGAGTCGCGAAGTATAAAACTGCTGACCCTCAAAGTAAAGATTTGATAATATTTTTTTTAACTATTTAACAAAGGTATCAAAATCAACATTCTATAACAGTTTAATGCTTGACATCGGCATCGTGGAGTTACGGGAGATAAGCTATCATCATCACGCTGGGAAAGAAAAGTTTGATTATTTTTCTTGCATTCCTAATGAAAACCATAATATTAGTTTCGATTCTTCAAATTATTAGATAAAATACGATAAACCTTTATTCGCTGACCAAAGTATTTATAATTACAAGATGAACAAACGCACTATAAATTAATAAAATTAACAGTGCCATCAGCAATCAGTTTTCTTCTCAGGTTGTTCTTTAACATATGCCTCCCCTAGTTTCATTTATTTTTCTTTATTCCGCCTTAATCTTCTCCATCACTTTGGTAAACCGACTTCCCATCTGTTTTTTTGCTGTCCTTTTTTCTTTTTACATTCCAGTATAAAACTCCATGATGTCTTTGGTCCCCTTTTGTTTATTTTATTTTCATCAAAGTAATGTTTTCGTAGTTTCGAAAACATTTATTTTCATCAAAGTAACGGTTTTGGTAGGAACGAAAGATTTTTTAATTTTAATTGTATTTAATGTTATCATATCAGTATTGAAATAATAAGTTTCTTTTTAATACTTATTATCCATTTTACTTTAAAAATCTAAAAAAAAAATAGTTTAAAAGTGTACAAAATTAATAGAATATGGTTAAAGCCTTAGGTCCGAGTTTTCAATTTCGCATTCTTATAGAATCACCGATCCACAGATGTTATCAGAAACATCTGCGGTCATCCCTAAATTCAATTTAGCCTTCACGATGTCTATAAAGAATAAATGTAAAAGGATTTCCTCTAGGCTATCAAGGAACATATAAGTTTATCAAGTCGTAGCGAATAGTATTTATTTAATTTTGTTATCACTACAAATATAAATCAATCTCTCTAATATCAATACAAATATAATTGATATTACCAAATTTATGGTAATTAGTTTTTATATTGGTAAAAAAACAGAAAATAAAAGTTTTTATTTTTTTACAATCATCATCATCATCAATACAACTGTAACTAGTTTGTAGTATTTGTGGAGAAAGATACTTCCCTATATAAGGAAATATCTTATACATTAGTGGCATGCGTAGTAGTTATGTAAAGTAAAAATCTACTCTAGTGTGCTGACTCGGAGAACTATGTCATTTTTTGTCAAATAAAAATCAAAATCTTGGCCTAAATAAAAAAATAAGTTTATACTACAAAGCTTAGAAAAAGAAAATTCTAATTTTGTATGATTAAACAAAGCAAAATAATACTAGTTTATTTAGAGCTTATTATTCTGAAACCTTAAAAAAGCTTATTTGAAAAAGGGTGTTTAAAAATGAAATTAATTTTCACCTTCCCTATAGAAACGTCTCTTAGGAAGCGAGTCGTCTCAACGCGCTGCTCATTAAAAAGCAATGGTTTCCCTATTTTTATTCATAACTACTGGACTGTTTTTAATTTTTCCACCATTAATAAAGCATTTCTCTAATTATTATTAAATTGCATTTTACGTTACAAGTATAATATTATATAAACACACATAGTTCAAACATTAACAAATATTAATATTTTAATTTTTAAATATAATAACATAATATTTGTGTATAATTTTTATTCTCGATACAATTGAAAAATGTCTAAAAATATTGAAAAGCTATTTACAACTCATCTATATTTTTAGCCATAAAACTCTGGAATAGACTAGATTGTTCAAATCGTGAAAATATGGTAGTCGGTTGGGGTGATGTCTTGTGAGTATGGAAAATGATGGACAGTTTTTATCTGCAGGTCTTGTAGTATTTAATTAAATAAAAATAGGTGCTATTTTTCAAGTTTTATTCATTTTACCGATTTGCCACAAATGGGTCAATATTGTGGGTATGCTAACCAAAAACTCATGATGTGTTAGGTCAAAACACAACATTGACATTACGAACAACTTGTGCTGTATTACATACACAAGTTTAAATGTTTTTAATGAACAATATAAACATTTTCATCAAAAACTTTTAAATCATTATAGTTTCCGCGATAAGATTATGAACAAGGAATTTTTTTTGATAGTTTTCATTGATGATTATTATTACAAAAATATTTAAATAAGATTAATAATTAAATAAATTTATTACAACACATTATTTGAACGTAGTTCTATAGTAACTTAGGCCCAAATAAAGAAATTATTTTTTGTAAGAGATAATTAAATTTTCGAGAAAATGTAATTTAGATGCTAATGTGAAGACTGTCGCAGACACTTGACAGAAACCGAACTTTGCCGAGAATTCGACTTTAAGCAGTTTATGAAGATATTTTTTTTGCTATTATCTATAGATGAATAAAAATTTTTATATATTTATTTTTTGTTTGCAGAATATTTTTTGTTAATATTAATATACATATTTATATGTATATTTTCTTATAACAATTCTTACTTAAGACTTGGGAATTATAATACTTGTGTGCTACGCTTAAAAAAGAACCTCAGTTTACAGCTTTTAATCAAGCAAGGCTAATAGAATTAGCAGCATATTATAAAAAAAATGTATGTGCGAGTAAGAAACATTCTTTATCGTTGCCAGGGTTCTTTTGTAAATAAAAACTATGAAAATGATGATCATCAGTAATGGTAACAATAGTTTTATATGCATTACATATGTATGTCTTATATACGAGTGTGTGAAAAATTGAATATCAATTAAAAGGAAGAAGAAGAGGCAAATACGTATAGAGAAACGAACGAGCTAGCTGGGATCGAAGAAAATTTAAATTGCTACATCCACGACAACTTAAGTGCTAAGCATTTAATTTAGGGATAAATTACGCACATATACGGTTCACATCATGCTATGTTACATCATAACATACATTATAGTAACTTTGCTACACAATAGTGTTAAGTCTTACATGTTAACTTAGTTTTCAAATTCCTTTCGTTGTGAATATAACTTTGACTTTGACTGAAAAACGAAGTATTCGTAACTGTTTGTTACTGTTTTATATGCTAGAGAAATTGCTTTTTATAACTCATTAGCGTTTAAGTTAAATCAAAAGTTAAATAAAATGTTTTCTGCATTTTAATACATTATACATGTGTGTATATATGTTTGCCATGGAGAAGCTGAAGCGGATTTGGAAGAGAACCAAAATGAGATTAGTGAGGGCGCTTATTTTCTCTGTATTCCTGTATGCGATGGAGACATGGACCCTGCTGACAAAGAGAAGATAGACGCCCTAGAAATGTGGTGTTGGCAGAGAATGCTCGGTATCTCTTGGACCAAGTTCAGAACAAACGTCTCCATTCTTCAAGAACTCAATGTTAAGCAACGCCTATCTTCTATAACACATGGTCGCATAATTTTCTTCTTTGAGCAAGTGTCTCAGCGCGATAATACCTCCATCGAGCGCCTGGTTGTGCAGGGAAAAG
Organism: Baronia brevicornis; assembly: GCA_031353405.1. Lineage (NCBI taxonomy): Eukaryota > Metazoa > Arthropoda > Insecta > Lepidoptera > Papilionidae > Baronia > Baronia brevicornis. The sequence continues at coordinate 59,895 of JASFAT010002700.1, read as the reverse complement.
TGGAAGACGCCCGAACGCGTGTGAAGAATTCCGATGCGGTGGACGGACCAGATGAAGATAGCTCTCAATAGCCCCTTAGAAGAATGCATGAAGAAGGCAGCCGTGAAGGATAAATGGCGGCGTCTGGTTGACAGGCCACAACTATAAATAATGACCACGACTGCTTTGCCAAGAGCATGACGAGATAGAAGAAGAATGATACTACGGCATATGGAAGATAATTCTTTTTGTAACATCATTCAACGACTTGTCCGGAGAAGTATCATTGTGTTAAGATGTGAGGCCTGGAACCCTTTCCATTTCCTTTTATCTTTTCACCTCACATCTCTCATTTTCCTTACATCTATTCACTTCAAATCGTCTTTATCTTTTTCTTGAAAATTGTATTACATGTTTTCTCAAAGCTAACCGATGCATGTACCATCGACTGCTCACTATCAAAGATCTGTAATAGTGGGCGGCGTTGTAAGTTGCTTAGCGCCAGTCGTCCATCTCATGCTGCTTTTTGCATGGACATCTGTAGTGTTTGTATTATTCGGTCTGCTTATCTTGTACGATCTCCCTGTTTCGATTTAGGTTTTGGGACTTCTTCCTAGTGATGTGGTCAAAGGATCTTAGGACATGACGAGTGATTAAAGAAAAATACTTATTTGTTTGTTATTTAACTTGCATTTTTGAGTTTGCCTCGTAAGTACAAATAAATATTGCCACCTATATAAACTTCGTATCATAGCGTAACATACTGTACCAGTATTATGTAACTTCTTATTCCTTTAACAAGAACAACAACAACAACGTTAGTTCGTGTTGCAATGTAAGAGTAGTTTCCAGTGGCTAAATTGCATTATCTAACTGCTCCAACGTTTTAATGAAGGCTGAGTAGAAAACGGCGATCTCGCAAAAGTATTCATTAAAAAAGGAAATGTAGACGTTTGTTTTCAAAATGTGTTTATAACCCTTTTTTAATATAAATATATCTCAGTACTTTATGTACGATAATATATTTTACTATTTAATTTTACATAATATAATAATATATATTATTCTTTATTAATACTTTTTATCCTAACATAATCATTTTGGAAATTTTAATAAAAAAGAAAAAATGTTTCTTAATTATCATTTTCTTACACCTAAAGAATAACACCTTCCTATACCTAAATTAATACATAAAGAGGGATACAAATAGATCTTACAAAGTCAGAAATATATCATAAGATTCTGTAATGGATTTCAAAACAATGTTTAAACGATTTATTAACTGGACTGATGGTATTAGATATAAAATGATTTTTATTGAAAAATCAAAACGAAAATCCATTTAATATTTGTGCTTATCCCATGCACAAAGATTAAATGGATTTTTGTAACCTAAACAATATCATTGGATATTTAATTAACAAAAACTAACTACAGCAAAGATGAAATTGATTCAAATTGGTAATATATGTTGCTTTATTTATAGGAATTTATTACGAATAAACATATGTAAATATTAGTCTTGTGATGTGATTGATTGATTTCCGATTTCATTGCCTCGCTATCGTATTAAAAAAAGATAAAGAATTGATTATCATTTCTATACATATGAATAGAAAACTTGACGCGGACTGTATAAAGTAGCAAAATTACCAATTTAAAGTTTTGTGTTATATTTAATATCAATCTAAATGTATGAATGATGAATTCTGAATGCTGCTGGATGTTAAATTCATTAGAGCAGTTGGTTTTAATAAATTTTATAGAAGCACAGTAGCGAGCTCATAAAGTTGTGAATAAAATTTTAAAACTGTTATAATTCATTACATAATTATAAAGAAAACTACAGTATACAATTATGTCTATAGAAGGAAAAAGTGTGAGTATAAGAAAGACTGTTATGTAAAGAATTGCATATGATTTTTACATTCGTCATCAATTGAGCCGTAATAATTTATTGGGCGTTGGTCTCCATCAAAAATGGCTAGCTGTCGTAATCTTCATTCCAAATTAGATTACTCGGGTAAATGTTGTCCATTTTTTGAGGGGGTATTTGCAATTTACCGTGTTTACAAGTTGCGGAAGCGTACTTCAAGGGATGAACCCCACTACAAGAGCACAAACTCGGGGAGAGCGGAGGGTAGTTAAAGCGAATCTCATTATTATTGCTGTTGTTTATTGCACATATGAAAATTAGGCATCCAGAGATAACTTTACGTCATCTTTAGATATGGCCGTAAAGGGGAGCAATTCTACCCATTAACTGGTATTTTCCATTCACAAGAAGTATGAATATATATTTGCGTTTAATTGTTGCATGATTCCCGATATAGAAGAGAGTGTCTTCTTTATCGGGAATCATGTAATAATTTTTTAACATTAAAAAGCTAAAAAATATCAGTAATATCAACAACCAATAAATAAATGTCAATAGATGTGTTACGAAAATCGATTGCTTACGAGACGTGGGCTATCACTACTGACGTCGAACATTAAAAAGCCATTTAGATTGTGGTGCGCCTTCACTGACGATACCCTTTTACAAAGTACTATTACATTTATGTATATATATTGATCCACACCCCTTGATTTAAAAAGTTTAATAATTAATTTTCATAAAATATCATAATTATTTTCGCACAGAAAATTCGCAACTTTCCGAAGAAAAGAGTTGCCTAAAAATTCATTCCAAAGTAATCTATCTTGTAAAAATGGGTTTTGAGTTTGTATGAAAGGAAAATGTTTCCAAATAATAGATAAGCACACAATTTTATCTTCAATATATTATTTAATTGCTTTCATACTATGAAGAATATCATGCGTAGATTTTTGTATTTAATTATTTGGCCATAATTTACTTGTTATCATTAGTCATCAATCCACTACTTAAATATTGAAACCCCTGAAAATTTCTGCAGAGTCTCCTCATATACCCACGGTGGCGACGGGGCAACCTTATTCTAACACGGGAACCACACAATACCCTAAACTAATCAACATCATCATTTTCAGTCTACAACAGTCCACCACTGGACTAATAATAGCTAGGCATAAATTTTCTGTGATCAGTAATGGAGATTACAATTTTTGGTAATTTGTGTAAATTGCCATCCGCCTTCGTTACTGTCCGCCAGGTAAAAAAATCATAGCTCAGCTAGTGTACTGTAATAGGTTGTTATTAAATATTAAAATCTACTTAAAATATTAACGATAAGTTGATTTTTAATTATATTTTTTTTGGATCAATTCTATTAAATCTATATTTATATTATTCCACTAATACATATATCGACCTTATTTCTTTCTTAACTTTAAAGGCAGCAGTTTAAAAGTTAGAAATATTAAGGTTGATCCATACATAACCTGATATCCGGCCTTTAAAAGGACACGTATAACGACTTAAGATGGGCTTATTGCAGCATTAGTGCCGACTACAAAACAGTTTGATGATAGCCGACAACCCGTCGTTTGACCGTCCCCTTCGGTTCGGCTGACCCTCGTCAACTGTCTGTTGAAAATACATTAGTGCACCAAGTACCTTTATAGAATATAATAATACTTCCTTTGATAATCATAGCACATATTGCGTTTTATTCAGAAATACAACAACTTTAGATTTAGAACTTATTAAAAACCTGAAAGACCTAATTGACTCAGTTGTGAAGCTACTGATTTCGGAGCTAATGTCCATGGATTCGGTACTCGCATAGCATAAATATTTATTTCGAATCGTAATACTCTTCCAATCTACCTTGGAAAAGCCTCCAAAAAGGGAGAGGTCCGTGCGCAACAGTGGATGAACATAGGTAGTAAAAGAAAAGAAAGTAGTTAAAGAAAATATTTAAAAAATTTTCGACAAGTCTAGCAAAAACGTGAACTTTTGCAGACCGTCAAAGGTTGCTGACTTGGGTCATATCATGAGACATGATAGGTACAAGTTGCTGCAACTGATCATGATGGGAAAAATCGCGAGCAAAAGACAAGTTGGTCGAAAAAGAAAGTCTTAGCTACGTAATATCAGAGAGAGGGACGGGATAGCGAGTGCTCCAAAACTGCTGCACCTCGCGAAGTAGGAGGAGAGTTGTGTTGAATTGGCTGCCAACTTTCGCAAATCAGAGGGGCACTCCTAGAAGAAGAAGAAAGAAAATACTATTAACACTATCATTACACGTTACCTAATACTATGTATTATATATTAATAAAATTCTAAATTATAGAACGTAATAAATGTTTAATTTACCTTAATCAAACTTAGTTTTTATATTAATTACGTTATTCGATATATTAAAAACAAATAAAAATGATTTTTTTCTCATAAATATTATTTCACAGCCTTATTATATGCCTCACTACTGGGCACACGCTTCTCCATTTCTCGAGGAATAGACATTTACCCACCACGAATTCCCAAGATTAGTGGGGCATCGAGACTTGGAATGAACACTATATAGGAATGAATGAAAATGAATTGAGTTCGAAAGCGCCATTGAACCAGTTAGATTGTTGAATTTCTAGTTGATTAAATCCGAATTGTATATATTCCTCTTAGAATTATCTAACATAAAGAATAACTTTGAATTTCTAAAGCTCAAAACAGATTACCAGTGGCAAGTTAAATTATGTCAGACTGTACCTTACGTGAATCTGTTGCAGACTTACTCTCTGCTTTCAGTGACGTTAAAATAACGAGCTCTGGCTTTTGTCTAAGGACCCGTAAAATTAATTAAATACGAGGTTTTTGAATAAATTCCACAGTAAAAGAATTTATTTTTTATTTTTTTCTAAAACACAACAATGATACATGTAGCACAGAATGTGTTAAATGTATTTTTGTGTATCCAGACATTTTTGGAGACAATGATGACGATGACGATAATTTGACAACAAAGACCTCACACTAGAAATTTCATTGAAACGATGGAACTCATCACGACATTGATATAAACCTTATATCAATGTCGTGATGAGCACAAACAATATGTAGCTTAGTAAGAGTGTTTGAGATAAATGTTATCAATTATTCTAGCGAATATCTACTTCAATGATGTGGTAAAAAAGAAGAAATTCACGTTCACACTGGCGTCTGCCTTTTCACACGTTAAGCGTTACGTCATCACTGTTTGAATTTTTTATGTAGTGTGAGAAAGATATGGAAAAAATATTTTATAAGGTGTATTAGGATAAACCAAATAAATAGGTACATAAGTATCAAATATTGTAATAAAGAATGATTTTTTTTTGTGAATAATTTTGACCAGAAAAATGGCCTAGTGGCGAAGCGTTTGTCTTCTGTAATAAGTCACGAGTTTGAATCTCACACACGCTAAATATTTGAAAATTTGAAAATGTAATTTTTTTTAAGAAAACATTTTTCCGCAGCGTCCATTCGTCTGGATCACACTACCAAATTAGCAGAAAACTTCTAAATACTTAGTAGTTTCGTTACTATGCTTCTAGCGTATTCACTTTACATCTGCAGTGCTCTTAGCTGATATCAATGGAAGGTGTTAATTACTTACTAACAAATGCCTACCTCTTAAAAAATGGAATGTACATTGTAAAGTCATCAGGTTATCATAGTTTTTTATTCAATTATATAGAACAATTATAGCGGTTATAATTAAAACATTTTTAAATCAACATTGACGCACTATTTGTAGTTTATTTTAACTTGTCGGTGAGTTCTGTGTTGTGTATATACAATGAATTTGTAATATTGTGTATATCAGTCATATACTGAAGCTACTTGCTCTCTTATAATTCCAAACTTGATATAGACATCATCAAATTGAGTAGATCACGTACACTGTATCAATTTGTGTGAACGTGACGAAGATAGTAATCAGTGCGGCGTACTTAATTATTATTACATCCTTTATATAACTTTATATACGACAATATATTTTTTTTACTTTGTTTCCTTTACTTTGAGCGTATATGTATATGATGACCTGATTGCGCTAGTGGCGAAGTTTCACTTTCGGTGTCTATGAACACGGGTTTTTTTTTATGGGATAGGAAGGCAAACGAGCAGGCTTGTCACCTGATGGAAAGCAACCATCCACCGTCGTCCATAGACATCCGCAGCACTATAGGCAGTGCGGAAGCGTTGCCGACCTTCAAGGAAAGTGTCATTATGGGAGGGGGAGGGAGAGGGTGTTGGGCCTCCGGAACTCGGCCGCTCACCGTACGAAGCGCGGTAGCTAAGCTACCACCCAGACGCCGGTTTTGGTGTGGTACTTTCCCGGGCACGCTGGCCCATTCATGCTACAGACAAATATTATGCCATTCTTGATAAAGTATTCGTCTACAGCTTGGTTCTACCACTATTGAATTGATTTTTGATTCTCGTATCGACAAAAATTGGCCTACAGGTATTTATTCCAAGACTGGCTATCGCACCAATCCACTTTGGACAATCGTAGTGGTTTAAAATCTATTCCTTCAGAAATAGGAAGGCCCCATGTCCAGCAGAGGGCTCACTCATCAACCATACAAATTCTAGGACAAAAATCTCCTTGAGGAATATAAAATAAAAGTAAATATGCAATTATGAATGATTTACTTTTGTCTTAATTTACGCTTCATATAATTGTTATAGTTTCATGCAATAAAAAAGGTTATTCACGTACAATGAAGTTTGAAAAATATCTGGAGAAAATTATGACCTGAACGAGAATACGTTACCAGTAGATAAAAGGGATTTACGCAGTGATTACATTTAAGCAAAAGACGTCTTTCGTACATGCGCGATATACCAAGATGGTTTTGGGCCTTTACGACTGCAATAAAGCGCCTGATAAAACTTTGGCCAAATGCCGTAGGAAATCAAATAGAATCCATTATATCACACCTAAAAATACCTTTATAAAAATTGATATTGTTTACTTAAATCACTTTTTGAAGTACATTAAATAAATTGAAACTAAAACTAGTCTGAAAATTAAACGTTTGTTATTCAATCGTAGAATCAACTTCTTGAGAAAGGCCATTGCAGATTGATTTTTATTATTCAAATATATAATTGAAATAGCCGCTGCCGTACTCGCTCCCACAGTTGTCTTTATCGAAACCCACGGTAAAAATGGTGTAGCCCGATTCCAATTAATTTTGAATAATTATTCTCGTTAATAATTAATATCTATACTTTATTAAGATAAATATGTTATTAATTATTCTTATTAAAAAACTAGTCTTATGTATTTTCGAACGAAAAATCGTACGAGTAAGCACATATCAGAGTATTATGTTTTGGTTAACATAATATTGGGTGATACACCACTGACGACTAGTTGTACTCGTGACGTCGATATGTACAGGACAATTCGCAACAGTTGAATGAATCTCAAGATTTCAGATTCAGGCTTATCCGGCGAGAACTGGAGCAGTCCTGATGATGATTATGATGTAAGTGAAGATGATTCTATTTGATTAAAACCCATGAAGGTGTCTGGTTTTATCGATTTTTTATATGATATTAAGATACTTTTTTGTTTAGTTAGATTATGTTAAGTGTGTGTGTGTGTACCTGTAAGCCATAATAATGTTAGACATTAGGAATGTGAAACATAATATTATTGCAAATTTAACAATTTGACTTCTGTGTTACTCTAAACTTAATGTTTTGTTTGACCCAAGACGCATTTGTCCCTTGTAGACCAATGTAGGTTATCTATTCCTATCAACTGTCCCTCGCGATCTCAGGTCACTTAAAATTATCCGATTCCAGCTTCCCGTAAATATATTTCCAATTTTTTAAGTCCACTGTTCAAAGTACAGTCTATTGTACAGTTACTACGTACAATGAGTTAATTTATGCGTTTAACATTGTCATCGGCCTCCGGTAACGTAAGATACTTTATAGTAGTTCCAATGCTGGTGTGCGTTCACCTCTTCGTCATCCATTTGATATTTAGGTTGGCTGCGTTTTGATTTACATCTTTACACATTGATAGTTCAGTTAACATTAGTACTTAATAATTTATTATCTTGGGTTTTTTATTTGAGAATGTGTCTGTCTCATATAACAATATTTTTTTTATGTATTCACGCTTCTCCCCCGTACGGGTTAGCAGAGACCATAGAGCTCCATTCGCTACTATTCATCGCAGCGAAACGCTTCTCCGTTCGTCGCTTCTCGCCCTCGTGGGAATTAGGACGTGACGGGTGGCGAATCACGTCGCTGTCATTTTCAACAAATTATGTATATTAAATTCGTTTTAGTGAATCCCACGAGATGCAAGGGAGGATGGAGGTCAGCCTCAGAAGCGCCCTGCTTGCTGAGGTAAGGCACGATAGTACGCGGGGGAGTCAGATTCCGGGACGGTCGGCATGCTTGCGATTAAGCTCGCCCCTATCCACGGCGGAGAGGAAGGGAAAGGATAGAGAAGAAAGGAAAAGAAAGAAAGGCAGGAAAGGAAATGCGGATTGGGTGGGTTACCAGACTTGAAATAAATATTTATAAACCCATACATATATTTTATTTATATGGTTAAACTGTGTGATAAATATAGTTGTTTTCTGAATTATTATTATGCCAATGGAGATATATATATTGAGATTTTTCTTACAATATTTATTGTGTTGGAGTTTTTTATCCCAAATAAAGAGGAAAAATGTTATTATTGTATGTACATTAGTATTATTGTATGTGTTTATTTTTTTCTTATTCGATAACACTTTCGTGAAAACGTGTTTAAATCAAACTGAAAAAGAAGTTGACTTGTAAGTGTTTTAAAAAGATTTGATGTTTAATTTTTGGGTGTGAAGCACCACTTCAGCACAATATGGTTATCTTGGAACAACAATTCTTTTCAAAGAATTGTTGAATTTATAGTAAAAACAAGGACTGCTATAAATGATAAAACAACTTCCCGCATCTTGTCCAATACTTTTTATATATAAATAATTTAACAGTTAACCATTATAAGTCAGTTAGCTGATATAAGTCAGTTTATACGACCAAGATATGAAAAACACTGAAGAAAATATTGCACGACGTCTTTATATATCCTTACTGAATTCGAGCGTAGCTTTTCCCCACCGGTACAAAGTTAAAATATTTTCTAATCAGTAATAGTAAATTCGATTTCAATTATTTTATCTTCTGATTATTCTTTTTATGAGATCGGATGGCAAACGTGCAAGCGTGTCGCCTGATGTTATTATACAAGTTGCTATAATTTAAAATTTTGTATTTTTAGTTTCTTCTCATCTGTGATGTAGGTATGTTTTTTTATTATACATTTTTTATTTTAATGAAGCTCTTAATATAAACTGTTAAAAACTAATAAAAACTACCCCGTACCATAGTAAAATGATACAGGGTAACTTATTTGGCTTCATGATATTTAATAAAAAAATATCATCAACTCAGCCGTAAAGGTTCATTGCGAAGCCTCTATCACAAAGAATTGTTTTTTTGTAATCCCCACCCTTGGCAAGGAGATCGAATATCGAAGATTGGTATTTATAATTAGTACGAACGGTTTGTAAAGTTTTCTTTGTAAGCACTCATTTCTTATTACGAATTGCTTAAATAATAACGAATTTAAAATACCCATTGATTTTATAAATAAGATACTATGGAGGTTATGATAAAAAAAATCGAAGGAATCTTTTAATTAAATACATCATAAAGAGTGAAGCTACCATCACGAAAAAATGTATAATCCTCAAATAACTACGAGTACCTTGTACTGACTGGTAAGCAGGTTTTTACTAGTCAGTAGTAGTTGAACTATTTGAATTATATTATCAAACTATCAAATAACTTTATGTACTGTAGCCAGAGAATCTACTAAAGGTTAATACAATCTCATAAATCATCGCTGTCATCATGTGGACCTAGGCCTTCCTCTCCTCCTCTTGGTGGGTGGACTGGGGATGCATTTGTTTTATTATTAATTAGACACTGCTACCCGTCTACTGGTATTTGTTGTCATGGTAGCCTCGACATCCATCGGAAAAAATTCGGGAGCCATATTCCATGCCAGGAAACATACTGCAAAAAATAATAATACGATAACACATAATGAGAAAGATAGCGTTAGAATCATTGTTTGTAAAAATAACATAAAATAGTAATTTGTTTACAAAGCTGACTAGCTAGCTAGCTAGCTGGTTGGACTGGTTGTGGAGAAAACCACCTTTGTCTGCAATACGCCATGTAAATTGGTCTGCAATAATGATAGTGAATTGCTTAAGTTGAATATTTAATTTGGAGATATATATAAAAGCCCAGTCAAAGACTATTTCGTAAGTCATTACTCAAGATAAGATATCAGCGTCTCTTACTGTCCTGTTATATTATTAGGTTAGTTAACTATATTTTTTTCTCAAATTTTATTATTATTGTATATAATTCATAATGACGAATATTTTTTTTATGTAATGATAAACCCATTGACAGTTACAACACCATAGGCATTGTAGAAGCATTGCCTGTCTTGGCGAAATTTTATAATAAGAGACTTTAGATCAACATCGATACGTCCAAAAACGTAAACCTACATCATTTTGTTTTTTGCACATGTTATTATTATTTTTCTATTCATGATAAAAAAATCAATATTGCTGGTTTAGAATACCTCATTTCATAATTAATTATTTTTTCTATATATTCACGCCTATACTCCGCAGGGCAGAGACCACAGAGATCCATCCGCTGCCATTCATTGCAGCGAAACGGCTCGTCGCTTTTCGCCCTCGTGAGAATCAGGACGTGACGGGTGGCGAACCACGTCGCCGTCATTTTCGACAAATTAGGTATATTAAATTCGTCTTAGTGAATCCCAAGAGCCGCAAAAGAGGATGGAGGTCAGCTCCAGCAGAGCCCTGCATAGTACCCGGGGGAGCCCGATCCCGGGACGATCGGCACGCTTGCGACTAGGCTCGCCCCTAGCTACACATCCATTGGCACGGGAGATCGTGGATTGGCGGAGAGGAAGGGAAAGGATAGAGAAAAAAGGAAGGGGCAGGAAAGGAAATGCGGATTGGGGGGGTTACCAGACTCGGAATAAATATAAACAGTTAATTATATTAAGCCAATATCAATTATCACATGATATCAAGCTGCAAAGTTAGATATGTAACCAAAGCTTAAAATATTTTCATAAAACATATACGAGTTGAGAAATATAAACAGCACCATGCGCAGTACATTACCTGATATCCGGCATTTAAGAGGGCACGTAAGCGGACTTAAGACGACCATAAGCGAGTATTAGTCTTGAGTACAAAACAGCTTGGCGATAGACGACAGCCCGTCGTTTGGGCGTCGTTTTCAGTTCGGTTAACCCTTATCAAATGTCCTTTGAAATCAAATGAGCGCAACAAGCTCCTACGTAGAAAGTTTATTATTTTTGATTTAAAAAAATAAAACTATAATTTATTTTGAATTTTCACAATAACATAAACAACTGTCGTTAAAAACCATTTTAAATATATAATATTATGGTCGCCCAATAACAAGAAACTTTTCCTAAAGCAATATTAAAAGGTCAATCGAACAAGTTAATAACTTACCCAAACTAAGTTTGTCGCGTACTTTGACTGAGACATTCCTGTTGTGTGGTTTCCAGTATAGAATAATGCCACCATATTTCTTCCCATATTGTATGTGGAGACTCATACCGAGGGGGGGGCAAACGAAGTGACTATAAGAGCAAATATAGAAAATGCAAAAACTAACTGTACAGAAAGGGTATTTAGATGGATTGTAAAATATAGCGTTTTATTACCTTAAAAAAAACTTTATATAATTTCACGAAACTGTAAAAAAAAACGTAAGAATTAGTGGTGATTATCATCATCATACATACAGCCGTAACAGTCCACTGGCCTGGTGGACATTGGCGCTTCGCTCAGAGCTGTGGGGCATTGCCGTTCATTCTTGTTGTCCTTCGTTTGGTGAGAGTCGTTTGGTCTTCGTTTGGTCTCTTTACTGGTATTTTCTGTCATGATCATCTTTAACGAAGGCCAGGGGAAGAAATGAGATGGTACAGTTTTATGCCGGGACTGATATAGATTTTATTTATTGGAAGTATATAAATATATTATATGTATCCGCAAATACGTATGAAGTATAAAATATATAATAATACATAGTAATATATAATACATAGTGATAATACATAGTCTTCTTTATTTAAAATACGAGGTAAATATTTTATTTTTTTTATTTTCCTATCAAAGACAAAATGGAATAAAGCTGTATCTTTCATCCTATTTTCGAATAAACTTTGCTGCCAACTGCAGACCGTTGTAGCAATTACTCGAAGTTTATTTTGAGAAGTATGATATTGGGTAAATGTATATTTAAAATACTAAGCATATTTTTCCTTTGATACAAAAATTGGATATTTTTTATTAAAAACAAATATTTAAATTAGATTAAACATTTAGATTCTTCCTTTCTCAATATCCAAAAAGTAGGTAACGCATCTTTAGTGCTCATAGTATCAGCAATATTTGTAATATTAAAATACCTGTTAACCATTCCGATTAAGCTAATAATGATTATGCTAGGAAATAGTTCACATTAATAGTCTAATGCAGGATACAAACTCATGATATCAGATCGTAACCCGATCTTCATTAACTGAGCTATTGTTGCTTAAATGATTGGCTTGTTGTATGCTTCCCTTTTCTATATTAAAAGTATATGTTATCACCAACATACTACAGCAGTACACCTTCACACATAATATAGATCCCTACTAAATGGAGTATGTTCAAAGGATAGTGACTCACCTCGCTGAGTAGTTAAATTTGTGACCGCGGAGCTATCTCTGCCTATCACCATTTACGATTTTGTTCACCCTTCTTTTAAGGATAATTATAGTCATATCCTAAATATAATCATCACTCGGTCCACAAAAGTTCGGTAGTTATGTACCAGTATATATCACGCGCAGGCAAATAATGATGATTGGGATGTTATCAAGTGATTATGCTTCCGGGCAGGCCAATATCATTATCAACAGCCTATGGCAGTCCACTCCTGGATGTAGCTTCCCTATCCGTAATATGCGCCACGTAACCTGCTCTTTGGCTTCAGACCTTCAATTTCTGCTCGCCACTTTGCGCAGATCATCGCTCCATTCTGCCACTGCGTCCCACATTTTTTGGACAAACGCAGTCTCCACTCCAGCCTATAATTCTTTTCGAATAAAATAATCACCAGAAGAAAAAGAATCAAAAGAAGGTTTAAGTTCCAAATTAATCCACTTCATACAGAATAAAAAACACACATTATTAATTTTCTGTTATTGTTTTGCTTGTCGCGGATCTTAGTAAAACTTTTGACTGTCCACATAGTGATGGATTTCCGCAAAGTAACGCCTGACTCCATTAATAATATATATATAAAATGATGAACAAAAGATAAGGATCGGAAGGTTCTTTCAGATAAAATTGATAATAAAAACATATGTAACGATAGTTATAACGTAAATCAAACCTAATATGAAACTTAATAAAAATACACCATTCCTCATCATTTACGCAAAATTTTTGTTCATATTTGAATGTGTTATAGCGTAAATTATAACTAGTAAATTCGAAAATTATTTTGCTAAAAGTATAGTAATGTTATTAAATTATCTATAACTAACACATATCTAGTATAAAAAATAATATTTTTATACCAGAAAATGGTATATGATATCGCCCGATAAGACTGTTCACAATTTCGCTTTAAGCAAACAATTTCCCACCCCATTCTAGTTCCAAGAAAGCAAATGTACGAAGTGAAAAATTGTGAGAGCAGAAGCTTGTATGTTGTTTTATTTCATTATCTCAGGTGTACACTCTGACGATCATTGTTAGTGATTTATATAATCTTTTGCTACGAATGTTGTGCAATTTATTTTTGCAAAAGATATAATGCGGAGCATACGTTATGTAATATATAAATTATGTTTATAAAATGACATTCAATTTAACATACTCTACTGGCTTAATTTCGCACTGTGCCTTGACCTCGGATAAAAAGACAATCCACTGGCCACAGTCTTCTGTTTCTTGACAATTATTAACCTAAATGGGTGAACTAGCTTATTCAAATCGACGATAATGGCATATCGCTTCTCTAGTACCTGACGTGACAAACAGTATGTTGACCGAACGATAGTCCTATATAAGCTCTTTTGGCAACGTTTTCTTCTCCATCCTCTCCACGGGAAAAGGATCGGACCTCTGACTTTTAGCACTCAACGAACTTATTGTTCTCTAACTTACTTTACAGAAGGTTCTTTTTCGCGAGGGTATAATACTTCTCCGGACGAGTCACATCATTCATATTGGACACAAATTATAACAAAAAGTGCTAATTATTTACGTAACATGATTTTACCAGAGTTCAATATAATATGTACTCGCGTGTAATAGATATATGCAATCTGCAGTGAGTGTGTACTTGGCTGAATATTTTTTAAAAATCTACTAATCTGTACAAGGTAAATGTTTTTGTGCTGAAAATGCGGCCGAAGTTCCCTTAAATTAAAAGAATTTATCGAGTTTCATGCTCAGAAACTCAATATCAGTAAAATTAATACACTACTGGTAAAATTCAAAAGCCGTGGATGCCGAGGAAAATATTTACATTGTTCGGATTATTGAAAAACGAAAATTTAATGTTTTGTATATTTTGAATGATGCAATAGATTTTAGACGCAAAATTTGAAAAATAAACAATTTATAATGTAAATTATTGTTACTATAAATGTGATTTACTTTTTTTAAAAATGTATTATATGTTCTATGCCAGTTATGAATAAAGTAGTAGTACTACTTTATTTGTAACAAGCACATCAATATTAGAAATGTAAAAAATTAAATAAAATATATAATAACATTTATTTAGATGATTTTTGGTTTCGAGTCACACATTTTATTTTTACATGGAGTTTAAAGGGACTGCCAAATTTCAAAAACCTACGAACATATGCTTTGGTAAGTTACATATAGTATATTAATAATTCACGTTCAATTGCATTAATAACAATAAGTAATACCTATACAATATACGCCTAAGTAGTAGTTTAAAGTAGAAAAAAGGTTTATATTCATTTCTAGACGATGTTACCACAATTTAAAGAAATTGTCTCATCTGCCATTTTCAAAAGGTTGTTGTAAGGTTGTGTATTAAAAGATAGACTCGTGCTTAAATGTCAGGCACAGACTCTGACGTGAAACAATGTCTACGTTTTGCATATACTATTTATTATCTATTAAATCTCGATGGTAGCTTCACTCTTTATGATGTATTTAATTAAAAGATTCCTTCGATTTTTTTTATCATAACCTCCATATTATCTTATTTATAAAATCAATGGGTATTTTAAATTCGTTATTATTTAAGCAATTCGTAATAAGAAATGAGTGCTTACAAAGAAAACTTTACAAACCGTTCGTACTAATTATAAATACCAATCTTCGATATTCGATCTCCTTGCCAAGGGTGGGGATTACAACAAAATAATTCTTTGTGATAGAGGCTTCGCAATGAACCTTTACGGCTGAGTTGATGATATTTTTTTATTAAATATCATGAAGCCAAATAATTTACCCTGTATCATTTTACTATGTTTAGTTTTTACATTTTACTAGTTTTTATTAGTTTTTAACAGTTTATATTAAGAGCTTCATTAAAATAAAAAATGTATAATAAAAAAACATACCTACATCACAGATGAGAAGAAACTAAAAATACAAAATTTTAAATTATAGCAACTTGTATAATAACATCAGGCGACACGCTTGCACGTTTGCCATCCGATCTCATAAAAAAAATAATCAGAAGATAAAATAATTGAAATCGAATTTACTACTACTGATTAGAAAATATTTTAACTTTGTACCGGTGGGGAAAAGCTACGCTCGAATTCAGTAAGGATATATAAAGACGTCGTGCAATATTTTCTTCAGTGTTTTTCATATCGTGGTCGTATAAACTGACTTATATCAGCTAACTGACTTATAATGGTTAACTGTTAAATTATTTATATATAAAAAGTATTGGACAAGATGCGGGAAGTTGTTTTATCATTTATAGCAGTCCTTGTTTTCACTATAAATTCATCGAAATGTTCGGAATTGGGAAAGGATGGCTTCAATTATTATAAAGGTAAATTAATGTATTAATTTATTTATATTTTTATATAAATATATTGGTTGTCAATGCCGTCTATACTTGTAGCGGATTATAGAAATGCTAGCACCACTTAATTTTTTTATTTGCTATTAAGAAAAAAAGAAACGAAGAAAGACGATTGTTCTGAGAAATTGTTTAATCACCTAGACGAATAGTTTTACCATAGGAATACCTGCCGTGAAAATAAATTCCATCCTACCATCTGGTTGGTAGTCCACCATCATGTGAGTCAGTCCCAATTTTCTGTCACGAATGTTGCTGTGGAACGATCGCCAATGGTGTTCCTGAACAAGTAACCCATTGGGATATTCAATAGAGGAATGAACAAGCATGCCGGTTACTTGTTGACCTATATGCTCGTTTGCTTCATCTGTTATATAAATGAAGATGG
The DNA here is from genome assembly GCA_031353405.1 of Baronia brevicornis. NCBI lineage: Eukaryota > Metazoa > Arthropoda > Insecta > Lepidoptera > Papilionidae > Baronia > Baronia brevicornis. The sequence continues at coordinate 43,369 of JASFAT010002700.1, read as the reverse complement.
TTAACATGCTAGCTATTTCACCTGGCAGCTTTGTTAAAACGACAATATAATACAAGTTACGGGGTTAATATTAATAATAATGAAATATTTCTTTTGTTATTCTTAGTAATTAAACAAACGAAATAACTTCGTATAATAGGTTATCAAAAAAGTCATTTATTTCTATTACATATTTTAAAGCGCAAACAATTTTTTTCAGATTATCTTCGCTCTCGGCCTGATGACAGCTTACCGGAAGAACATTCTGCTGAACGAATGCTTTGTTAGTATATTATCGTTTCTTGAAAAAACTTACGCCTACTTCCTAAAGCCTATTACGCTGAAACTCTATTTGGATCTTTTACTAAATATAAGAATAAAAAATCATTAAAAAAATTTTGGATGTACACTTCAAACACAAATAAAAACTTTTACATGCTTAAAATATACAACTTTTTTTTTAAATTAATTCATATGTAGCAAAAACTGTTTAATACAACTTTTTTTTTTATATTGCAGACTTATATTTTTTTATTTTTTGATATTGCAGACTTTTATCGTACACCGATGCAGTCATACCAAGGGTTTCTACCCACAACAGAAGAAGAATATAAAAAAAGGATGGGAAATGCGTTTAAAAGTAAGAATTAAATAATATCGTAATATTACAATGTAATATTATTTTAATCATCGATGATTTTTGGGCATTGGTGATATCTCACCATCTTTTATCGCTTTTACCTTGGGAAGTACAATAAATTGTTAGACATAGTTCCTGCTGTTAAATTCTAAAGAATCCATCTGAATCATTCAACGATATTTTTAAACCGATATAACATTGGAACCTTTACGAAATAAGCTCACACATTTTTGAAAAACTGGCAAGGTTTTTTTCATGGGATAGGAGGGCAAACGAGCAAGCGTGTCGCCTGATAGAAAGCAATCAACGCCGCCCATGGACAACCGCGACACTGCAGGAGTCGCGGAAGCGTTGCCGGCCTTTTAGGTATGTATAGACTTGTTTTTTGAAGGTTCCAATGTCGTAGTGGTTCGGAAAAACTGTCGAGGGTAGCTGATTCCAAAAACTGGTGGTGCGTGGAAAGAAGTTACGGGAGAAACGCACCGTAGACGATCGCCACTCATCCAGATGATAGGGATGAAATTTAAATTTAGGTTTCTGCAATGTCTCTGATGTGGCAGATGTCTATGTTTAGACCACGTTGATTGACGTGAGATTACCATTAAAAAAATTGAATTCTTAAAAATTAAAAATTGTCTTATATATAATATTGTCTTATATATAATATTTTTCATCAATAGATAAGATGATTGTTTTATAAATGACGGATTTAATACAATAATATTGTAGCGAAAACTTGCGAGTTGATCAAAGAAGAAGAAGCAGTCTTGGTTTCGCAATATAAAAGAGTAAAAGTGAAGAGGGGAATGCTGCTGAACAGTTTCACTTCGCTAAAGATCTGGGTAGTTGTACTCAATTAGCTGCCAATCTTCCCTAATCGAAAGGGGACTAAAAGAAGACTACTATGCATATATATATATATATATATATATATATATATATATATATATATATATATATATATATATATATATATATATATATATATATATATATATATATATATATATATATATATATATATATATATATATATATATATATATATATATATATATATATATATAATACTATGCATTTATTGATTAGGCACAAAAGCAAAATTAGTACATCGCCATGGAGCGAGCATTGGATAATTTATATATAAAAGCATATAATGAGATATTTAAAAACAAAGAATTTATCAAAAAGGGGTGTTTCCGAAAATGTTGCATTTTATAATAATATTGACTGTTTATCGATCACTATGTGTAACATAGTTGTAGCCCTATAGTAGTCATCTTTTAGTGCCCTTTCGATTAAGGAAGATTGGCAGCTAATTCAGTACAACTACCCGGATCTTTAGCGAAGTGAAACTATTCAGCAGCACTCCCCTCTTCACTTCTACTCTTTCATATTGCGAAACCAAGACTTGTTCTTCTTCGTTTAACTCGCAAGTTTTCGCTACAGTATTACTGTATTAAATCCGTCATTCATAAAACAATCATCTTACCTATTGATGAAAAATAATATTAAATAATTGTACTATTGAATCATAAATGTTTATCTCAATCTCAATAATTTCAGGGTTATTTTGGTACGATAAAGGTTTATTCTACTTCATGCTTTTATATTTTTCAGATCATATGTTGAATAAGGAGGCATGGATGGGTGAAATTCCACATAAGCGTAATTCGCCGTTGTCACTCATATTACACAAGAAACAAGCCATTGATATGTGAGAAAATTATTATATTTTAAATTATATTACATGCATTACATTTTTTACATCCTTTTTTCGACGCTACAAACCATTGTGTGTTGGAATCCAAAACAATTCTTTTTGATTTTGGATTGTCTTTGACCTCCCTTCACTAAAGCATTATCTGTCTTAAACTTCGAAAATCTTTCTCGATACAGTCTTAGTTATTTTATATAATTTATCATAATTATGCACGTAAACAATGTTCGTCACGATCGGTCTTAAAATTGTGCTTATTCTCCAAAATTGTTATATTGGAATTATCACATAGTACTTGTTGAATTATTAAACTTATCATTAAGTTTATTTTACAAAACATGTTCTTTATTTCCTACAAGGGAAAATAATACTTTAATATAACTCAAATTGATATGGAACTTTTATGCCATGAGCTATGCCTGACATATTTAAGTATTATTTACAATTTCGCAAGAGCCCACTGACTGCATGACAGGAGGGAGAGTAACGATTTTTGTTTCAGATGTACCGTAGTTAAGTTTGATATTAACCGAAAACTAAGTACAATTTTAATTGTAAAAATAAGTATTTTTTTTACAGTCCATATATGCTAAGCACGAACCTCCCCATTCCTGGAGGAACGGACGTTAACCCACCACGCTTGTCCAATGCACATTGGCAGTGTTACCAGACTCGGAATAAATATTTGCAGGCCACACATATATTTATTCCGATGCGGCGATCGAATCCGCGACCATTCACTCCGTGGGCGGGAGGTCTCGCCACTGAGTCGTCGTATTAATAATAATAATTAAATATAAAAAATAAATCATTAGTAACATGTAAATAAAATCATAGATGAACTTATTGGCTTAGTAACAAAGTTACCGCCTACGTAATTAGTCGATTCCCGCATCAGGCCTAAAGATATTTATTCCGAATCTATGTGTTCCGTCATTCGACTTTAGACGCGTTTGGTGAGTTAATATCTGTTCTTCTATAAATGGCGAGGTCTCAGGTTTAGCGTAACATACATATATGGGTCGTTAAGAAATATAAATAAAATAAAAGATCAAACTTAAAATAATATACAAATTATAATATTCGTTTCTTTTTCAGTGCTAATCATCAGTCAGAAGAGGACTTGGACTCATCTTTTCTGCAATACTCATAATAATCGTTTATTTTAGTATAACATAAAGTGTTTTTTGTAATACTAATAGACATTATCACATTCGATGTTTAGTCTTATGAAGTGTAAGACGGACACAATATTTATTGTATTTAAAACAAGTTAAAATTATTATGAAATAAATTATATTAAATCATTATTAAAGTTTAGTTTTTATAGTTGTAAAGTTACGGCACAAATATTGACGTTAATTGTGTTATTGAGTTTTCTACGTTTCCTTTTCTTTCCTTTTATTCTCTCAATTTTCACAAAGGTTAGCAACACTCTTCGTTTACCTTTGGTTGAATATATCCATGGGCAGCGATGATTAATAACCATCGATTGACCGCCTTACTCGTTATTCTATATTTTACAAAAAATACATGTTTAGTGTAACTACAAAAAACAAAAAATTCTCATTTATTAATTGTTTTTGATATTGACAATTTAATATATTATATTTTGTAGGGAAAATTTATTTCTTACAATTATAGTAATAAAATAAAATCTATAAACAATAACTACTTATTATAAAATTACTCCAAAACCGCTACGTTTACTTTCGTAGACATGGTCTCCACCCTAGCATTTGTCTTTTCTACCGATCTACGTCTCTTCAATAAACGTGATCAGCTCATGATTATGTTTTTCGTGATTCTCCTAAAGTTTTCTTCATTTCGAATCATATCTCTCACAGATATTCTGAGCGTAGTCCTCTCCTATAACTCATCTTCGAGCTCGTAGAACAGATGGACCGTCAGTATCGATCTCTCGTATAGGCAGAACACACTAGTTGAAGGCTTTCGTCTCAAAACTCTCCGATACTAAAATACTTGACGAAGCTTCCTTATTGCTAATTCAATTTAATTGTCATTTAAGACGTCTGTATAAAATAGTTCAGAGAATATTCAAACATAAAATTATTTTAGGCACTTATAATGAAAGTCATGCGGGTATATTTTGCTGGAGCTTGAATAATAATTTGGAGATCTCTATGCCTTTGTAAGCTCACTGAAGACACTGGATTAAAAAGATAATAACCCATTCATAACGTTCTTAATACAGCGTCTGCTTATCTTTCCTTTGTTATGTTTGCGGCTGTTTGTTTTAAAGAACATCATGTAAGAACATTATTTATGTTTTTCGTTATATTTTTTAAAACTATTCACAAAGTTAGAAAAGGTAAATAATGAGCTATACATGTACCACCGCAGGACAAATATTTCACTGCTAAATAAATATGTGAGTCATAATGTTTGTCCTATTATGCAAGATTACCGTTAAATTAAAAATTTATTTACACGTCATTATAAGACTGTAGTAGTCTCCAGATGAACATAGGCCTCTCTCAGGGTGTAATAGTAAAAGCGCATACGAGACAAAATACAGTAATTGAAAAATAGAAACCACAATAATGTTGAGCAGAACTAAACATTACAAAAAAGCAAGCTTACTCGTTTCCTAAATCCGACAACGCGTCTACAATGCCTATTGCACTGCGGATTTCTATGGGAGCGTTTCTTCAGGTGACAAGTATACTCATATGTCTTCCAAACCCATAAAAAAAACATAGATCCTCTTTTTATTCAAAGAGTGGTTCTAACTTCCTAAATTATTAATTGAGTACTTTAGTTTCAATAGACATTAAAAGAAATATAAAAAATTTTTTTTTTATATATTCACGCCTATCCCCCACAGGGGTTGGCAGAGACCACAGAGCTCCATCCACTGCCATTCATCGGAGCGAAACGGCTCGTCATTGGTCGCTTCTCGCCCTCGTGACAATCAGGACGTGACGGGTGGCCAACCACGTCGCCGTCATTTTCGACAAATTAAGTATATTAAATTCGTCTTAGTCAATCCCACGAGCCGCAAGGGAGGATGGAGGTTAGCCCCAGCAGAGCCCTGCATGCTGAGGTAAGGCTGGTGCCTTACCTCAGCATGCAGGGCTCTGCTTCCACCGCCACCCATCACGTCCTGATTGTCACGAGGGCGAGAAGCGACCAATGACGAGCCGTTTCGCTCGTCACGTGTTTCGCTCGTTTAGTACCCGGGGGAGCCCGATCCCGGGACGATCGGCACGCTTGCGACTAGACTCGCCCCTAGCCACGCATCCATTGGCATGGCAGACCGTGGATTGGCGGAGAGGAAGGGAAAGGATAGAGAAGAAAGGAAGGGGCAGGAAAGGAAATGCGGATTGGGGGGGTTACCAGACTCGGAATAAACATTTATAAATCCATATAAATATTTATTCCGATGCAGGAATCGAACCCGCGGGCGGAGGGCCCCGCCACTGAGCCAATCGGTCGTCAAATATAAAAAAGTACTTTCGAAATAGTACACACACTGAATAAACTTTAGATGAGCTCTGTGTGTGTAAGATTTCAAAGCTTCAATTTTCAAGCAAATATACGTGTAGAAATTTTATTTGTTAAAGTTTGCAACCACACGTAAAAGGAAATGGAATGGAGCTCCGAGTGTCTTGTAAACACTAACTTATATTTGATTCACTAAGAAATCGTATATATGGAGCGGATTAAACTATCGATTGCTGTGTGTTTCTTTGAATAAAATAGGGCCACACCTCTCTACCTGGAGTGTCGTTCATGGGATAATATATCAGCAACCAACCAAAATAAAAACTAACCTGCAATCACCAACCCACCCACAAAGCGTGGCGATTACTGCAGCGTCCATCAATTTTGACTCTCTCAAGATTGATGGGAGTTGTGGTGAACTTTTTAGGCTGCGCTGATGATGAAACTCTCAAGTGTGATTTCAAACCGTAATTTTTTAACAAGAAAGTACGTAAAAGTAAATATCTTAATATTATTTGGATGACCTTTTTCAATATATTTTGATTTGATAATTCCTTCTTGTATTAAAATTAAACAAAAATTGATAATTAATTAAACAATGTATAAGTTCATGTATAAAAATAACTCTTGTTCCTATTTACAACATACGATAAATTCTATTACGAACTTTTAAAACTATTAGGGAATAAATAATATTATACACTTTATATTTAATAAATATAAAATTTATTTTGTAACTGCGTAGCTCACGTACATCAACAAATTCGGCAAACGTGAGAAGGGTATTAGTTGACTTACTCGTAGTTTTAGTGCTTTTGCTATTTGGTACTATATAGTATAAAATAAAAAAGCACTTGGTTTTTGAATCCTAAAATTTGCAAAACATTATAGTAGTATGGATACTAAAACTCACTAAACTATCTTATCAATTTTCTTTCACTTTATCTTCTAAGTACAAGTGGCTGGGTAAAAGATATAACGCAGTGAAGAATTTTAAATTTTTAATGTTGAAATAATCTCAAATATTTTAGTAATCGAAATAACCCTGAAGGCTCAGTGGTTAGAGTACCTGATTTAAGCATAGGATTCTAGGTTAGAAAATGGGCTAAAACTATATTTTTAATTTGCGTATGCTACGAAGGTAACGCGTACGAAAGTACGCGTTACCTTTCCTTGTACTTTCCTTTAAATAAAGACACACACACACTTATTTCACACACATAAATATTTTGCACAGTTGGTCGAATTTTATACACTATACATATTCAAGAAATATATTCAGTAAGTGATAATTCGAGAGTTTGAAATTTATTATCCTGGAATCGGCTAACATAGCGTCATAAAAGCAAAGAGTACCTTATTTTTTAGATTAGCTTTTTTTGATTACAGAAATCAGAAATAAAAATAATTAGTACCAAAAATAATGTTCCTTTTCCTTCTACGTGATCGTTCTTTAAGGAAACTCTGTATTAGCAGATTGCTCAGCGAGGTCACGTAGAATTCAATAACCCCAAACGCGATATTAATTCTGAGAACGGGAGATGTGAGCCTAAGCATCATTTTCTTTTATTTTTTTCTAATGAGGGATTGAGTGAACTACTGACCTATTAACTATTCTTATTTACAATAACTTTCTCTGTATATTTTACTGTAAGTTTACATTTACTAACAGATAAAAATATATTCAATAGATTTTTAGTGATTTACCAGCTTGTTTAATTTTTGTTACAAATTTCATTAATAATTGGACGACTGATTGGCTCAGTGGCAGGGCCCTCCGCCCACGGAGTCAATGGTCGTGGGTTCGATTCCCGCATCGGAATAAATATATATATGGATTAATAAATATTTATTCCGAGTCTGGTAACCCCCCCCCCCCAACCCGCATTTCCGTTCCTGCCCTTTCCTTTATTCTCTATCATTTCCTTTCCTCTCCGCCAATCCACGGTCTGTCATGCCAAAGGATGCGTGGCTAAGAGCGAGCTTAGTCGCAAGCGTGCCGACCGTCCCGGGATCGAGCTCCCCCGGGTACTATAGTGCTTTACCTCAGCAGGTAGGGCTCTGCTGGGGCTGATCTCCGTCCTCCCTTGCGGCTCGTGGGATTCACTAAGACGAATTTAATATGCCTAATTTGTTGAAAAATGACGGCGACGTGGTTCGCCACCCGTCACGTCCTGATTCTCACGAGGGCGAGAAGCGACCAAACGTTCCGCTGCAATGAATGGTAGCGGATGGATCTCTGTGGTCTCTGCCAACCCCTGCGGGGGATAGGTGTGAATATATAAATAAAAAAAATATATATTCATTAATAATATTGTTTTATGTCGCGAGGGCCAATATTTAATAAAATTTTTATTTATATACAATGGCTTAAATATTTAACAATAACTTCATAATGACGACTGGCGTTTACAAGAAATTTACGTTGCGAATCTGGATAGAAGGATCGGTAGAGGAAGACCACGGAAGACATACCTTGACCAAAGTGCTGAAGTTTTTCAGAAAGGCCAGGTCAAGAGTACCCTTAACCGGCAGGCTTGCATGAGGAGAGTAATGAGTTTGGAGAAAGCAAGGGAAGTATGCCGAAATCGTAGCAGATGGAGATCTGTGGTCTCTGCCTACATACGGGAAAATAAGTGTGACGATATGTATATAACTTTATAATATTACAGGGAAAATAAAGTATGTGAAGGAAAGTTGTTTTTCCTATTTATCACATATATGACAATAAATAATTGTGTTTCTCCCTTGCGTTCGCGCATTGTTCAGCTGATTGCGATGAAGTTCGTTTTGTTATTATTGGTATTTGCTTGAATTTTTTTATGGGATAAGAGGGCAAACGAGCAAGCGTGTCGCTTGATGGAAAGCAATTAACGACGCCCATGAATGTTTCTTATAAATTACTTTCAACGCCTGCACCCATCCACGACCATATAGACTCTAGTTAAAACATGATTATTATATAGATTGTTTTGCATAGTAATGGTTGCTATGAAATTTGTTGCTCATAGCAATAAAAAAATTATTATAATTCACGCAATGCAGATATGATACGATACCACAGCTAGTAGGTCTGTTAATAAATAGGGCAATATTTCATAATGGCAATGAGTACAAATTCAATTTCTTCATTTTTCGACAAAAAAAATATATATAAATTTGTCAAACTTTATGCATGCCATATATATTTTTATATTTTGTTCGAAGCGGAAATTGAGAGTTCGTTCTGAAAGTGAATCACTACTTTTCCATGTATATCGTTGCTGTTTTCATAAATGATTACAAAAATCATCATATTTTATGGGTATCAGATACTGTTTCGATTCCCATTGTTTAAAATATTGGGCTCAGTTACTTAGCACAATGTGTAAGCGATATTTTACCCTTGAATGAATTGACATTTTCCTGAACAGCTTTAGCTTAATAAACGAAATATTACACAAATTTTAGGTAGTTTTAACTCAACAAAGCTGCTGGACAAAGGCCTCCTTCTAGTCACGCTACCTCTTTCCATCATTGGCTTTACGCATCTACTTTCTACCAGCTTCATGTTTCTACCAGCCGTCTAACGCTGATAGTCATTCACTTGGCAGATAGCGTCCCATATAATTCCCATGACGCAGTCTACAGTATTCGTTTGTCCAACAGTTGTCTATTCTCCAAAAAGCGTAACCAGCACATTGTTACTTCAGATTGGCAATTTGTAAAACTTTTATATGTCGACTTTGGTTCTCTAGCCGATTTCTTCCTTTCGAATCACATCCACGAGAAAAAACAGCCCTCTTTATAGATTTCTGCTACTCTAAGCTTGTAAAGCAGACAGAGACTGTCTGCGTTCGATTATTTCCCATCTCACCCCTGGCATATTTATTATTTCCTGTCAGTTGGAGTAACCATTGGTATATTTAAGTAGGTCTTAATTTTGACATAACCCCACAGAAATAACTAGAAACCCTTAAGCTAGGGCAGATGTTTATATAAAATTAATTTTCAGTATTAATTTACGTGATATTTTTATATTAAAGTAGATATAATCTTATAGAGCACCCCACGTACAGTGTAGCAATTTGTGGAGACGTGATGAAAGTAACAATTTCGTTTTACCCAAATTAAGATTCTATTCTATGTAACGTAAACTGATTTTCACGTTCATTAGAGACATGACACTAATTTTAATGCATTCAAACTGTAAAGAATACAATTATATAAATAAAAGTAATAATACATAATATTTTTTTAAAAATACTAAATACGTAAAGCATTGTTGTCATTTTAATATACTGTTTTAGTCTTTTATATTTTTATATAAATAAATTAATTATTCGTATAAAAGGTAGCAGGTACATTAAAATTTAAATAAGTTTTAACTTTTTTTTTTATAATGGATTTCAGCAAAGTAACACCTAAGTCCATTAATGGTAGTTTTTATTTCTTTACTCGGCTATTTATGAGTACGCTTTATAATGAAAATGAGATAAATCAATACAAAATAAAAATCCATATTAAACTTATGATAGCAGCTGAGTGGGATAGTCTCCTGTATATAAATACTACACATGGCTATCCCAAGAGATACGCTGCTAGGTTTGCGTCACACATCCATTTATAGCTAGCCTAAGTAGTAGTTTCAAATAAATTTGCCGAAACACTTCCTATCAGTTAAGTGTTACATTTTCAGTTGGATAATACTGAAGATCATTTTAGTATTGAACTTATATTTATTACATTTAAGTTCTAACTTAATCTTTTTTACGTAATTATACGGGGAAAAAGACTTTTCGCGTATAATATGTATAAACTTGCAATACAATTTATTTGGCTGTACTCTGTGGAACTGGCTGATTTTAGTGTCATTAAAAAGGTTACTATAAAAAAACAAATTTTTCTGTCAAAATGAGTGAATTAATGAAGAAATTTTGAAAGAAGCAATATGTCACGCAACCAAGTACAAAATTTGTTTCACGCTTCCTAATTTCTATTACATTTCTCATTTTTTATATTTTCATTTTGCATTTTTTTACATCACATACTCTTTATGTAGCTTAACAAACATCTCGATATATTTATTTTTAAATGGGAAGGGTATCTAGTCTTTAATTACACTCTAAATTCTTATGATTAGGAACTTTCGCTACTCTTTAATTTTGCCTTTAATACTTTTAGTGAAACTGATGTTTAAGGCAAAGAGTTATATTGATTATAATAATAGCTCAAATATAACGTTTACGTATATAATCTAACAGATGGCTCCTATATTGTTTGACAACAAACATTGCATATTTTCAATACTTATCTAGAGAGGCTGACAATCTTACCATTATTGATTTCCAACTCATCAACTCTACAATGACCCTGGAGTTATCGATTTTGATTTGACCAAATATACAAAGTTACTTTGTATAATGCTTCAGGTGTTGATGTAATTAGGGTGTTTTTTATTTTACACAACAGAAAGTTTCTATTTTACGAAGGTGTTTTGTTTTACTCCTTATCGTGTTCATACTCTCATAAAAACTTAAACATATTAAACATAAAAATTTAAATATACCATATTTTTATTTTAAACATGTACAAAACACACCTACGTTTGATAAATGGAGATGCAAAAACTATAGCTTTTTCGAACAATACAGAAACCACACTATCGCAATTCGCCATGAATACAGATAACCTCTTATATTATACTTTCACCGCTATGACCGCTGAATTTACAATACCGCCTACACTGTGGAAGTTTTTTTTTTATTATAGGCATTTTTTTATTCTTGATTTAATCCTATTGACACAAAATATGGGTAATTTCACTTAAATAAATGATCCCAAATAAAACACTATTGTATGATGGTTTTAAACTATAATATATTTACAGATTCACTGATGGTACAACGAATTTAAGCAACAATTCAGAACTTTCGAAAATCTCTGCTGAAGTCATATAAAAAATTCAATACTTTGCAGCAAATCTCTCAGATCTTACCAGCTTAAATCATGCAATATATCCAATTTGTAAATGAAGTAAATGGAGATAAATATTTATTTAAACTAACATTGTTTTAGAATCAATGATTTATCACTTTCCATTCTATCCAGAGCCCGATACGCATTTCTTCAAGTAGCCGAGACAGGCATTAGTACAGCAGTCAGAATGATTCATACACTGTAAATATAACAATTATTTTTATTTTTATAAAATAAAGCAAACAAGTACATTAATGTATTTAAATACTGGATACTACTTATTGACATTTTTATTACGCAGCAGTAGTAGATGCTGAGTATATGTTTTCATAGTCGCCTCGTACGACACTCACAGGAAGAAATGGGTAGATCCTATTCTGTGACGATAACTACTCAATGATAGGAAGTTATATTGAAGGAGAATATGGAATTTCTTTTAGTACTTGCGTTTGTTTTCTTTCATAGATTAAAATGTTACAAAAAAGTCTACCAAGTTTAACAAACTAATGTAGAAAATTATTAATCTATATCAAATTTGTGCTAATTTAATAAAATATTTAAAAAGTCAATATTTATTTATGTATTGCATGCATGTGTATATATTATTGTCGTTTTTAATGTGTATATCAACGTACATAATTAGAATAAATAGTGAGAATATTAAAATTTAGATTTACAGTTACATCGCTTAACAGGCGCACGTTGGATTTCTAGATTTTTATTTTCTGCGTTAATAAATAAAATTTTAGTGTAGATACGTACAAACTCTCCAATTTCAACACATCTCTTAGTACTCGTCTCGAACAGCGGGTCCACTAGGGCGTCTACAGGAATGCTAAGGTCATTAGTATCAATGGTTTCTCGACGAATTGGAACATCTTTGCTGACAAAACCACCTTCATTATTTTTTCCTCTTATTAAATTACCGCCTGCGTACTCGCCTATGCATATTAACGCGACAGAAAATACGAACCAAGCAGGACACATTGTAGTAGGATGCAGTCACTGACACTGAACAAACAGTCGATTGTCGCTTAATATAAGGTGAGTGTCGACTCCCGTTATAACGCATTTATGTAATGTACATGCGTATATTTATATGTATACATACACCCGCATGAATCTTTAGCAACATACTTACAATGTAGGTGATAAAGATAATGGGTTGCATGTTTTGTGTCTGGGTCTGCAATGGCAGGATAACATTTGTTATTGAAATAAATACGGGTATAATTATCTATAAACTAGGTACTTGCATTAGTATAATGAAGGCATTTTCAGCGATCGATGTTATGTATAAACTCTGAAGTAAAAAAAACAATATTTTTACGTATTAATAATAACTTAATTATTTAACCCTTCTTTGCATAATGGTGGAAATTTCCATCATAACACTGAATGCCCAAAAATTATATAAAAGAACAAGTTCACTTCAAGTTGATCGTGTCTGGATACCTTTTTAATGTCCATTGCATAAAAAAAACATAGCTGTCAAAAATAAGCAAGTGCCACTATCAGTAAAACGAGCTTGAAGTTATCATTCCGCTATTTGTTGTAATTGCAATAAACGTATGATTTTGTTTTATTATATTTTACAATTTCTTGTAGTAAAAATAATAATTGTTTAGTTAATTATCATAAAGAATAACATCTAATCTAATGATATCCTCTTTTATTTCTATTTAGTACTAAGCCAATGATCTTACTTTGCCTGATAATGGTAATTTCTATCATATGGGTTTTTACTAAATTTATACTATAAATATATACTAAGATTTTTTTAACCATTTTTCCTTTAATTTTGAACATGAATTATATCACCATGATTTATTTCACCAATAAAGAAAAAATCATGCAAAGAAGGGTTAAAAAGAAGTAGGTAATTAAATATTTAATATCAGTAATAACGATTTACGATTTATTTATAATTTAATTTTAATACGTGGGAAGATGTTCATGGTTCATTACTTTTTTATCAGAATTGGGTCAAACATTAAGTTATATAAAATTATAGATCTATAAAATAACAATAGGAATAGATTTTATACTAATTATATATTACTTTTATTAAAATAATTTGGAAATCTTCCAGACAATTTTTTAAAAACCCTATTATCTAAATCGGTCTCACTAAAGTTATTTGTCAAACTACACAAATATCTGGTCCTCTACTATGTGAGTAATTTTGTGTATCTAAATATCGCCCCATTATTTTTGATTGACGTAAAGGAAAAGCTTGTAGATTAACTCAAAGTTATATGCATTCAAACAATTAAAAATGATGTTTATTGTAATTACAAGGTGTATAGCCCAAAATGGAATGAATTTGAAATTTCCTTAATATGCATTTTGATTTAGGACTGACACTGCCGCATTTTTAGTAGTTTTGTCGAATTGGAATTGGTATTTACACTTAATATTTAGAATGTTTAAAGTATACGCACTGAACAGTGATACAAATATGCTACTATACTACAGTAATAGAGAGATTAACCTAGTTAATAAATTCTTTCTTTTATTTAGTAGGTATGCGAGTAACCGAAAAACGTAAATTATGTAGTGATTTGGTGGCATACTATTTGTTAATATGTAAAATATGAATATAATGAGTGATTTCCATGACTGTAGAAGATATCTTACCCATTGCGTAGTATGAAGAACTGTTTATACTACGAACTATAAATATGTAAACTATAAATAACTTGTTTTTCGCTTTCATGAGGATAAAATGATTCTCGTGGCTCTTAGTCTAAAAGCAGGTATAATATGAAGTTGTTATGTGATGAGAAAGATGAGAAAAGTGATGTGAGGATACTATTATATTATAATCAATTAAGTGGTACATTTTATTCATATTTTCAATGTTCATTTAAGTGATGGAGGGATTTTATTGAGCAGGAGCGTCCTTTATTTCGCGCTTACTGATTGTTAGCATCATTAAATTATGACGAAGCGAGTATGCGACTTTATATTAACATCAAACAAATTTTTGAATAATATTCCTCTATATTTCATTAAATATTCCTTTCGATTGAAATAATGAATGAATCATCCATCATCATACAACACAATCATCATACAATTTATTTCAAGACCTTTTTTATTATAGATAAGGAGGGGGGGGAAAGGAGCAAGTGGATACCCTTATGTTAAATAGTAACACCGCCCACGTACACTTTCGTCGATAAACTTCTCGAAGGTGATGGAGGAGAGAGGTTGTAGTGGAGAGTTGAGTCTTCGACCTTCAGCGTACATACAGCAATAGCGAATTAACTACTCAAACTTTGATTTTCTACGAGAGTGAACTTCTACGGATGACCCGACCCAGTCTCTACACAAAAATAATGTTTACGATTTTACTCTACTATCTATAATAATAACATACGACGTCTGAATTTAATCTCTTCGATAATAACAGAAGGATATTTAGAAAGCATATCGTCGGCCTAATTATCAGAATTCGTAAGTCTATATCAGTAAATTTTGCAGGAACACCAAAAAAAAAATATTTTTTTCAATAGTTTGAGAATTTTTTTTAAACCATTTGCTACTTTAGGTATAAAAAGAGGTAAATATAAAATATTCCATCTGATATGCTTAAGATTTCCTATTAGATGGTATCAGTAGTCTCACTTTGTGTGAGAAAAAATACAGTGAGAAAAATTATTCTTTGGAGTTACGAATTATAATAATTAGGCCAACGACATGATACATTGTATCAGGTTGGTGCTTAAATCCTTGGACACTTGGATTTCATTTTAATTTTTCTTTGTTTTAATTCGGATACAATCTAGAATATTCCATCATTATAGAGAATGTTGTAGAAGCTTTACGCTATAGGGTATAAAAGGGCGCGCACGTGCCGGTTAGTTTAGTTTAGTTCAAAATGGAATCTAGTAAAGAGTGCAAGACAAACGGCCGAGAAAATTGACATTGCGTTTTGACAAGACTTAAACCAATAGCTCACTGTGGAATGAGCAGTAGCTCATTCCACAGTGAGCTATTGGTTTAAGTATTTCAATAAGTGAGATACGAGTTTTGAAGACAAACCTCGCTCCGGTCGGCCCGTTGTCTTCAACAAAGTCCTCTTGGAAGATTTTTTCCTTAAGCTTCTTAAGGAAAAAATGCTCAAGAATAAATAAATTTTTTTTCATTGATGGCAATTAGTTATAACTATTATGCCAGTGTCAAGTAAAATATAATAATATCAAATATCTTGGAATCTACTAGTTAGGTGTCATA
The DNA here is from genome assembly GCA_031353405.1 of Baronia brevicornis. NCBI lineage: Eukaryota > Metazoa > Arthropoda > Insecta > Lepidoptera > Papilionidae > Baronia > Baronia brevicornis. The sequence continues at coordinate 27,362 of JASFAT010002700.1, read as the reverse complement.
TTACGTTTTCATAAAATGGTGGCTACTCTACCAAAACCTTCTATTGACTTTTCAGTCAACTTAAAAAGTCACGACACATGCATTTATTTCACATCACTTTACTTATGTACCTTAATGGAACTATATTGCATAATATGCCACCATAATTAAACAATATAACTAATAATATAATAAAATTATAGAAATAAAATAACAACACAACGTCACACATCTAAGTTGGCGGGAAAAGTATGGGGATATTTAAATTTGAACCTATCAACCTAATCTATAATAAAAGGTAGATTACATTCGGATACGCGTAACTATATTTAACAAATCATTTCTACTATCGGTATATTGTAGAAATGCAACAACGTGAATTTAAGGGATAACAATTAAAAAATAACCAATGTCAACTCAAAATATTGCCGAAACATATTTTTATATCAAATTGAATTAACTGCATCCAAGTATAAATTTATTTATCTCTTAAATCTTCCATAACTTCTACCTAAGCCCTCATTTTTCTTCGTAATCTGCGCACGTAACGAGGATATTCATATCAATTAACAACGCGGTCTGTACATACGCTCTAAATGATTCTATATTTATAATTTCGCGTATTTATATTATTGTATGGATGGAGTCTTGATTGCTCAGAGGATAATGACTTACTTTTAACTTATGTTCCTGTGTCCCCTATGTAGAGCAGAGGGTGTTCACAGTGCTCCGCCATCGTGTTCTATCTTGAGCTACGCGCTTCATTTCACTCCAGATCATTCCAATGCTACCTGCTTCCGCTATCACCGTACTTCGCCATGTTTGCTTGGAGCGGCCACGCTACCTTTTGCCTTGGAGATTCCAATCTAGGGCTTACTTAGGGTATTATTGGGTTCCAGCGGAGAGCGTGGCCGATCCAGTTCCACTTGCGACGCTTGATATTCAAGCAGATGGGGATTTTGTTAACTAACGAAGACCTGTTGAGATGCAGCGTCTCAACAGGTCTTCGTTAGTTATTTTCTCGGGCCAGTGAATGCCGAGAATGCTGCGGAGGCATCGGTTTACGACCACTTGAATATCGCGCGTGATTTTCTAGGTCATCTTCCACGTCTCACGCCCGTAAAGCAGGACGGATATAACGTTGGACCGGAATATCTTGAGCTTAACTCTCCGTGTTAGTTTCCGTGACTGCGATACAGGTCTCAGCTGTGTAAAGGTCACTCTAGCTTTGGCGATCCTACAAGCGACTTCCTCTACAGTTCCTCCAGTCTTTGACATTACACTTTTGAGGTATATGAATTTGTGAACTCGCTTCACAGCCTCCGTGTTTCACACACACAGAGTACAATATATGGTATTTAATCTAAGTTGGATATAGTCGAACAATCTTGGTTTGTTGCGAATGTTAACTTACTTAATTGATATTTATAAATGCCCCATGGGGCAGGAGGATTAAAGACGGTACAGTATTGTATTTCACAAACAAAGATAACATTTTATACCATCTCTCTATTTTATAATGATTGTACTACTATCAGATATTTGTTTGTATGTGACATGTAATTTTATCTAGAACTAGGTATGTATAACTTATGGATATAAAATTTGGTCAATACAAAAATATTATCAAAGTGTGTGTAAATCCAAACACTTAAGAATAAATATGTATTACATAAATAAAATTAATAAATATTTTATTAATAAATATATATGTTAGGGTAAGATATGAATAGTGCGAGGAAAAGAGATAATTATAGGGGAAAAGAGAAGTAAATAAACGGGAAAGGAGTTTGGTCACATATTTTCAACGCTCGCCGAACAAATCGCTACTATTCACATACGTATACGTAACTACTATTCAGAAGTGGTTTTCTGTGCGAATTTAGTACTACAGATGATCGAAAGAATTTTACTGCAAATTTTTCTAGAAATTCTATAATAATTTCATTGTGAATAACAAACCCTTGTACCTATATACCATTAAGCATATGCCTCTTCGTGTTGACATTCAATGACAATAACACACATTGAATAAATAAGATGAAACACATCTTTTAAATTAATGGTTTTAACATGCATTGTGTTTTTGAAATGAATGCGGCAAATTTAATTGGTGGAACATTTAAACGAGCTTCGGCGGTATTGTGTGAAGGAAGAAGGCAGTGAAATTGGACAATAGAGTTGTGTATTGTCTATATTTTATCTTTACATTTTGGTTTATTTCGTCCAATCTTTAACTTCCCTATTCAAGGCTCTTCAAATTTGATTTATATATTCATTTAAATAATGAGAAATTAATCTGGATATTTTACTTCAAATTACCTCACTTTAGTTCTTAGAAGTTAAGGAGCAGAACAAAGGCAATATAATAATGAATAGGTATAATTCCATTTCATTTCAGAAATTCGGTATCATAGAAGAGGAAACTTTAGGTAACTTCACACGCTTTGTGAGAGAAATATTTTCTAAAATGAACGTTGAATGTGTCATCTTAGTTCTCATCAAATAAAATAAAGTAATAGTTTCTAGTTTTTATTTACATTACATTTATGTAAAAATTTTAAAAAAATCTATTTTTTAGAAACTTATTACTGTAGAAATGGCTGTTAATCACAAGTTTTTGTAGATATAAGAATGTATTTAAAAGACTTTAAATTACTAATATACCTCCAAACAATCTTATTTTCATTTATATTTAATTGAGAATTAATTAATTCAATGATAAATAAAAAAAATTACTCTGGATTTTGTTTCGGAAATTTTGTAACACACATGAAATTTTTGTATTCCTAATAAGTAGAGTAAACATTCAAACATTATTTTAGTCCTAAACTATCACTTATTCATATATTATTGAACTAATGAACGGATTAATGCTTATATAAGATTTTCACTTGGGGTTTTAACGTGTGCGGAAGCGAAAACTACATATACTCGTATATATAATGTCATATGTAATACTCGTAAATATAATAAAAACAATGACACGCAATAAACATGCAGTTGTCTTGTCGTACTAATTTTATTTAGTTTATTAATCTACTTTAACAATGCACATTGTTTAATGACGTAAAATTCTAAAGATTCAGAAAGTTATTCTAGTTTTGTGGAGAAATGGATGCCAATGGTTTTTAATTAGGCTTTAAAACTTTGCTATAAACGTCAGCTCAGTGTCTCATCACTTATAAACTGTGAACTTAAGAAAGTAGTAACATTTCAAAACCAATTACCAAGTCCCGTTTTCTATCCTACGCTACTGAGGATATCAATTTTTAGGGAAGCCTTTTCGAGTTTTTAATGTATAATAATATAATTAAGATATCAAATAATAATTTTAGTCTTATTTAATAAATTTGTATAACCAGTACTGTAATAAATAGTGATACTTCAATTACAGTTTATCGACTGGGGTGATTCAGTTGTCATCATCATCAACAGCCTGCGGCAATCCACTGCTGGACATAGGCCTCCCGCCAACCTAGCCCGATCTTCGGTATCACGCATCCAGTTTCTGCCGGCCGCGCTGCGCTAAACATCGCACAATCTAACCGGGGGGCCGTCCCACACTACGTTTGCCAAGACGCGGTCTCCACTCCAGTACTCGTTTGCTCAAACGATTGTCGGATCTCCGACATACGTGACCAGCCCATTGCCACTTAAGTTTGCTAATTTATGAGACTATGTTGGTGACTTTCGTTCTCTGGCGGATTTCTTCATTGCGAACCATATCTATCAGAGAAACTCCAAGCATAGTTCTCTGAGCGACTCTGAGTTAGTGAAGCAGACGGACTGCCAGTGTCCACGTTTCGGCGCCGTAGAGGTGATTGAGTAATGTTTTCCATTCGGTAAATTGCAACTGGACAAATGCCGCGGGGCAAAACTACCCGCAATATAGCTGATATAGCTCTCTTACATTTATTACAGATACAGTTACCATTCCAACACTTAAACGGTTATCGGTTTTTTCGCAAATGTGACAAACCTATTGCCACATCTATTACGTTTTACTAACTTTAAGAACTTGGTTAGACGCCATGGTCTTCTGATTAATCTTATGGAAAAGAAAAACATTTAGAAAAAACGTAAACTATAGAATACATAGATTGCTAATTTATACTATCAGCCAGTTTCTATTACTAGGGTAATAAAAATCCTGTCCATAGCATTCTTGATAATTTATACAAACTATTGCTTTTCCTACTTACATTAATTTATTATTTATGGTATGAAAAAGGCATTGAAAGTTTTTAATGGGTCATGGGTTGGCCATGGAAATCATAAAATCAAATTAGCGTGCATCAATCAGTACAACCGTAATAAATCACTGCACCATAACGTTTAGCGAGCGAATTATGTATTGCAGTGGTTTTTATTATGATATAGTCGCTGCTGCCCATCTACTGATATTTTACGCCATCTAGTACGATATCTACGGGAAGAAATAGTGATCGTATTCCATACTAGGAAGCACAGAACAATCCAAAAAATGTGCATAGTGCTTTGATGAATAGTTTCTAGGCAACCATGACTTCATAAAATGTAATTAAGAATTATTTTTAAAACAAAAATATATTATATTAATTTTTCATGATTTTAAAAGTTCCACAAAATCTTTAACGTGACCTCGTACTCTATAATACTTAAAAGGTTTTTTTGTGTTTTCACCCTCTCCAGTTATTTCAGTGAGTAACCCTATCTTGTACAATATTATTGAATTTCACTTTATCGTCTTGTACTTTTGTAATTAACATTTTAAAAAATTGTTTTCTGTTCATGGATGTTTTTTGTTAAAGTAATACATCTGTATATAAATTAATATGAATTTGTAGATATATTATCCTATGATTAAATAAAACTTAGGATCCTACAATATGTAAATATATATACATACAGAAAAAAGTAAAGGAAAAAGAACATTCCATGAAGTGTGAAAAAATATATTTAAATAAAAATATTAGGTGCTCTACTAAGTTCTCGCTGTTTGCCATTAGATGGTTCCAGCAGAAAGTGTTTGTCGATTTTGACATATCCAAAACGTTATTAACCAAACATAGACATATGGTCAACACACCGCTCTGACACATTAGCGATTTTATTGTGGCGTCATATACTTTTATTTGTGTGAAAATGTCTGATTTTGTGCCAAATAATCCTTATTTGCGGGAAGTGTTGATGCGCATCGCGAGTTAAAAAAGTTTACAAAAATGCAAACTTTTTTGAAACAACGTGCCGCTTTAAAAACAGTGGTTTCAATGTTGATGACTGTCCGCGCGAAGGAAGGCCAAAAACATTCGAAGACGCTGAATTAGAGAAATTGCTCGATGATGATCCATGCCAAACGCAAGAACAGCTTGTTTCAGTATTAGGAGTTCCCCGTGAAGACATTTCTAAGCGATTATATCTGTTGGGAATGATTCAAAAGCAAGGAACTTGAGTTCCTTATGTTTTTAAGCCTAGGGACGTTGAGCGTCGTTTTTTCGCCTGTGAACAACTGCTCCAGCGGCCAAAAAGGAAGGGTTTCTTTCATTTCATCGTGATAGATGATGAAAAATTGATTCATTACATCAATCCAAAGAAAGAAAGTCACGGAGACTGCCCGGTCATGCTTCTTCGTCGTCGCCAAATATACACGCTGCGAAGTTGCGAATTATGCTGTGTATTTGGTAGGACCAGGTTGGTGTTGTTTATTGTAAGCTATAGAAAACAAACGAAACTATTACTGGGGAAAGGTATCGACTTTAATTGATGCGACTGAGCTAAAACTGCGCGAAAAACAGCCACAATAAGAGCAAAGGCAGGAAAAAGTGATTCTACTGCACGACAACGCTCGGCCTCATGTTATCAAACCCACCTGGAAACGCTCAAATAGGAACTCCTACCCCATCCGCCATATTTCCCAAATATTGCGCCGTCCGATTATTACTTGTTTCGTTCGATGGCACATAATGTGGCTGATCAGCATTTTCGCTCATATGAAGACATCGAAAAATAGCTTGATTTGTAGATAGCCTTAAAAGACGAACACTTTTATTGTAACACTATTCGAGCTCTGCTAAAAAGATTGGTAAAAGTTGTAGTTAGCAATGACGAATACTTTGAATAACATATATGTAAGCATTTTTGCACAATTTAGTTGCATTTTTATAAAAAAAAACAGTGAGAACTTAATAAAACGGTAATATTTCTAACAGCAGTAAAAAAATAATAAATTACTAATGTAAGAGTAACGGATAAAGCATTTAAAAAAGCAAAAAATGTAGCAAAGCTTAACATTTACTTAGGTATTATGGACGCAGCTTATATATGTATGTGAAATGAAAGTAGTTATAACATAGGGCCTAATATTTTTCTTCGAGATAAGATACAAGCAATAACACTATTTTGTTTATGTTGACGACGGTCTAGGCCCCCCGGGATCAGAGGGATCGACAAAGGCACAGTGGCTTACAACTTATCGGATTGACTGCCCACCAAAATACTTAGGCCCATCTTGCTATCCCTAAAGCTTTAGGAAATGGATGTAAAAGAGATAAACGGTTCTAAAATATTGGATCTCACTTCACTGGTATCATACATAATGTGTGAAACATATATACATAATACTCATGAGAGTGACCTATAACTTTATAAGTAATAGCGTGATATATGAAATAAACACATGTTTGCTCTAATATCTTTATATTTTTGAATAAATAGACATATAATAGTCACCGGCATAGTTCTTCAAGTTAGCAAACCATAGTAGTAATGGACTAGTTACATACGTAGGAGAACCTATCGCGTTGGATTAAGCAAGTGTTGGAGTAGAGATCGTGTTTTAGGAAAAGTAATGTCCAAAAGCGACCAAAAGAGGCTGGATGCGTGTAACAGGGTTAAGCATAGACCTAGATTAGATTTAAATTTAGCAGAAATATATGTAGAGAAGTATAAATGACTGTTATGTCGTTAAAGTTATGTTAGTTCTTTGTTGAAGTATAAAGAAATATATCATAATTATTATATTACTAGTAGTCGTCCAGTGGTCGACATTCAACCGTCATTCATTCAATTTTTATTATATATCATTTCATTGTTTCGGACTTCTTTATATGAACCTAATTATACCAAATATCTCCTCCGTGTGCTAAATGTGCTTAAAAAGGGAGTACTGAGTTTTTATTCGTGAACTAATATATAGGATATAAGTTTAGCACTTTCATTGTAGGGAATTCATTTTATGAATTTTCATTTTAAAATTCAAAGAGTTTTAAGTTTATTTTCGTATAAATGAAAGCCGCTTATTTTTTGTACACCTCGAATATAACCTCTGTTTACTCTGTTGTTGTGCCGTTAAGAGGTGTGATGGAAGTGATGCTATTTTATTATTATATCAACAAATTCAGTTTCTAGCAAAAATGAATAAAACATTTAATAGCTCATCATATTTTTAAACCCCGTCGGGAAATAAAGTTTCTTCTCTCTACCGAGCGGAACGCTTAACAAACTAGAACTTGACTTTCTTAGAACCCTGACACGAAAATTAAATTACCTTCAAAATAAATTTCGCCATGACTCAGGAGTATATTTTTTTTTGAAAATGGAGAAAACTTTGGTCGTCAAAGAAGCAGATATACATATTATACAAAAAAGAGGTTACCTGCGGAGGATTTCTTCTCCGTTTCTTCCCCGTCCAATGGATCCTCATAAGGAAATGGCCGTAAAGCTTATTAGCGGACTGCCGTTTGACAATTAAAATATTATTTCTAATGTAGAAAATATAAAGAATTAGAATTTTACAAGTTTCTTTTTAAATGTTACAATATATAAAGAAAACAATACAATAACTATATAGAATCTACTAACAAGTAATAACTAATAAGTTTAAATAAAAAATATAGTTTTAAAAGTAAGTGGTAACTTAGTTTTATAAATATATTTGTGTATAGCAAAATAGTCGTATCTTAAGAGGAGTCTATGTGTCGCATTAAATCGCTACAGGCTGCTGATGACGATTAAATAAAAAATTATGTGGAGTTAAAAACCAAGTTTTTATTTCGATCGGGGCTACGATCCAAAACCCCTGTCTCATTAGTCAGGTATTCTAACCGCTGAACTAAGATTTTCATTGTTTGCAAAAACGTTAGTCTGACAAAAGAGACAAAAAATTCATTCGTTAGAAATTAAATAAGTTATTATAAGATTTTTTTATTAATATTATTTGATAAACTAGAAGGGCAAAGAGTATTCAATTTGTTCATTGAGGTGTTTTCATTAAAGAAATTAATTATAAATATGGAAAGTTAAAACTTATTTTACTAAGGATAAACTTGAATCTTCACAAACGTGGCTACGGCAAGTATTATTTCTAATTTATGATGTGGTAGTTCCGCAAAGGTTAATCTACTTTCCAAGCATGACAATTATAGCAATCGTACTTAAGACCTTCTAAATATGTACAAGATGAAGTCTAACCATCTTTATTCATTCTCGAAATTATTACTTGCAATTCGATTTTCAAATACAAGTACGTGTCTGTTAAATTCATAACGTTGAGGCAGTCAAATTCCGCGAAATTATTCCAGCGTAGATAATGCATAATTTGCGAGAATAAATAACAATTTGAATTTCAGACGTGGGGGATAAGTTAGCACTGCGTGACTTGCGCATTTCGAATCGCAGTCGCGGCTTTGCCGGCGAGCGGTTAAGTGACGTGAAACAGTATTCCTCCGAACGTGTTATGGGATGTACGTGGTGTCTGTTAAATTTTATCTGACGTATTTATTCGCGACGAAGATTCATATTATATAACGTACCTTGTGACGACAGTTTTGTGATTATTTGAAGTGAAGAAGTCATGTATTGGCCATTTTAAGGTAAATTTATTTGTTGATATTTGTTTTTAAAAAGTACTGAAAAATGGATTTTTTTTAACAAATATCTTGATAAATAATTTAGTTGATTACTAAACTTAAAAACTTAAAAAGCAAGTATATTTTAAATTCTACAACCTAATTTTTTCGAAGTCAACGACCGTGGATTCGATTCCCGCATAGGGGTAAATATATGTAAGTTCTACGGGTATTCATTCCGAGTCTGGGTGTCCCGCCAATCCGACTTGGATAAGAAGTAGCTAAATATCCTTTTTAGTAGAAAGAGGGAGGCCCGTGTCCAGCAGTGGGAAATATATAGGCTGTAAACAATACTTTATATAAGTCGTTTGATCATATCTTTCATAATTAAAAGGATGTTTTGAAGCTTTGCGTGAATAATGAAGCGTTTTCCTGCCCGAGGCGCACGTGAAGTTAGAAAGGCTGAACAACCCTCGACCGCTTAGGGATTTCAACTTCGCATTTCCTCTGGGTATACACGTTCATTTTAAGGTCAAAATTAATATTCAACTTTCTTCATAACTAAATTAGAATTTCTATATAAAGCTTACGATAATTTTTCTACGTATATAATTTTATTTTGATAACTTTTATTAATATAATAATAAAAATTTAATAATAGTATAGGTACATAATATTCAGTAATACACTATGCTTTCACATCCCTACACTTGTGCTTCCCTGTGCCCTGAGTGGTTAGGAAAAACACCTAGTCCTAAAGTTGGTAGTCTTAAAATGGGATAAACATTTTCAATAAATTAAAATGTATTATAATATATATGTTATTGAAATTTATATTTTCTGGTTGACGTTTCTTAATAATAACCTTAATTATTTTATTATGTATTGAAAATAATGACAATCATTGTAAACAACAAATATGAAGGTCGTTTCATCTTATAAGATATTATGTATTAATGATTTTTGGTAACAAAAACAAAATTCTTGATATTCACCAGTTACTATCATCATCGTAGTATCATGGTGCGTAATAGAGTAATCTAAATTTTAAGCCGTTTTCTTGCTTTTCTTTACCGCATGACGCGTGATAGCGCCTTTGGCGAGCAATAGCCAAGTAGTGACGATTATAACGATAGAAACAATCACAGGTAGTTGCACACATGTACATACATGTGCAGACTTAAATGAAAGGGCGGTGAAACATGGTAATACAGAGATTTGCATATTTTAATATTAAAATGGGCGGCTGTTTCGGAGGATAACATATTCAGTCCTCCGAACTACGTACATATGTGGCAACAGTGAAATATTAATTCGATGAAAATAAACGCACGCATTTTAAGATTTTTCTATTTACATTGTGTTGACTTATATTCTGTTATATTTTTCATCTTTATATTCGTAAATGAATCAAAATCACATCTGTAAAAGTTAAGCACAAAATTCTGATTATTATCTAACTTTACTATTTATCATACACAATGCGTTCATAACACTCGTTTGTTTTAGTTTACTTATATTTCATATTATTTCAAAATATTTATATAAAGATCAAATAAATCTATTTACTCCTTAATAAAGGGGTAATTAGACCATATTCGATTTAAAAAAATACCTACAGTCAAAAACAATTTCATGACATAATTAGCATATAAACAGTAGTCTACTTCTAAATTATTTAATTTTTATTAATCTTTAGTGGAGTATTCTAAAGTAGAGCTAGCATACTCCATTCAAAATGTACACACTGAAACATGCTACATAACTGAATTACTTTTACTGAGGAAATAATATATTATGCAAGAAAAAACGTAGTTCTTAATAATTTGAGGTTAAAATTTAAGGAACTACGTATAATAATTTTTTTTTAATTCCATAAGTTTTTACGTAGTCGATTTTTTAATATCTAAACAACAATAATTCTATATTCAGGTGACGAAGTATACAAATTTAGTATCCATTTCTTTGGATTTCGATGTTCCATGCCATAAATAAATAGTTGACTACAAACTCATTAGATTGAGAATTTAGGTATCGTGTCTCATTCACCGATGATGTCCTCGCTGAAAATTACAGGAGGGTTTACTAGGATTAATGTATCCACCGAAACTCATTCTAAGATATTCATTTATTAACAGATATATCGTGTATCTCATGGCGCCTTCAATGAGCACGTAGAACAGTTCGAATGTATATGGGATACATATGCTATTTACACTAACATCCCTCTCAATGCTATGATTGACAGTAAAGAAAGTTGGACTGCAGTGACAACGTTCTGTGATATCGTGATAATGCAAAGAGAGCGATGAAGAAAATATAGCGGGAACTATATTTTCACTGGGTCTCTCTCTTGAAATCTTTATTAAGCACGTATAGCAGCACATGGCCTGTGTGATATTTTAAGAGTCTTGCACTTATGTTATAAAGTTTCAAATCAACGTAGGCCGCAATTACTCCAACGTGCCTATAGTGAAGGGAGAGGCCTGGAATACATGCACTCGATATGTACCAAAGCGTTCCCGCCGATTTTTTGTTGGTATTGGGAATCCGAAATATTCTTTCTGCTGACCCCCAGTTTGAGAGATATCTACATATAAAGGATTTCCCCTAAATAAAAACATACACACACACACAAGTTTAATAACTAACAGTACAGTTAGACCCGCATATTTGTGACAATATAAGGCTTAAAACTTTGTATCTATTAATCTTTATATCTATCGAATTACTTACCATTATTCTCATATTTCATTAAATTAAAAAAACGCGTAGAAAATGAGAAATAAAAAGGGCATTGGATTTTATTACGGCTCGTTTTTGTACAGTCTCGGAAGTACTTTAATTGAAATACAAAACATTTTAGACGCTCAAAACACCAAAAAGGTTCTAGTGTAAAAAGGAGATTGAACAATTTTTATTGCCCATTTCAAAGTGAAAAACCGGTGCTAAGTTGGATCCTCGCTTTGTAGATTGTATCCAATCAGGCCAGTACTGAGCTCGATGAAAGTTTAACGAACTCGAACGGTAACTTGATTTGTATACAGCTTATTTTGTATTAGCCGATGAAAAGAAAATTCCAAGGCACTCTGTACTCCCATTGTGCTGTAATAAAACTTGCCTGATAAAAAGTTTCGCTAGCCCGCTACAAAAGTATGGAAATAAAACGAGTTGGCTGACTTTTTCATCTTTTGTCTCGTTTGCTTAGTAAATGAGCAATTTTTGCTTTGCACGTAGCAACACGGTAGAGTTGGTTAGGTGGAAATGATTTGATGATGTAAATAAATTGAGTTTTATTACGTTGGAACAGTTGTGGTGCAATGTGTTATGCACTCGATTTAGGTTTTAAAGAATGGAATTGAACTAAGTCCGTTTTCTGGAGCCCGTAGCTTTATTATTGTCATTTAGCCTTTTTTTTGCTTCATTGTGGGATTCATCATCATCATCATCAGGGTATATTTCAAATCAAATCAGTTTTTTTAAAGATGACTCCATCATGTAATCAGTAAGTTTTATATATTTGATTCACATATGATATATGAATCGAGTGTAATGTATCAATTTATTTTGTTAAAAAAATATAGTTAATATTATATATTAGAATAAATTGAATACAACAATAGAATCAGTTTTTAATTTTTACGCTTATTAAATTTAAAGACAGCCAGTGACGTCAGTTACTGAGATATCAATATTTTCCTGGTTTTAATTGGCACATTTATACCGACATGAATAGTTCATCAGAGCGTCGTCTGTTTGCTAACATGATGCACTTGATGAAATTAAGATTTATTGTTAAAATAACAAGTATTGCGTCACCTTACTTCCCATAATTTTAATACCTATTTAAATTAGTGGCGAAACCGCCGTTTTCGGTGTCACATCTCGGGTTTTTAAATTAAATAAATAATATGGGCATCAGAATAAATATAAACAAACGACTATTTATTCCGAGTCTGGGTGTCCTCTTAATCTTTCGTGGACAAGCTTGGTGGATTATTATAATAATCCACCAAGCTAATATATTAATATATTATATTAATATATTTCTTGACATATGATTATGGCTTAGAATTTTGTTTTTTTTCAATTAAATCAATTAGTTTTATTTACGTTGTATTTGTATTATAACGAAGACATCTGCCCTCGTTTATCTCTCAGTTATTAAACCTGACGCGACAAGTAAATTGCTGATGGTGTATGAGCGAAGTCTTTTCATTTTGTGGGTAAGATTTATTACAAACTTGCGCCGCGCCTTAACCTCGTTTCAGTTTTATATGAATCAAGCACTCGAGGTCATTTATATAATCGATTTAACATTTTTTGTGCTTTTTTTTTCAGTGTAAGTTGTAGTAAGTAAATCAAGGTATAGACATAAGGTAATTGTACGTATATTTTTTACATAATTTAAGTAATTAAGTAAATAACAAGAATTTTATGGTTATCTTCTTCATCCCTTATATGTCCCTCTGCTGGGCACGGGCCACCCCATTTCTGGGGGAACGGACATTACCCTACCACTTTTCCTAAGTAGATTGGCGGGACCTAGATTCGAAATAAATACCTAATAATACCTGTAGAATAGGGAATAGTCTGTGCGGTAACATACTGATGTTTGTTTTGCAATTTGCCAATATAAATAAATCACCTCCTTCAATTTGTTTTGGACGTACCTAAATTAAACAAACGGTTGTCCTTGGTCAAATCATCTGAAACACACTGGGTTCAGACAGAAGTGGCTCTAAAGTTATTACAATTTAGTTTGTAATGTTTAAAGAGTCGTCAGATAGAGAAAACAGTAATGTTGATTAACCTGTCTTCATAATTGACGTAGATTGTGCTGGCGATGAATATAATGACATGGAAATACCAGGCAACCAACTTGTATTCTGTCTGAACTACTATATCAATATATTTGTACATTATATTTAAACAATATATTATATTATAAACTAAGTTTAGTATGTGTACATGCAAGTTTATTTTGTGGAACCTCATTATTTTTAATATTTTTATCTATGGTACACGGGTAGTATTGGTACACGGGTACGCGACCCCGGCCTCCCGAGCTACTACCGTATCACTCCTCGTCTTCTGTTGCGATAGTAAAATATCCCTATCATTCTGTCTAAATCCATCTTTTCCTTCCCCTGCCTTTCCTTTCTTCTCTATCCTTTTCCCTTCCTCTCCGCCAATCCACGGTCTGTCGTGCCAAAGGATGCGTGGCTAGGGGCAAGCTAAGTCGCAAGCGTGCCGACCGTTCCGGCATCGGGCTCCCCCAGGTGCTATAGGGCCTTACCTCTGCATGCGGGGTTCTGCTTGGGCTGACCTCCATCCTCCCTTTCGGCTCGTGAGATATACTATGACGAATCTTAATATACCTAATTCGTCAAAAAATGACGGCGACGTGGTTCGCCACCCGTTACGTCCTGATTTCCATGAGAATGAGAAGCGACGAACGGAGAGCGGTTTCGCTACGACAATTGTGAGATGAAGGATGGATGAAAAGATGGATGAGTGTGAAGGAAGCAAGGAAGGTGTGTCGGGATCGGAGCGGATGGAGATCTGTGGTCTCTGTCTAACCCTACAGGGAGACAGGCATGAGGATATGTATGTATTATATGTATTTTTAAATATGGTTTATGATTATTGTTATTAGATTTATTTGTTCCAAATAACTTATAGAAACTGGGAAAATTGTTTTACAAAAAAATTCTGTCTCAACTGGGATTTGAAACCTTGGTTAAAAAGTCAGGTAATCTGAATGTGGACAACATTCAGATTACACTACAATTAACCTACAAAAATATAATTATATATTAAAAAAATATGATATAATTAGGATATTAAATTAAATAGGACTATTTCGAATTACTTAAAATAAATCACCTTTCTGCTCTTTTTTTGCGAAATGGTAATATATACTCTCGATGAAAATTTATTTACTAAATAGATGCCCGACAGTTTAAGGAGGTTTCAAATGGTGGCAGTCTGCTTTGTTTGCATGACGACTTACAATCTCACCGACATGAAACCTAAAACTATTGAACTTTAACGAAGTTTCCCGCGGAATAGGTCCATATTAACGCTTATTGTGCTTAAGTTTACACATATCCATAACTTCGTATGTTCCATGTACAGTTATTTCACCACGGGGCTCAGTAATGGTCAATGTTTCAAATTAACGATAGATTCTATTACCTTTATATATACAAGTTAACTACTGCTTAATTAATTTAAGCATTATAATTTTCTTTAAAGCGTGACAAGCATGAAAAAAGTAATAACCGTATAATCATATTTTTAAACAATCCACATATGTATGTATATATCGACGCAAAAAACGGAATATAGCGCAACATGAAAACTTAGCACTAAAACCAAGAAAACAGCATTTTCGCTTTTTTTGGCAAACATGATCACTTTTCATTTCGATGCAAAGTGATCAAGTTTGTAGAGATTTACATGACCGATCTGGTTATGATCACAACAACAAATTATGATCATTTATTATACAACAAGGTTCTGTATCAGCAATTTACCAAAACTATTACAAAGACAATACATATTTTCAGTAATTTACACGATGCTTTGAAAATCTTAGAAGTAGATTAAAGTATCAGCAATTATTATGCCTGCACTTTGCTTTATTTAATTATCGTGGAATAATGAAGAGGCAAATCAGACTATAGCTTTCCAAAGTAATGCCCCTAAAATTTCCAGATTTATATTTAAACAAAAACGGGATATCATACCACAATCTTTAGACCGTTACGTGAAAAGAAATAGCCCAGTACGGTGTAAAGAAGCACGAAATTCGAGATTATCCGTTGAACGAAGACAGATGTTTGTAGAATCCCCCAGATACTGAAAGTTTGATATAAAATCACTGGAACACAAGGATCGCTCAGAATTTTAAAAAATGTGCAAAGTACGCAACCAGCCTTACGTTGAGGAATAGGCAACCAGTTAAGCTAAGAACGAAACTGATTCGTATTCATATTTACGTAGACGTCGGAGTATAACTTATCGTATTACATATACATTTTCATATAAACAATAATGAGACGGTGCTGAGCAATGAGACACATATATGTGTGTAGCCACTATTCCAAATTAATAGTAGATGTTTATTTATGAATTCTTTCTAATCCAAATACAAAAACCCTGCCTATTGATATCGGAAACTACTTAAAAATATATAATACTATAATCTTAAAAACTAAAGGATGCGCTAATTCTTATAAATATACCTATATAATCCTATAGGCAGTTACTAGAATACGACGTGAACTATTCGATAATTGATATACATATGTATAAGGACATACATGTGTATGTATTTGTAAAGCGCTTTCAGCTCCGAAATAAATATATATGAATAGCAATAGCACTGCTTATATAAAACTACCCAGATTATACTAGTGCCTCTCGTAAAAATTCGCGCTTTTTTTTACACATCATATACGTATGTACATACGAGTGTGTCCTTGTGCTGGGCGTAGGCTTCTTCATTTCTCGCACAACCGCTTTCGTTTAATGCTTGTCAATTGTAGTCTACTAAATATTTAATATATAAGCCAGAAAATCCCTTTTCATCACCTCAATTAATGTTACTCAGAATATCGGCGTCCAATTGTTCTTCTTTTACCTTTTTTCGTTTCGTAAGTGTAGGGTATACAATATTTTTCCCTTCCTTTTCTTTCTTCTGTCTCTTCCATTAGATACTCCTACCCCACTCGTAATGCATATCCTTACGCTAAGGTAGGTTGAGAACAATAATAATGAACATTGGGTTTAAATATTTTTTGTCTAAGGAAATTACACAATTTCCTTTATAAGATAGTTTAAAACATTTCCAGTACCTTTAGTCTTGCAAGTGTTTATGAGCTGCGGTGGTTGCTTACCATGACGTGATCCGCAGGCTCGTTTGTCTTTCTTACATAAAAAAATTCTGCAAAGTCGCGTCCTTGAGTACTTTAGTATATGTGCTTCAATAAATTTCCTTAGTTTTAACCAAGAGATTAATTGTATGGGTAATTTTTATATCTTCTTACACAACAATAAATCCATTCACGGAAGATTTATAATGTAAAATTTAATTAAAAGGAAACAATAAATAATCAACACTGCTTTCTGATAACAAATGCTTTATTGTGTGAACAAAAGAAAAAACGTATCAATCATAAAGCCGACATTGTTTTTATGGGCTGTATATTATATAGTTTTTGTTATTTAATTTATTTTTATTTATCACATAAATATTAATAATATTAGCCTTTATTCAAATAGATTTCATACTCGTAGATAGTACATATAAATTGATTTAATTACTAACACTCTCAGGCTGACCTCCATCCTCCCTTGCGGCTCGTGGGATTCACTAAAAACGAATTTAATATACCTAATTTGTTGAAAATGACGGTGACGTGGTTCGCCACCCGTCACGTTCTGAATCTTACGAGAGCGAAAAGCGACCAATGGAAAGCCGTTTCGCTGCTATGATTGGTAGCGGATGGAGCTTTGTGGTCTCTGCCAACTCCTGCGGGGGATAGGCGTGAATATATAAAAAAAATTCTTTGTTTTCCAAAATAAATGATTGAGTTTAATTTAAAAAATAATAAAATATATAAAAGGATTCAGTGTGCTTTAGCAAGTTCGGAAGTTTGTTCAGAAGTTATAGTCGAGCTTCTTCAAACATTATATTTTTACTTCCATTTTGTAACTCTAGGTATGGGTGAGAGTATATTATTAGTATTATGAAGAGTATAATATTGTTTTTTTTAAGTAAATATTATTCTTTATTATACCACTCAATATTTTCTATATTAAGGTACAAATTTAACGTTAATATACTTGTTATAAATTCATTTAACTTGTTTCTGTATATACTGTTTTACTTGCTGTTACGTAGTTATATTAAAATAAGATTTTTTTAAACTTAATTTGTGCAAGTTAGATTATATATTTTTTTTTATTTTGAAGATGTATTATAATTTTGTACATTACAAGAAAATATAAATTTCTAAATTATTACAATTTATTTTCATCTCTAGAAACTCATAAGTTAATGGTGTCTTTTTCTTTTCTTTGATAGCAATTAGGTAATAATAGTTTTACCAAGTAACATTGTCAAATAAAATGGAATAATATCAAATCTTTTGGAATATCTAGTCGGCTTATCACGTTACGTCTTGATAAAATGGTGGCTACTCTATCAAAACCTATGGATATTTCAGTCAATTTATAAAATCACGATACATGCATTTATTTCATATCACTTCACTTATAAGCTTTAATTGAACTTTATTATATAATACGCCACCACAATATAATTGATTATAATATAAAATTATGGAAATGAAATAAAAACAGTAGGTACGACACAGATGTAAGTTGGCGGGAAAAGTCCCTTAATGATGTTACTTAAAAATAATAGGTAAATAGTGACCTTATTAAAATTACAATCATAAATAAATAAACAAACAAATGATTCTCTAAAACTAAATTGAAATGTTAATTTAACAAAATTCCCTATGTTAATTGGCATGCCCAACGACAGAAACAATCTAGTAACAATTAGTTGATTATTCAATCAACAATTTGCTTGTCACTACATCTTTGTTAAACTAAATAATTTAGTTAAAACGAATAGTAACCGGATTAAGACAAGCTTGTTTTACGATAATAACCTTCGCTAAGAGAAAACTCAAGCAGAATGTTACGTTCACAGTAATTAAATAGGTCACAATAAACTAAATGTTATTGAAACTAGAGGGTATCCGGTGGCAGAATTAGGTTTTCAAACATAAATAACAAAACAAACTACACAGGATATAAATAAGATTCAATAACCTTTACGAAGAAAAGAAGCGAGAGTTATATTGATTTTTAATTACTTCGTCTAAATGTTGATTGCCACCTCGAGCTAGCTTTTAGAATCTAGCCAAAGTATTCTATGCCATATCGCTGAAGTAGTGACGTCGGGATATCGTTTACCTCACAGACAATATTTTCTTTTAATCTGAGATGGTCGTCGGATTTGTTTCATAGACAATTAACCTTTGACCTACAAAAACGTCCATACGGGTAAAATCCGTTGAATTGGGTGGCCAGAGAATATCGTCAAAACCATGTATTAATTTGCGAAGGAAGAAATTATGAAAAGCTTCTTGGTATTTCTATCAGTTTTTGAAAGCCCTAGGGCAGCCGCTCTCTTGTGGACCGACTGACGCGGATTAACGTGTAAACTGTTGTCGACAAGTTCAATGTTTTCAATTGTTCTTTACATCCGATTGGGCTCTTGCCGTAGGTTGATTCCTGGTGAACTTATTGTCCAGAATCTTCGTACCTATGACCGAATCAAATCTTCACTTGTGATGACACGTTATTTTCGAATATTATAAAACGAACAAAATATTCGACGTTCAACTGCACACGAATCATTGGTCTTGAAATATAATACTTAAATTAATAATGAAGCGGCTCCCCTCGCGGAAGGGCGCGCTCAGCGGTTGTAGAGGAATTCCATATTTAAAATCTAATTCTGCCACCCAACAATTAATATTTTATTTAAATGCTTATTTTATTTAAACATTATTGTAGTTATAAACTTTATAAAATTATTTTAATACTATATTCAATAAAGTTATTTTATTAATATATATTCACTATATTTTATTTATATATTTATAAATTTATTTATGATGTTTTATTTTGCAGCACGTATTGATTAATTAAAATGTATCTTTTATTCATGTAATATTTTTGTCAACCAATTTATATATATATATATATATATATATATATATATATATATATATATATATATATATATATATATATATATATATATATATATATATATATCTATATATATATAAGTCTTAATGCTATAACAATTTTACACATAAACGCCATTGTATATAAAAACATTTAATTTTTTTTATTCAATCGAAAATAAATGGTTGGAGAAAATCAATAAGCAGAACAGCCAAACCTTAATGTTTAAAGTAGATGTACAGCAATATCTGTCGGAGAAAAAAAAATCAATATGTGATTCCGAACGAGTCCACCAAGTGTGGGGATGATGGCAACACTTCTAAATTTTAATGGAAGCATTTGTCTAGTAGTATACTGTTACGGTTGTAATTAATGATAGTGATAGTAACAATATTAAAAAAGAAATTATTATATAATTTACATATTAACACAAAAGGAGTCTATTATAGAAATAAATTAATATTGGTATCTTTTTCAGGGTCAGATAGAACAACTATGTGCCAGGGAGGCAGATTTAATATCATGCTGAATCCGCATTTAGGTGTGATGTAATAAGCAGCATGACAAGGAGTAACAGGTGCTTGGCGATGGTCGCCGTGGTCGTATTAGCGAGTGCGGTACGCGGATGGGATTGTGTATGCAATCCGAGAGAATGTGAACCGCTGGAGCCAAGCGGTTGTCCTGGTCTAGGTATAGTTGTATGGGATCCTTGCAGGTGAGTTAAAAGTAATATTTTATGACCGATTGGCTCAGTGGCGGGGGCCTCCGCCCGCGGAGTCAATGGTCGCGGGTTCGATTCCTGCATCGGAATAAATATTTATATGGATTTTTAAATGTTTATTCCGAGTCTGGTAACCCTCCCAATCCGCATTTCCTTTCCTGCCCCTTCCTTTCTTCTCTATCCTTTCCCTTCCCCTCCGCCAATCCACGGTCTGCCGTGCCAATGGATGCGTGGCTAGGGGCGAGCCTAGTCGTAAACGTGCCGATCGTCCCGGGGTCGGGCTCCCCCGGGGACTATGGTGCTTTACCTCAGCATGCAGAGCTCTGTTGGGGCTGACCTCCATCCTCTCTTGCGGCTCGTGGGATTCACTAAAGAAGAATTTAATATACCTAATTTGTCGAAAATGACGGCGACGTGGTTCGCCACCCGTCACGTCCTGATTCTCACGAGGGTGAAAAGCGACCAATGACGAGCCGTTTCGCTGCGATGAATGGCAGCGGATGGAGCTCTGTGGTCTCTGCCACCTGCGAGGGATAGGCATATATATATATATATATATATATATATATATATATATATATATATATATATATATATATATATACAGCCTGTAGCAGTCTGTAATCTAATCTTTAGTTAAACGCGTTAAGTTTCTACCAGCCGCCATGCAGCGATCGTGGCTCCATCTGGCCGGATATTTGCCCTCATTTAGTTGGCGAAAACGTGGTTTCCACTTCAGTGGTTGTTTAGTCCACTTTAGCACTATTTTACTTCAGCGGTTGTATTTATTTTCCAATGGTTATTGGCAACTTTGATTCTATGATTATAATACTAAATTATAGAGTAAATTATACTACATAGTTCTATAACAGGATGTTTCGGCATTGTATTCGTTCAGAATTTAGATAGAAATTAAAATTTACTTTTATAAATTATCTCTACGATTATTAAGAACATAATTTAATCAAATTTTACGTAGATCGAGTCACCTGACATGATTTTCTAAAAGATTCATACTGCAGCATTTTGGAGACTTCTGCTTGATATAAAGTCTCCCCGATTTCAAACATAAGATCTCAATTTCATAATAGTTAAAATAAAATTCCAAATATTACCTACATTGTATTATATAATATGTTTATCATCTTTAGGTGCTGCAAAGTATGTGCAAGAACGATTGGTGAAGACTGTGGTGGATTTAGAGGAACGTGTGAACCAGGGCTTAAATGTTTTGAAGGTTCATGTACTCCTATAACGTGAACACTAACACCGGAAGAGCATGTATTATATTATACATATGTACAAAACAATCGGATCAAAAACAACATATCTGCAACAGAATAGCAAAACGGACCAGAACATTAAAGGAAGCAAACATATATGAATATCTTGGTATTTTGAATATTTTTTGAAAATGACAATAAATAAAATAACACTACTAGGATGTCAGGCAACATCGGCAAAGTGAAGAATAAGTGAGCAGTAGTTCTTTAATTTTCTGTTTATAATATACTGTTTATTTAGTTTTCAATTAATTATTTATAAAAGTGAAATGGAAAATATGAACTTAAAAGCAAGTTCAGAAAATATGTATGGGCGTTTTAAAAAAACATATATTTATTTTTGTATATTATAAAAAAATATGAGAATTTAAAAATTATTTGCGAATAACATACATATATAGGTTATCGTATATTTGATTATCAAGCAAATTGCTGGTTTATATATATGTATTTTTTTATTATCTTTAAGTCATTAATTTATATTTTTAATAAAATAGCCAATTTTCCGTATAACAATACTACGTATTTTGAAAGTACATGAACTGTAAAATGTACTTTGAAGTATAATATTTATTTATAATATTTTATATTACTACTATTTAAATATTTACTTTTCATTTAATATTTATTCATTTAATTTATAAAAATATGACATATTTTTAGGAAAATATTTCATAAGTACGTACAATATTAATATAGTAAATATTTATACGTAGTTTAAATATTGCTATATCTACATATATAAGACCTATACGTCTCTGAAATATTTTTTAATACATAAAATTATGTATATTTTTACATAAGAAAGCAATATCAAGTTTTAAAAAATAAACTTGTGACATTTTAAAAAGCGCTATTCGTAACTGATTATTTTTAAAAGGGTAGCCACATTAAGTCTATGTAAAATTTTGCAGGATTTGATTGGTTATCGTGTTATTTAGAAACAGAATTATTTTACAATATTTCTTATATTAAGTGTTATCAATTTTCTCATCGGATATTATAATATGAGATAGCCATTGTTAAGAGCCAATTTTATATAACAAGAAATTCATTAAATTTTTCAGTACATTTACGAAATCTTTTTTATAAAATACCATCTAATTATTTTACAATCAATTTTATTAATCAAACTAATTGCTGCCTTTGTTTTAAGCCTAACTGAATATTTTAGTGAATGCCAAGTTTTTTACTCAGCATTCATTTATATATTTCGATTAAATACTATCACAATAGACATAACAATATCGATGAAAATGAGAGAATAGCATAATTCTCGCAATTATCTTTTTAGTTTTTTTCAGTTGATTTTATATAAAACATATGCTGCATATTTTTTTTATATAAAACATATACTGACCATACCAAGCGATGCTTTAAATCTTTGCAAAATGTGAAAACAATTCATCAAAAAGTGGTAAAAGTACAGAGTTTTCAGAGCCATTTTTAAGGCCCCAATTTTAAAGAAATGTATATGTATCATTCAAAATTGTTTTGAATGATACGATGATATATGATATATGCCGTTTGGCATAAAAATAAACAATTACCAAAGAGCGTACTGCATAATTATGTATATATTTGAAGGTTCTTACATGGAGGCAAAAGCTCTATGCGCTAATTTTACTTGTTTTATTGATCAACTTAATGTGCATAGTTATCGAAACCCTACAAATTATACATTATACAACCATTACATTTTCTGCAGCGGTCTGACAGAATAAAACGGAAAGCAAAGGGGAGCTATAATTTTACATTCCCATAAAACTACCACATCATCACCTGTTGTAGATATGTATTTGTAAAATATAACATACTATGTGGTTTATATAATATATGTATATCTATCCATATTTCTATGTGCTTCCAAGGTTAATGTAGATGAAAATAATCCGTAGACCTGTACGTTGTGTATCCTTTAAGTAAAAAAGTAAAATGTATAACTTGTTTTCTTATACTTGTAAATACGACTTAAATAGCATTTTTATCCTAAATATGAGGTTCAAATATGAACGTATTTATATAATTTTAAGTGTAATGTATTTGATAACTATTATGTTGCTCAGATTGATATATTAAAAATAATTTAATATAAATCTATTTAACATTTATCATACATATTTTAAAGCCGAAGTTAAAATAAAAAACAATTTCATATTTTCTTTGTTAATTTGCTAGGTTAACATTATAAATGTCTTAAAAAATATATTTTCTTATATTACTTCTCATCAAAACCATTTAATTTTTTTTTGCGAAAATATAAAATTGTATTGTATCCATTTTAAAATAATGTGAATGTTGTTCAATAATTCTTCAAATATTTCATTAATATAATAAGATGTAAAAATAGAGGTTAAGCTCATAGCTACTTGTTATCTGTGCACATAAAAATTCGATAAGAAAATAGTATTTGCTTTTTATTTCCTTATTTTTTCGATTTCAGGAGCAGGCAGGCAGTTTACGGGAGTAGAACGATCATTATTACTAATATTCAAATAAAATAAATATATTATTTCTGTTTTCATACGTACAAATATACGTAACTAACCAAATATTTGTGTTTATCATTTTCGGAACATGGAAATGCATGACTTTGTTTTTCCTCAAAATTAAGGAGTGTTGCCGCAATCACTATCACACTCGGCAGGCAAAGTGAGTTGCGCAAATTAGTTTTTAGTCCCAGGGAGACGGCTCATAGACACCCAGAACATGCAGGCAGAAATGTAATATCTTACAAAAAAAATCCTATCGAAAATAACATCATAATCGTAAACATAATAATGAGTTTTGACGACAGTTAATGGATTACACACTGCATTTCACTTCTGTAGAAAATACTATAATAATAAAATCAAGAAAATTGTCAATTATTTATATAATATTTTCAAAAACTAATTTAGATCTAGTTTCGCAAAATCAACTTGATAAAACTTTGAAAACCGACCGTCCCGAGATGAGTCTCCCCCGGCTACTATTGTAGTGCCTTACCTCAGCATGTGGGGCACTTGGGCTGACCTCCATTCTCCTTTGCGTCTCGTGGGATTCACTATGACGAATTATAATAAACCTAATTTTTTAAAAATGACGGCGATGTGGTTCGCCCTCCCTCACGTCCTGATTCCTACTAGGGCGAGAAGCGACTAACAAAGAGCCGTTTCGCTATGATGAATGTGAGAGGAATATAGTGGATGGAGATCTGTGGTCTCTACCTACCCGTACGAGAAACAGGGGTGACAGTATGTATGTATGTAAAAATTTGATGCTTTAAAATGTGAAGTCCGCAATCCTAATTGGAGCCCTATGACGCACTACGCTTTAAATGTTTTTACTATAATACCGAGAGTAACGATGCAGTTTCTTCTGCAGCATTAAAAGCCCTGAAAACACGGACATTTTTTGAAGTTTTCTGAATGAGCTTTATTTAATGTGCCCTGGGAGCTATTTTTATAAGCTATAATAATACCATCAAACTCTAGTCTTATGGAATCCTTATAAGAGAAAAATGAATATTATCATTGTATTTTACTGAGTCACATCTCCCGAGTGAAAGCTATTTTTCATTTCATTAATTTAACGTTATACATTTTCTCTTACGAGTCGTATATTCAATTACCATTACCTAAATGGAACGAGTAAAATGTATGCATGCATTTACAACTTTAGTCATCCTCTTTTTACCGAACCCTATTGAATTCATATTATATCTTAATGTTATATGTTATGTTTTTTATCATGTTTAGTAACTTTAAAAATGAAAAATATATAATTACAAAGAAAATTTAAAAAAATATAAGTAAAGAATTTAAATATAATATAAAGTAATAGGTGTTTTTTTAAAAATAAATATTTTCCTATATTATCTAACATGTTGCAAATTGCATTAGTAATACACCCAAAAAAGGAAAAAATATATTTTTCTTAAAAAGACACTTGTCAATTTAAAAGGACAATATTTAAAAATTAACGAAATATTTACTTACATTACATTACATTACGAGATACATACACACATATATATATATATATATATATATATATATATATATATATGTATCTCCTAATGTACATGAGTAAATTTATTTATCATAAAAAGAGAACGAAAGGTTTGGCACGTTCAAATAGGGTATACATTTATGCAAACCAACAACTATCTAGTATCTCGACGCACATATTACTTGTGATATCTTAACAAATTCAAAAAAAGATCCAAGTATATGACTATTGATTTAACTAGTTCAGATTCAATCCAATACCTGAGTTCATGTCAATACTAAACACATTCTTGGTTAATTAATTCATAAAATTTTCCGAAAATAATATAATGTTTTCCAAGTGCATCTAAAACAATAAAAGGTATAATATATAGGTATACTTTTTTTTGGGTTTAGTTTTATGCTATTTCATATTGATTTTAAAACAGATAAACTGTAACAAACTAAGTGTAAATATAAATATTAGATAACACAATTTCTTCTACCATAATGTAATAAAATCTATGAGGACACTAAAATTACATTTCAAGTTAATACAATTTTTTTATCTATATATTATAGATATATAATAGATAGAAGATATAAGATAAAACCAATTACTTATTTTAAAGTTGATAACTTAATGACTCTCAATAATAGTCGAAATTCCATTAGGAAATGAGTGATGATTATCAGCACTCTAAACAAATTTGTTATTAGTTAGTCAATTTATTCTTCAGAAGAATGTGTAGCACAGTAGTTTTTTGATAAAAGTAATAAAATGAACTCTTCAGCTAGAACATCTAAAGTAATACCGCACGTTATAACAAAACAAAATGACTTTTTTCCAAAAGAAAAAAATGAGAAGACTGAAATAATACGTATAGTCAACATTGAAGTATTATTTGGAATATGTCGTTTTTATTTAATGAATTACAACAATGTTGTGTTTTGGATAAGCAACATATACTTAACACTTCTTTTGACGACGATAATTTATTATTTGATTAGAAATATCGGAAATAATGTTATATATTTTGTTTTTAGTGATACAGCTTGTATTGAATATGTTTTGCTTTCACTAAATGCGGTGTACTTTCAAAAGAAGAAACTCAAAAGTTTCTTTAAAAATCTACATAGTTTCGATGAATATTTAAAGATAACTGAATATAACACTGACAATAATTGGAGAAGAGTATTTGTTTTGGGTGTAATTTTTGTTACGTCTATTTTAGCTGAGTATACATTTATATTTTATAACGCGTACAATTATGAAAATTATGTTATAATTGTAGTGTATTTAAGCGTCTTGGTACATGATTGGGAACATGTATTTTTTTGTACCTTATTAAGCACAATCCTGTTTCGAATTCGCATACTAAAATGTCAAGTCGAAAAAATATTTTGTGTGAAAAACTCGAAAATAATATACATGAACAAGTTTCATAATATTAATGAAGAGTCAGAAAATGCAATACACAAGATTAGTTCCCTACACACATTTTATGAAGTATTGCATAAAGCTTTTAGAGATTTAAATTCAAGTATGGGTTTTCCGGTAAGTTAAACATACATGGGATATCTTCGTAGTTTACAAGATTGTTTACATACTGCACTCTTGTTTTAGATGATCGTCATGTTCTTCTCATCAGGTATTTCGACGATAATTTTATTAAAGAATTTGTTTGTACTATTTCAATCAAGTGACAATGAGTCTGCGGTGAGAAAACTTTTTTATTTACAACAAGTTAACGCACTGTCGAAATATATATATATATATATATATATATATATATAT